>OX411551.1:56144771-56744771 GCA_948146395.1 Fragum whitleyi | reverse complement strand
ATGAATATTCTAATCCAAAATTTCAGGAAAAAAGAATTTAGTTAATATTTTTTTATATACAGATCTGATAAAGCACCATCCGTACAGCCCTTTTTGCCAGAATCTGAGAATTTTTTTGTACACCATCCTATGTGACCACTTTTCACTGTCATGAAATCACTGGTATCTATTTTTTTTAATAAGTAGGAAGGAGAGTGTCCTAAGGATCCTTTTTGTGAAGTTTTAGATGAATTCTGACCAGAAAAGATTCTCTTTATCTAAGAGCATGAGTGATTTTAGGTGACTTGACAACCTGTAGTGCTCTTATTTTTTGCCCAATTACAATACGACAAAAGAATTAAAAAGCATTTTCTATAGGAATTTGTTAGCATTCTTTGTAGTAGATTCAGAGAAGAATATGCTTGAATTGAAAAATTTACTTACTGACGTCTCCTTCCACTGGCAGCTTTTACATAACCTTCCTTCTCAAGTCTATTTAGTAATCCCTGGGCAACTATTATCTCTGTACCCAGTCTTTTAGCCAGTACAGGAGCTATAATTCTCTGATACTCCAGACAAGCTAGTAAGGTTCTTCTCCATAAACATGTGGCCTATGAAATATAAAGTAAAAGGGGTCAACACTTAGATGTTACCTGGAGTCCAACACTCCTTATTTTCTAGACAGGGCTCCCTTATTTTGAAGTTAGGGGTCCATTGATCTTTTCTACATGTACCTGTGTGTCAAAATTTTGACTGTGATAACAACAAAATGTGTTGCAGATATCTTTGAAATTTTCTTTTACTGACTATTATTTCTGAAGAAAACCATTTTTTTTTAAATGGGAGGAATATGCAGAAAAAAGAAATAGTTAACACGCTTTGAAAAATGATCTTGACTTTTACCTTGAAAGTAAAACAAATAAACAGGTCTTGTAACAGGGCAATACTCATAATTGTTTAATATGAAGGCTCAACTCATTATCAAGCAAAAGTTATGGAAAATGTGAAAGCTTTTTTTTTAGGGGGGAAGGGGGGGAGGAGGAGGGGGGGGGGGGGGGTGACAAAATACAATGTTTTTTTCCTTATTATAATGATCATTTTTATAAGGGTACACATAATGAATAGTTTTGCATAAAACTATAGCTATATAATGGTTGTGACATCATCAGCAACTTAGGATTTATGTTTAATTTCAAAGGTAACATAAACATATGTGTTAAGATAAACACTAATGCCCCCAAAACAGCAACTTTATTAAAACTTCTGTTCTTAACAAATGAACTTGATTTTGTCACATGACCTTGACCTTGGTATCTGCAGATACATAATGATGAGATCTATCAGCAGGTCAAAATTGAAATATAAGCTTTGTATCATATAATTATTGGAGAAATTGGCTATGTTATCCCTTGTCATGCTGAACCCGGAATATTCCTGCTTTAACAGGAGGTATAGACAAAGATCAGCCTGCACATATGTGTAGTCTGATCTTAGTTCATACCACCTGAAGTTCATTTTTAAACCAGATAGGTGTAAAATCATGCATTTCCAAATCAATACTCACTCACATTTGGTAACTACCAGTGCTTTAAGTACTTTGATTTTACATTTATTTTGCAAAGATTTTTATTCAGCATGACAAGGGTTAAGTTTTTTGTTAAGTTTTGCAGGAAGACAGACAGACAATAGTAATACAATATGCCTCTGATCTTTTTGCAGCAGGGACATAAAAATGACAACTTTTTCCTTCCAAAGTATATCATCAAAATGTAATATAGCCCATACTACATGGCAAAAGTCATAGAACTAAATCAAAGCAAACTGAGGGCCTAGCGCAAAACAGTTTTAGCTCCCTATATGTTTATAGGGAGTAACAACTGTTTCAGGCTGAGCCATCGAAACAGTAAAGGTTTCATTACATTTTATTTTTCTTTCTACCACAAACCTGCATCTGTATGGTTGACAAGTTAAGGAGTATAGGATCTGTAGGCTCTCTGCCAACTGTACCTTCCTGGAAGATAAAAAAAGAAAGAAAATGTCTGGGGGTTTTACCTGGTAGCGTTTGGCTTCACCATGACTTAACACAGTGATTTTAATTTTCACTATTTTTAGATCTCTTGTTGGAAACTATTGTACACACATTTTTATTTGAATGTTTGATGGACAAATTCAAAAGACGTAATGTAATCAAAGACAAAAAAAACAACTTGTTACTTAGAGCATCAGTTGCTTACTTAAACCTTAAATACAGCAAACAGTGACTTAGACTTTGCTGGGCCATGACTACAATTATAGGCAACAAGAGATATTTGTAAAGCTTTTATGTCCCCCATAAGAGCAGGTCAAAAGCATATGCCTTATTGTGCTTTCAGAAAAAAAGTTGAATTGTCTGATGATCTAATTTAAGAACTAACAAAGGGCAATAACTAAACAAGTATGAAGAGTAGTTGATCTATGAGTTTTTTCTGTACTATCAAACATAACTCCTTTAAAATGATTCAATCACTCAAATCATTTAAATAGGACTAATCTTGTCAAGTATAATATGTATATCAATGGCTTAGTGTAACTCTGTTACAAAAGTCTTGATTCACCATTGTTACAATAAGCCTTCAACATGTGTCTTATTTACATTTCGTTGCTGAATTCTAATGCTAAGTGCAACACTTTTGTAACTATCAGCGCTGATATTGGCACTTTCTACAGAGTAGCACTAACACCTTGGCATGGTTTGACGCTAATGACTGTGAGTATTTTTAACTTAAGGAGTCAAGCAGACTACTTATGAATTCAAGGAGGTCGAGCTGAAAGTAGGGGGTCCAGATAAGGAACTGGGCATGAACTATTGAGGAAAAGAAGAAATTGCTTGTTACAAGCAATTTCTCTGATTCCATACTGGTTCCTCATCAATTTTAAGCTGCTGTTTTCTTCCAAAATAATTAACAGATGTAAGCATAAGGTATCTGCGAATCTTATGCATTGAGCAGATCCAAAATTTGACAGAATTATTGAAAAGAAATTTGCCTTTCACATTAACTTGTCAAATAAACTCATGTAATCAAGGTGAAACATACTCCTAGTTTGCAAAATAAAGGAGACCTGCTGAAAACATGAAGAGTCTCAGGCTTCCGGACTCCTCTGCGTGTCAAACCATGAAGGGTAGTTATTAACTAACCTCAGCACAAACATCACACACATGCCTGTCAGGTGCTTCCTCTTCTGTCATAATTAAGAAACAAATACCATGTTGCCATAGTTTACAAACTCCACACATTATCATAACACCATCATCCTGGCAAACAAGAAAAATAATTCTTGATTATATATTTTGATAGTGCAACTTAATCTATATTAGCAGTGAAGAAAGTAACCTTTTTTTTATATGTGTCCAAAGTGCAAATAAGGCCTGCAGGGTAGTCACTGATCTTATTAAATTACATTTTCCGTGGCAGAACTTTCTATAAAAGGTAAATGATGTAAGACTTTTTTGTTTGATCTTTGCTTTTATTCTTTGGTTTTCCTGATTTTTTTTGAGATTAAGATTTTTAAGATTTCTTAAAAATTCTAAATCGGGATATCTTGTGTGATTCAGGTGAAATTCTACAACGCAGCAGGAGATATTTCAATTTAAAAACAAGATGTGTTTGTGAAACATGAATGCCCCCGTAACGGCATTTTTTTTTCAAAGTTTGACCTTGACAGATGACCTTGACCTTGTCACATGACCTTGACTTTGGTACCAGTGGATGCGGATCATTGAGATCTATCATCATGCCAAATATTAGCTTTGTATCTTGAATAGGCTTGAAGATATTGGCAAAGTTAAGTTATCGGGTTAAGTTTCCGGACGTTTGACCTTGACAGATGACCTTGACCTTGTCACATGACCTTGACTTTGGTACAAGCGGATGCGGATCATTGAGATCTATCATCATGCCAAATATTAGCTTTGTATCTTGAATAGGCTTGAAGATATTGGCAAGATTAAGTTTTTGGGTTAAGTTTTCGGACGTTTGACCTTGACAGATGACCTTGACCTTGTCACATGACCTTGACTTTGGTACCAGCGGATGCGGATCATTGAGATCTATCATCATGCCAAATATTAGCTTTGTATCTTGAATAGGCTTGAAGATATTGGCAAGGTTAAGTTTTCGGACAGACGGACGGACAGACAGACAGACGGACAGACAGACAGACAGACAGACAGACAGACGGACATGAGTAAAACAATATGCCCCCGATCTATCGATGCGGGGGCATAAAAATAACGCTTAATCTTGAAAATCTTAATCCTATGAAATAAACCTCTGAATTTTGAAATGTTCAAATTGAGAGCATTTCTTATGAAGATTTACAAGCATGTATGATAGTAGAGCCAAATTATTTCCTTTTAAGAATCATATATACACCAGTTTATCTTGAATTCAAATAAAAAGAAATAGTGAATAATTGAGACTAAGTCAATTTTAAAACGTTATAATTGAATACTTTAAATATAATCAAAAATGCCCCAGCACATTTTCGCATGCATATGAACATGCTGATGCTTCAATTAAACATTGTGAAGACTTTAATCAAAGAGGCCACAAATTTGGTTTCTGAATCTTCCATATTTGTCTCATAAAATTGGTAAAGCACATAATATTTTCAGGTTTTCAGGAAAACAATGATTGTAAGAATCCATATAATTTACTAACCTCATTACATCCACAGGGACATCTAACTTTAAACTCTTCCCCTGTCTCTGTGTTCTGGCTTTGTTCTGAACCATTGTTATCCACCGCATTTTCTCCTACAACATGTCAAATAATACAATAAGGGTTTAGGTAAGTCTAAAAGGCATGAATTGAATGGAGTACCAGGGACTTAAATGTTACTATCATATGGGTCCTTGCTTAAGGTTTAAGGGTCCCTCTTTTAAATGTAGACTATTTATTTTTTAAGATACCAACCTGCTTTTTATGTAAATAATGAGCCATTCTCTGCTTAAACATGAATAAAAAGATTGACTGGTATTTTCGGGTCAACTTTAGAAAATAATTAAGGACTATTATATACTGTCTTTGTTTCCCTCCTGAAGTTGTGGCTCAAAGAGTCTATGGGACTCACATCTGACTTCTTACTTGCAAGTCTTGGGCCTTGCAAGACCAACATCACTTAAAATACTGTATATCAAAGGACAAAGCCAAACAGAAAAGCTAGAAAGGCTACATGCTACTCTGGTGAATGATACAATAGTTATCATGTAAACTAGATTACACTTAAACTATCCTTATTACTTCTTTGACTGATTGTGGCCCTGAACACATGATGACCATACCATTTTTAAATTGATTTAACATTTTCTAATTTTACTCCTTCTTTGATTTTTTTTTTCTTTATTCATTTTATCTCTTATTGTTTGTGTTCAAATTAATTGATACTCAGTTAGCAAAATGTAGTCTGAAAATACAAATGTGCAATTCCGAAAGATGAGATAATTTCGGATTACTTCTAACTGAATGGCACATTGTCCCTATCAAAAGCATTCATTAGGGTTTGACACTTATTTCTGCGAGTGAGGAATACAGTGGTCTCCTAATTTATGAAATCAACCAGTCCAAGCTAAAATAATGGAGTCCAAATTTTCTTATGACAAGCAATTTTTTATATTCCACAATATTACCTCCTAAATGAAGAAACCTTTCTCTTGATGGGAGACTAGATATTCTCATTTATGATAAAGGGACTCCTAAATTGCAAAATAAAGGAGTCCAGCCTTTGAAATTAGGAGTCTTGGACTCTGGGGCTCCCATGAGTTTTGAACCCTGTACATTTGAATAGAATATAGCTCATCAACAGTTTTGCTGTTTACAACAAATTCCTGTTGTGCACATGGTAGTCTGATTTTAGCCTACACTGCTTGATTTCTACTTGATTATTGTGGGTAAAGCAGGCTGGCCGAAATGTTACAAACCAGCCATTTATTTAAAGAAAAATTTCAATTCCACAAGATAAGGGTTTAACATATAGGTAAACAAGAGCTGTCACTGTAAGATGACAATGCCCCCGACTCCGCTTTGATTTAGAAGTTATGGCCAATGTTAAAGTTTTTGGACGGAATGACGGACGGACGGACAGACGGACGGACGGACGGACAGACGGACAAGTCAAATTTATGATGCCTCCCTATCGGGGGCATAAAAAACAACATATAAACATGAATACCTGGTTTTGCTGGGGATTCCTTTGGTATATCAGCATTGGAGTTGGGTTCCTGATTTTCTTGTGTTTTTTCTTGTGACATCTGTCAAAAATGTTATTCAAACTATTATCATAGGATTCTTTTGTTTGATGATTGACTTATCTTGATAATGATAAATACAAATTGTTCTTACCATTAATCATTATTGTTATTCTACAGGAGTTGACACAAAGAGGAGTCTGGGAATCTAAGACTTGTTTACCAATTGGGACACGAAAGTTACGGGAATCTGGTCCAAACCCTGATTTATATATGAATATGCCAAGAACTCAAATTCACAGGGCAGTTTCCTTTTCAACACTTCAATAAGCTTTACATCTTTTAATTACAAAAGTTGTTGAGGATAACATTTGCATGCTCCTAGAAGTATTTTTAAACGAAATGATCTTCTTTTGGGAGAAACTTGTGAAAAGAAGAAATAGCCTTGAGCACATCAATTCCATCTTTTCCACAATATTCTCCTCATTATGAAAATTTTGGTTTCTTACTTTGATCTTGGACTCGTTGATTTCATAAGTTGGGAGTCTAATGGACTCATAACCTACAATGTTAATCCCTATTTCAACATTTGATCATTACAGTTGTTCTTAATGACTATATGACTTAATGCCAAAAATGGGCTGGATAGTATGGTTTTTAGTGTTTTCCAACATTGTAGACTTTCAACAAGATAATTTAACCCTCCATTTTTTCACTCAACAATAAACAACAAAGCAGGCAGTATATGCTCAGGTCCGACTGTACTTCTGTGCAGGCTGATTTTAGTCAATACTAATTGTCAAAGCTTTGCACACATCAGGAATATGACATGAACAGTTTGAGAAGGGTTAAACAGTGCATGTATAATTTAACAACATCAAGAAATTGATGAGATGATGATTTTGGAATGATTTTGGAATGAAATTAAATGAGTGTGTGGAGCAAGTTTTGAGTGACATTGGGGGAGGTAATCCAAAATCGCTAATTTCGTTCAAGTTAAGGATCAATCAAAATGAACAAAATTAGCAATATTTATTACCTCCCTTTAATAAAATATGTAAACTTTACTGTTTTTGTGTCTTCGTGGGCCATTCAAACACTTTAGAATCCTCACCACCCAATAAAATCACAGAATAATTTGATCGATTTGACTAAAATGTTGGTTGTCTTGAACGATTTTGAAATGTTTTCAAACAATGTTGGAGTGTTTTTGATCAATTTGAATGTTTGGAATGAATGAATGGAGCGCTGAGATCGATTTAGAATGATTTTGATCAGATTGTCAATTTCACAATATTACTAACTTTACAAGCCGCTAAAGAGTGCTCTAGCCTTCATGTAAGTCTTGTAATTAATAAATGATCGATTTAGAATGATTTTGATCAGATTGATTGTCAATTCCACAATATAACTAACTTTACAAGCCGCTAAAGAGTGCCCTAGCCTTCATGTAAGTCTTGTAATTAACAAACGATCGATTTAGAATGATTTTGATCAGATTATTTGTCAATTCCACAATGGTTAAAAAGCATCCTATCCTTCATAAAAATCTTGTAATTAACAAATGAGACAAAACTCACTCTTTCAATAGCTTCGTCATCTAGCCCTGTTTCTATCTCCTTCTCCTGGTCCACTTCTTGTGTCTCCTGGGATTCCTTCAAGAACTGTCTCTTTCCAGTTATAAATCTACCTTTAATGCTATAAAAAAATGTGTTAAGAAAACACAAATGCCCCACAACTGCTCTACTTAGTTATGTATGTGATAATTGACCTTGATCTAGCTAGATGACCTTGACCTTCAAAGATACAGATTGATAAGAGGAATCTTTATGCCAAAATATGAGCATTGTAAATAGAAAAGTGTTGAAGTGTTTTTAAACTGTTTAGTTTGCAGGACAATTTTCGAAGACAGACAAACATCAATTATATACCCCCGCTCTATTGAGGAGGGAAGGGGGGGGGAGGAGGCGTAAAAATATTCTTTGAATTATAGCATGGCCCAACACTGAGAGAAGTCATGGAGTCTGAGATGCTTTTCTATCTCTATTAACCCTTGTCATGCTGAACCCGGAATATTCCTGGTTTGGCAGAAGGTAAAGGCAAAGATCAGCCTGCACTTATGTGCAGTATGATCTTAGTCTGTACCAATGTGTTCCTTTTTAAGCCAGCATTAGGTTAAAATTTGTAATTTCAAAAGGAATACCTGCTCATAGTTTAGGCCTTCAAAGCTTTCTGTACTTTGATTTTTTTGAAATTTTACCATGTTTTTATTCAGCATGACAAGGGTAATCATAAGTAATCATAAGCAAGTCTAAATTCAATTCAGTAAACAAATGCAAATCTAACTTCAATGTCATATTTTAGTTTCAACATATTTCACCTTAAAAAGAAATGCCCTTGACCTAAGCTGATGACCTTGATCTACTCTGACGTCCAACAGAGAGCAATATTTGTGAAATATGACTACTAACCAATCAAAAGTTGTGGGAAAATATCAAAGTTTTTTGGGAGGGACAAAAGGACAAAATAGATGGGATAAAAAAAAACAATATGTCTTTGATCAATTGATGCAGGGTTATAAAAATTCTTTTTGGGGAAAACTTGAAACTAGAAAGCCATGAATGGCTTGTGTCGCTCCACAGGCTTGAATTTCTTGTACATGTGTAATAGCAAATCTAAGTTTTGACTAGATTTTTAGATATTTTGGTTTCTACTGATGTTGAAATGATTTTCAAAGTTTCCACTATTATAACATATAGAACAAGAGCTGTCACTGTAAGATGACAATGCCCCCGACACCGCTTTGATTTTAAATTATGGCCAATCTATGTTGAAGGTCAAGGTCATCCAGGGGTCAAGGTCACCAAAGTATGTGCCTACAGAAAGGTAATGTACCAAGGAATGTTGTGGTAAAGTATGATGCGAATATGTTAAGTAATAAGGAAGTTATGGCCAATGTTAAAGTTTTTGGACGGAATGACTGACGGATGGACAGACGGACAGACGGACGGACGGACGGACGGACAAGTCAAATTTATGATGCCTTCCTATCGGGGGCATAAAAATGACCTCCGCCCATAAAAGACATAGTTTTCTTCAAATCACAATAATTTTTGGCTGAATGATAAAGGATCACCCATTGATCATACTTATGAAGTTTGATTGATATCCATCAGTTACATTCTGAGAAAATGATTTTCAAAATTTCCACTATATAACATATAGAAAAATGACCTACGCCCATAAAATACATATTTTTCATCCGATCACAATAATACTTGGTAGACTGATAAAAGTTCACCGAAGGATCATTCATGTAAAATTTGGTTAATATCTATCAGTTACATTCTGAGAAAATGATTTTCAAAGTTTCTACTATATAACATATAGAGAATTGACCTCCGCCCATGAAATACATATTTTTCATCTGATCAAAATAACTTTTGGTAGACTGATAAAGGGTCACCCAAGGATCATTCATGTAAAATTTAATTGGTATTCGTCAATTAGAACCTGAGAAAAATCACTTTTTACCATATTTGGAAATTAGCAGCGCCCATTAAATCAATGTTTTTCATTGGATCAAAATTTCTTGAACAACTTTGAAAGAGGGTCACCCATGGATCATTCCTGTGAAGTTTGGTTGAAATCCATCCTGTAGTTTCTGAGGAGAAGATTTTTAAAGAAAAAGTTTACGACCGGACGCACGACGGACACAACGCAATGACAATAGCCCCAGTGGCTTTCAGCCAGTGGAGCTAAAAATTAGATGAATTTGCTTGTAATAAGTAAGTTCTTCTTTTCTACAATTGTTCCCCATATTAAGAATTTGGACTCCTTTCTTTGACCTTGGACTTGATGATTTTATAAGATTATAAGGGGTCCGCTTGTCACCTTACTCACAAAAGTTACTGTTGAACCCTGTACTAGTATTAAGGCTACCTTTAAATATGAAAATAAGATGTATAATTAAAGTTGAAGTCAGGGTTTTATTTTTACATAACAAGAGTTGTCCGCGGACAACGTAGCTCGCCAAAACAGCTGCTTGTCACAAACAGCGCTTGACCGAAGACCGAAGTTCAAAGTGGTTTCTTTCAATGTTAAAGTCCATGATCTTATATATATCTGTTTGAGTAGTAATTAAGAAATATAAAAACTTTTTTGTCTTAATTGCATGTATAAGGTTAGGGTAAAGTGAAAGCCTACAAGCAGATGAGGTTACCAATGGAATTTCTTTGTATCAAACATGAAGTTTTTCTTTAAAATTTTTTTAAGTCCACAAAAGGTCAAGATCAAAGTCAAATTGTGAAGGACCTTGGTCTCTGTAGAAGCCTATCACCTAGTGAGTATGTTTGAAGTAATTATGTCCTTGAGTAAAGCATTTAGAAAATATAAGCAAGGTTAAAATTTTTGGTTAAAGTTTTTCAGTTTAAGTTTTTCCAAGTCCATAAAAGGTCAAGGTCAAGGTCAAATTGTCAAGGCCCTTGGTTTATGGTGAAAGCCTTTCATCTGGCGACTATGTATATGAAGTAATGATGTCCCTAGGTTAAAGCATTCAGAAAATATAAGCAAGGTTAAAGTTTTTGGTAAAAGAATTTCGGTTAAAGTATTTCGAAGTTCATAAAAGGTCAAGGTCAAATTATCAAGGACCTTGATCTCTCACAAAAGCCTATCACCTAATGAGTGTGCATATGAAGTAATGATGTCTCTAGTTTAAAGCATTCAGAAAATATAAGCAAGGTTAAAGTTTTTGGTTAAATTTTTCAGTTAAAAGTTTTTCTAAGTCCACAAATCTAGGTAAAGGTCAAGGTCAAATTGTGAAGGACCTTGGTCTCTGGTGAAAGCCTATCACCTGGTGAGTATATATATGAAGCTATGATGTCCCTAGGTTAGAGCATTAAAAAAATATATGCAAGGTTAAAGTTTTTGGTTAAAGTTTTTTGGTTAAAGTTTTTCTAAGTCCACAAAGGGTCAAGGTCAAGGTCAAATTGTCAAGGACCTTTGTCTATGGTGAAGGCCTATCACCTAATGAGTGTGCATATGAAGTAATGATGTCTCTAGTTTAAAGCTTACAGAAAATATAAGCAAGGTTAAAGTTTTTTTGGTTAAAGTTTTTGGTTAAAGTTTTTTTGAAAGGGTCAAGGTCACAGTCTAAAGGCCATTTTGACATGGATGTTGGCTTCAAATGAAAGCCTATGCCCTAATGAGTGTTTCTGTAAAAAATAAAGCCTCTAGGATAAATATTGATAGAAATAAAAAACTTTAACCTAATGTGGACGCCGACACAGACGCTGACGCCAACGCCGACATCCGAGGGTATGACAATAGCTCTTCCGAGACTTTCGTCCCGGGCGAGCTAAAAAAAGGACTCAAACATTGGGATCTAAGGAGTCCTTTCTTAAAATTTGGGAGTCCCTGCTTTAGGTATAGACTATTTCTTTTAAGCTACAATACTATTTCTTTTAAGCTACAATCTTGCATTTTGTAGATTTAGAGTTATCCCTGGTTAAAATTTAAAAAAAAAATGATAGAAGTGTATAAGTATTTGAGGCTCAACTTCAGGAAAGAATTGAAGACTGTTTAAATCAGTCTTCAATTCTATTCTAAAGTTGATCCAAAGAGAGTCTATGGGACTCACATCACATAGCTTTGAGCATCCTGGCTACTTATTTTTGTGTATCAGATGCACAAAACCTGAGTCCCTTGAAATCCTGCAAAGTAAATTCATATTGTCGATTTTCTGCTATAACCTCGAAACTACAGCTTTTAATAAGTTGTAGTTACAAGGTTTCAGCAGAAAATTGATTATATCTGTTGCTACCACACTCATGATCATGTGTTTAGGCCAAGACCCTTTCCTACCAAAAGGTATAAGATCTGTATCACTTGATCAAATAATGTTATAAATGGAAAAACTGAATGTTACAAGCAAACCCTTCTCTTCTATAATATTTCAAAACTATGAAATAAGTATTTTCCATCAAAGAGACCTTTGTTAAATGTCTGCATTTTTATTTAGGACACAAAAGAAATTTTGATGCCTTGTGTACATGTAAGAAATGAGCCTTAACAATATTGCAATTCCATTTCAAATACCTTAGATTTACAAGTATCTGGTGTTGTATGCAACACATAAAGTCCCCTACCGGCTTCGTTTGTCTCAATGTTTCCCACGCCAATTCTATCAGGGACGTCAAAACCAGGTCTTGTTTTGGAAAGGGTTAAACAAGACTTACATGAGTTGTTGTCTCTGCTGTGCCCACTATACAATTCATGCAAGCAATAGACAGATGCAAGAAATAGTATCAATAACAGTTACCTTGTCTGATCCAAGATGTTTTTCTTCAGTCTTGTTGGTAAGAAATGAGAACTTTCACTGGAGGTGATTAATACTGCTGCATCACCACCCTGACTAACATGGCTTATAAATTTTTTTACATTTTAAAACAGGTTTCATCAAGTTAGCTTGCTTAGTTATTAAGTTATTGCATGATCCAATTTTTTGCCATATTTTCACTATTTCCGTTACCATAGCAACCGCACTTTTTGTCAAAGAACAAAGATAAAATGATGTGCATAATCTACACATTGCCATCTAGTCATATACCAAGTCTCATCAAATTAGCTTGCTTACTTATTAACTTATCGCAGGATCCAATATTTTTTGCCATATTTTCACTATTTCCGTAACCATAGCAACAACAATTTTAGTCTAAAAACGAAATAAAATGATGTGCATAATCTACACATTGCCATATAGTCATATACCAAGTCTCATCAAACTAGCTTGCTTAGTTATTATCTTATCGCAGGATCCCATTTTTGGCCATATTTTCACTATTTCTGTAACCATAGCAACCTCAATTTAAGTTGAAAAACAAAAATAAAATGATGTGCATAATCTACACATTGCCATCTAGTCATATACCAACTTTCATCAAAAACGCTTGCTTAGTTATTAAGTTATAGTGTGATCCAGATTTGAGTGGACAGATGGACGGACAGACGGACGGACGGACGGACTGACAGACGGACGGACAGCAAACCTATAGTCCCCTCCGGTGTGAACACCGGTAGGGGACTAATAAGTCATTTTATTGCTTGCTAAATAAAATGTTATTTGGCTATGATTTTATAAGATTTACATCAACTACAGTAGTGAAATCATAGGGAATATCATTGTGCTTTTGAGTAATTTGTTAAACTTACCTGTGGAAGGGCTGAAATGAAAAAATGAACAGATTACTTTTGAACATTCAAAGGGTACAAACCATTGTACAAACCATTGTAAGAGTCTATTTATCATCAGTTTTCTTCCCAAACCTTGTAACTTCAGCTTGTATAAAGCTGTCTTCCATTTTTGCTTCATGATATCAAATTATAAGAGATGAAGAGAGTATTTATTGATAACATTGAGGTATGAAACTAAAAACCAAATCACACTTAAGTCTGAATCTGTTTTACATATTCATAGTGTGATGAGGTTTTTAGTTTCATACCTCAAATGAATAAATACTCTCTTCATATTTTAGTATTTGAAGAGTGCTCCTATACATGCTTGCTCAGACTTCACGAAATAACCATATTTTTTACCGGACAGTGGGTCTGATAAAATTTAGATTTTTACCAGACCGAACTAAATTCCTTCAGACATAATGATGGGACACATTTTGTATGTGGCTAGATTTTACCAGTCAGTCGGTCCTGTATTCATGTGAAATTTACCAGACCGGCATGATTTTTACCAGACATGTCAGTGGGACCGGTGGTATTTCGTGAAGTCTGCTTGCTCTGAAAGACAAGGGTAACTGGATGACATTGTGAGAATTATGTATTTCATAAATTTATGAAAAAAAAGACAGCAATTAACAAACAACAGGAAAGACTAACAATTTTAACTTAGGGGCCAAGGCTTCAAAAATTTGATATTTATCATTTGGGGGAAAGGCATTTCCCAAAATGATTTAGGGGCCCAGCCCAAAACCATTGGAGACTGGGCCCCTGCTTGTCTTTTTCCTTGTACAATCTCATCTTGAATAACCCTGAATCATCAAGAAGATAAGGTAGAAAACGAGAGGTCAAGAATAGCCCTAAACTGTTCCCCTGAATTAAATAAGTACAGCAGAATACACCACTCTGCCGAAACAATATTTGAGGTTAAAAAAAAATTACAAAAAATCTTTGAAAAGGGTAACTTAAGGAACATTTCTGCCAAACTTAGTTGAAATCATCCAATTGGTGACTGAAAAGAAGATGTTTAAAGTTTTCAGGGTTAAATAAGCCCATCCCTTATTTGGGAGGTCAATCAGAATTTCACAAACATTTTTTAATGAGGGATACCCAAGGAAAATTTCTGCTAAGTTTAGTTTAAATCTGCTCATTGATTTGAAGAGAAGATGTTTAAAACTTTAAGGGTCAAAATAAGCCCCTCCCCTCACATTTAAAAAAAAGACCTTGACAGATGACCTTGACCTTTTCACATGACTTTCACCTTGGTACCAGCAGATGCGTTTCATTACCATCTATCATTATATTAAATATGAGCATTGTAATGTATCTTAAATAGCCTTGATATTATATGATTGGCAATGTTAAGTTTTTTGGTTAAATTTTACACACAAATGGACAGACAGACAACGGTAAAAAAATACACCGGATCTTTAAGTGCATGGGGCATTAAAGACTGATTGAAATTTGACAACAAAATATGACTGATGGACTCAGGGTGATCAATCCTAAAAGCTCCCCTTGAGCATGTTGTGCTCAGGTTAGCTTAAAAAAAAGATAACGACCTTCAACTTTTTTTATATTTGCTCATCTATTTTAGTTAACAATTTCTGCTTTATCTTAAAATTATGGAGACCAAATAGCCGCTTTAAACATTAAAACTCATGCATAATACTGTCTAGTCTTTTTTGAGAAGACTTATCAATTTTTCCCTGTATCACTATTGATTGTAGGCTTCAATGCAATTATTGTGATTGTAGAATTAATCAAGATATTGTACTGATGCACTAATGCCATAATACAATCATTCTAATGTTATTAGCAAAAACACACAAAACAATGAAAACAAGAGGGTCAGATTGGCCCTTAACTGCTCACCCAAATTTTATTGGTCAAGTAGATTTCATCAAACTTTCTGGCAATGTTTTATTCACATTTGCCTAGTTGTTGAAGAGATTTTTTTCTAAGTGGTCAAAGTGAAAACCTACCCACCCATTGGTTACTGAGGAGAAGATGTTTAAAGATTTCAGGCTCAAAATAAGCCCCATCCTGCCATACCATATTTTTATGGGCCAATCAATGTATCGCAAACAATTTTCAAAGAGGGTCAACCAAGGAGCATTCTGGTAAAATTTCATTGAAATTGGTCAATTGGTTCAGGAGATGTTGTTCAAAGATTTCAGGCTCAGAAGCCGCACCCTGCCTTGCCCATATTTATAGGCCAATCAAGATTACACAAACAATTTTTGAAGAGGGTAACCAAAGGATCATTCTGGTAAAGTTTCATCGAAATTGGCCAGGTGGTTCAGGAGAAGTTGCTTGGCGGGTCACAAATATTTGAATATGAAAAAAGACAAATAACATATAATTATTTGAGGGACGTCCCGGACGTGTCCTGATTGTGGGCAAGGGGTGTGCCAGGAATCCATCATTAAGATCAGGGCTAATAAGGTCAACTTACAGTTTCAACATCTCCTACTCTAATAGTAACTGGTTCATCATCAAACTCGAAGCTGTTTGTACTGGCTGCTTTAAATCCTGGAGGTTCATAGTCTTCAGGCGTAACTAAATGGAATTAATGACATAAAATTTATGACAACAAAATATTGAAAACTGATACAGTTGTCCAAAGACAGCATTTTTTTTAAGTTGAACTTGATAATTGACATTGTCTAATACCCTTGACCTTGGAATTCAATAATATGTATTGATGAGAGGAGCTGTCATATCAAATATGAGCAATGAAATGTGCATAGTGTTGATGTTAATGTAAAATGTTTAGTTCACAGGTCAAATTGCAGCATAAAGACTGCCAGACAGATTGAAATCAGATGGTAAAATAATATGTCAAGGACAAATTGATGGCTCAGTGCAAAATAGCTGTAACTGCCTATAAACATATAGGCAGTAACAACTGTTTCTCAATGAGCCATCAAAATGAAGTATTTATATCTGAAACAGGTGCTGTAGTCAAGATCAAGGGTGGGCCAGCTATCTGCTAGTTATCAAGGGGTTAGAAAACACAATCAGGAGCAATACTGAATTCTATTGGATGAGTTCCCTACTGAACCAATTTATTTTTAGAGAAGGTGACAGCCTCGGCAAAACAATTTATCGTACACTTGTGACACATGTTCCTAAAATACACAGACAATATACCTTCATCATAGTACAGAAGCTTCATGGTCATCATAACATTATCTGGTAGAGCATCCAAGGTCTGTGTCAGCAGTATGAGGGTCCGCAACAGGCAAATGGTGGATTTTCTGGTCTCAACTCCTGAGTGTGTACTTGATATCTTCTCATCATTTCTTGAAATGAACAAAATATGTTTGTTAATTACAAATCTCTACAAAACATAATTTTTTTCTCACAATTCTTACCTTGATAGACAAACTATTCAGGATGGACACAACCCCATGACAAAAGCTTGCAAGCCTTGGGACAATGGAGCTAAACAAAAATCAGATCAGATTACAAATTAAACCGTACTAAAAGTATTCATAGGTTCCATACCTATAAAAACCCAATGTAATCAATTGTTAGTGGAGGCTGTCATTAACAAAATAAGACAATGGCAAAAATTCATCCAACATCAATAAATACAGTGAACCGGAAGAAATTATCTAGCCTGATATAGGACTGCAACATTTTTAAACAAACATCTTGGGAATACAGTTTGGAGTTACCAGAATTACATATGTAAGTTTTTAGAATTTGTTTCAAATTGTTTAAAAAAGTGCTTAATAGGCAGTGAAATACACATAGATATATTAAAATGATTAGCAACTGCAAGATAAGTTGGTGAAACACAGAGCAAACACTAGCCAATATGAGGAGTACAAGATAACAACAATAGTGCCAACGTTTGGACAATGCAAACAAGAACTACACCTACAGGTACAACGCTCAGCTTCAGGTGCTGGATAATGCAAAAATCAAATGGGCCATAGTGGCCCTAAATCACTCATCTGAATGAACTGTCAAAAATTGTGTAAAGTAGATTTAGAAAGGATGAAGAATTCTTACCAAATTTCAGGTTGATTGGGCAAAAAATGATGGCCTATAGAGTGCATACAAGGTTTTTCTAAGATTTGACCCTGTGACCTCATTTTTACCCCACTTGACCCAATTTCAAACTTGACCTAGATTTCATCAGGACATTCATTCTGACCATTTTTTAGATTGGTTGAGCAAGAAATAATACTTATAGAGTGTCTACAAGGTTTATCTAAAATTTGACCCTGTGAACTCATTTTTAACCCCACTTGACCCAATTTTGAACTTAACCTATATTTCATCAAGACATTCATTCTGAACAAATTCCAGGTTGATTGAGCATACAATAAGGCTTCCAGAGTGTCTACAAGGTTTTTTTAGAATTTGACCATGTGACCTCATTTTTGACCCAACTTGACCAAGATTTGAACTCGTCCGAGATTTTGTCAAGATAATCATTCTGACCAATTTTCAGAATGATTGAGCAAAAAATATGGCTTCTAGGGTGTCTACAAGGTTTATCTAAGATTTGACCTCTTGACCCCACTTGACCCGATTTTGAATTTGACCGAGATTTTATCAAGATTATCATTCTGACCAATTTTCAGGATGATTGAGCAAAGAAAAATGGCCTTTAGAGTGTCTACAAGGTAAATGCTGACGATGCATGATGGACGACTGACGATGGATGATGGACATCATGGGACCACAAAAGCTCACCTTGAGCACTTTGTGCTCAGGTGAGCTAAAAAAGGGGCACATCTCTTACAAAAATTGCTCCCAGAGTTATCCCCCTTAATAGTCTGGATAGCTCTTGTGAGAGTGAACACACAAGCTAAGTTTCATGACATCTTCAATAACAATAGAGATATGACAAAGGTTTAAGTTTGTCATGCCAACGCCAGCAACAACACCAACCTGAACAAAATTAAGGACTGTGATCATAATACCTGGGGTTTTCTCTGAAAATGGCCAAGCTTAAAATCAAAGTTGATTAAGGGGCATAACTCATAAAAAAATCTTCTAGAGTTACTCCCTTGATAGTTTGTGTAGCTCTTGTGATGGTGACACACATTCTAAGTTTCAAATGGATATCTTGAAAAACAACAGAAATATGAACTGCTTCAACAGGAGGTATAGAAAAAGATCAATCAGCATATATCTGCAGTCTGATCACAGTCAAAATTACCTGGGTTTCCTACTCAAACTAGTTAAGTTTAAAAACAATATTTTCAAAACAAATGCCAATTCATAATTTGTACATCCAAAGCTTTCAGCACTTTGTTTTCAATTCAATTTTATTAAGGTAGTGGACCTGTAACAGTTCTGCAACATTTTGCAAGTAATGAACTTTAACAGTGTAAACCAAGGTTTCCTAATGATTTTCCCAGGGAAACCTCGGTCAACACTAAGAAAGTTCATGAGGTCCAAAATGTTGGAGATCTGTTACGGTTCCACTACCTTATGGTTTTTATTCAGCATGATAAGGGTCAATCTCTTAGCTTACCTGTAGATATCAACACCATGGCCATCTCTATATGAAAACGTGAAGGTGTAGGATTCCAAGACAGTCTGTGATATTTGAAAAAAACCCAAAAACTAAATAAGTCAATAAGATATAACAGGATGTGATTCTTAAACGCAAATGCCCCCGGCACTGCCTTTTTTAGAAACAGTGGTTTGGTACAATATGGAAATCAACAGCACAATAAAATTTAATTGATAAAGCAACAGCATAATGAAAATCAATTTAAAATTTAAATTTTCCACATATTTGACCTTTAAAATGACCTTAACATTGACTGATGACCTTGAAAGTGGTATCAACAGAAAGTTCTTGCGACAAATAATACATATGCGAAATATAAAGGCTCTTCCCTACCAATCATAATTTATGGCAAATGTTGAAGTCTTATGTGGGACAAACACACAGGTCAAAAACAATTCCCCAGATCTGTTGATGCAGGGGCAGAGAAATGTAGGATAATCTAAACCCTATAAAAATTATTATCAATACATTGGAAATAAATTAAAACTTAAGAATTCTGTGAGAATTAAAACTTTCCAATTTCTTTCAATTCCAAATTCAAACAAGTCAAAATGGGATGAATGTAAAGTGGGTGTAAATTGTGAAGTATAGAAATATTGTGGGAATAGGAGAAATTGTTTGTTACAAGCTGTCTGTACTTTTTTCAGAATATTTTCTCAAGTATAAAATACAGAGTAATGTATTTATAAGCAATACTAAATTAGTCAAAAGAATTGTTGCAATGAAAAGATTGCCAGTGGTCACACTAACTGTTTTTCAATGGGGTTCTGTAGAAATGTGTACTTGTTATGTCCAAGGTCCCTTGCTTGAGCTAATAGGATCCCTCTTAACCCTTGTCATGCTGAACCCAGAATATTCCTGCTTTGGCAGGAGCTATAGAAAACATCAGCCTGCACATATTCAAACCAGAACTGTCCATAGATAAGTTTTTCAATATAAAATTGACCTACAGTTGGTACTTTAAGTGCTATTTGCCCTTTGATTTGATGAAAATCTTTAGCCAAAATTTATTCAGCATGACAAGGGTTAATAATTTGGGATCTTCAGGATCCTAGGACACTTTTAATGTCAAATCCTGGGTTTCTATTGTGGGATACTTTGCTTTGGGTCAGTATCTCACCCCTGGAGATCTACTATTGCGCATACCTAACCAGCATCAAAATCAACTGTGTTTAGATAAAGTTATTATCAATAGCTTGTGACTTTGACCTTGACCCCAGAACTGAAGGGGGAACATTCAGATAAATACTTACATCCGGGTCATCAGGGTCAATATATAACTGAAGAAAAAGAAAAATGAATTTATAAATGAGGTAACAGAGAGCTTGGGTGTTTCTATTTTTACATAAATACACAGAGGTGTATTTTTTCATTTTTAAAATTTTTAACTATTCTATTCAGGATATCTGGCACAATTCAGTTGAAATTCTAAAATGCACTGAAATATTTCACAATTGAAGTCTTTCTAAAATTCTTAAACTAAACTAGAAGGGCTTGAGTATGTCATGATGCGTTTCATCTTACTTTAAATGATTGAAAGGGATTTGCATACCCAAAACAAAACAGTAAAGAGTCATTAAATAATGAGTAATTAAATAATGATACTTCTCTTATACTAACAAGGGAATCAATGGATGTTCAGAAATTCCCCTCTCAGTCCATCACATTCAAGGATAATTCTGGTTCAGAATATCATGTGCAAAATAATCTCATTTAGCAATATGCAATTAGAAATTAAGAATATTTGGTGAGAATTTTTACCAAGTCCTTCACTAAATTACATTCTGTTTATCTCATTCAGCTAGTTTTAATGAGATTTCTAGCAGAAAAATGAGAGGATCCCTCAATAGCTCACCCAAATTGATTTCTGCGCATTGATTACTTTCATTTGGATACTGAAGGTAGAGAGTGTACAATGCAAGCTTTTGGGATGGGCCGATTATTGGCTTGAGAATTACCGAAATATTATCTTTTAAGGCGATGTTATGAGTTTTTTTTTGTATCATTCATTTTGGCTTTCATTCCCATGATTTCAAAAGGTCACAAAATGACCTGGGCCGATTTAAAAATTGTGCATCACTGCCTCTACCTTAAAACAAGAGCACCGCAAGCGGATGCCAATGCTCGGCTGTTTATTATTTCTAAGGCAAATGCAAATATATGAACTTGGTACCTACAGAAAGGTCTTGTACCAAGCAATGATCATTTGAAATATGAAGGCTCTTTGACTTACCATTCAAAACTTATGACTAAGGGTTTTTTTTTTTCAAACAAATTTGACCTTGAAAAATGACCTTGACCTTGACTGATGACATTGAACTTGGTACCTACAGAAAGGTCTTGTACCAAGTAATGATCATGTAAAATATGAAGGCTCTACTATGACTAACCATTCAAAAGTTATGACCAAGGTTAAATTTTTTAAAGAAATTTGATCTTGAAAAATGACCTTGACCTTGACTGATGACCTTGAACTTGGTACCTCCAGAAAGGTCTTGTCCCAAGAAATAATCATGTGAAATATGAAGGCTCTTTGACTTACCATTCAAAAGTTATGACCAAGGTTAATTTTTTAAAAAAAAATTGACCTTGAAAAATGACCTTGACCTTTACTGATGACCTAGAACATGGTACTTACAGAAAGGTCTTGTCCCAAGCAATAATCATGTGAAATATGCAGAGTTCACGAAATACTGCCGGTCCCACTGACATGTCTGGCAAAGATCATTCTGGTCCGATGAGTTGGGCATGAATACAGGACTGACTGACTGATAAAATCCAGCCACATACATAATGTGTTTTAACGTTTTGTCTGGTGGAATTTAGTTCGGTCTGGTAAAAATTCAAATTTATAAGACCCACTGTCCGGTAAAAAATATGGGTATTTTGTGAAGACTGAATATGAAGGCTCTATGACTTACCATTCAAAAGTTATAACCAAGGTTGAAGTTTGTCAGGCCAACGCCAACGCTAACGACAACGCGAATGACGCCAGGTTATCATAATACCTTGGATCTTCTTTGAAAACAGCCGAGCTAAAAAACCCTTTTTAAACAGATACAAATAATTTACTTCAATAATCCATTGAAATTAGACTGTTGAAAATGGACTTATACCCCCCTTCAAGTGCTTGTCCATGATGAAAAGCCATTTTCCATCAAAGGGCAATAACTCTGTCAAAAGTCAATGGATTGTAACCAGAATATCACTGGCACATCTCTGTGTGATACTGTTCACATATGTAAAGTTTGAATGAAATCTTCCCATCAGTTATTGAGAAATTGAGAAGAGATTAAAAAGCTACAGATGGAACCTTCATGCCAGGTTTAGTTGAAATCATTTTTAGCGAATATCCATAGGGCCCCTCTTCCTGTGTTTCACATGGATTGGTTTTATTTTCAAAGGGAACCTTCCTTGTGACCCCCGAATTTTCCTGTGAAAGTTTCAAGGAAAGTCAATACTTTTTTTTAACTTTATTGTAAATAAGAATTGAGACAGAATCATTTAGACAGATCAGAACTGAGCCGCCAGTACTCTTCTGACCTTTGGCCAGTAGAGCTAAAACTGAAGCTTTATCATGAGGATATATGAAGACTGATATATAGGTACTTACCCCAAGCATCACAGAACGCAACTGAAAAATCAAAAGACAAACATGTAGAAGTAGCAATACATGTATAACAAGAGCCATGTCAGACATGGCCATCCCCCGCCGAGAAAGCTTGATAGTAAACTGAAGCCTAATAGATTAAGGGTTCTACTTTAAGAAATTAAGCCCCTACAAAATCTAAGTCTTTAAAATAACAAAGGGCAATAACTCCAAAATTATGCAAGCCAGAGTTATAGTTCTTGTGCACTGCACTTCTCCTGCATGAGATCTATCCACCCATAAAGTTTCAAGTTGATAGCTATTATACTTTAGGATATATGCTCCGGACAAAATCTAAGTCTTAAAAATAACAAAGGGCAATAACTCCAAAATTATGCAAGCAAGAGCTGTAGTTCTTGCGCAATGCACTTCTCCTCCATGAGATCTATCCACCCATAAAGTTTCAAGTTGATAGCTATTATACTTTAGGATATATGCTCCGGACAAAATCTAAGTCTTAAAAATAACAAAGGGCAATAACTCCAAAATTATGCAAGCAAGCGTTGTTGTTCTTGTGCACTGCACTTCTCCTCCATGAGATCTATCCACCCATAAAGTTTCAAGTTGATAGCTATTATACTTTAGGAGATATGCTCCGGACAAAATTTAAGTCTTAAAAATAACAAAGGGCAATAACTCCAAAATTATGCAAACAAGAGTTGTAGTTCTTGCACTGCACTTCTCCTCCATGAGATCTATCCACCCATAAAGTTTCAAGTTGATAGCTATTATACTTTAGGAGATATGCTCCGGACAAGATTAGTGACGGAAGGACGGAATGACGGACGGAGAGCATTACTATATCCCCTCGCCGAAAGCGGCAGGGGATAATAAAAGCAATTCAATTTTGCTTTGTAATTCATTTCTACAGAATAATCCAACCCAACTGAATTTGGCTTATTGACCATTAATTTCAATACAAACATACACACTCCTACCATAGATCAAATTGATGAAATGGTAATTTTTAACACATTTTAAATTATACATGTTCTATCTTCTAAATAAATCATAATTTATCAAACAAAATTCTCCAAATGATTTTCCCCCCACAAGTTTGATAGATGACCTTGATAGATGACATTGACCTTCTCAGATGACCCTAATCTTCATAGATATCTATCATCATCAAACATGAATAAATTGGATCTTCAATAAGGCAAAAGTAAACTGAAATGACAAGATTTTTTTTATTCCATTGTTTTCCCCACTTTAATGGAAAGATAGACACCCTGGCATAGTGACTGAAAGAAATAAAGACAGACAAAATAAAACTTACATATTTCTTATCAAGAGCATCAAAAGCACCTCTGACCCACTTTACGACTTGGTTTGCTCCTGGACATGATATATCATCCCTCAAAATTTTCAGACTCAAACCTGAAAATAAACAAAAAAACATTGTTTTCAAGAACTGTATAATGATACACTTGCATATATCGAAGGCTTAGTGAAAAACAATTACAACTGCCTATAAACATATAGCAATTACAACTGTTTCACGCTGAAGCATCAATATGAAGTACAGAAATGGTTTACTTGTCTTGATCTTAGTCAAAATGACCATAATTATTTCAGATATATTTCTTTCAAAATATGCAATGGTGAGGTGAAAGCCACATTGTAATCATCAGCATGAAGAGGGCTTCTTTTCACATGAATATCATAAATTGAATTGTGTAAAACAGACTTCAAAGAAACAGAAATTAGGCTTGCAAGTTTTCATAAATAAAGATATACCTTCTAGACTTCTGTCTCGAAAAGCATCTTCTGGAAATATTGCTCTTAGATAGGCAATGTTTGATACAGCCACAGCCAGAATTTTCTTCACAAATAATGCTGATAACTGCTCTGTACATTGGTCATTTGGAAACATTCCAGCCCACTGAAATAGAAACTAGATAAGTCAATTAAGGTACAGGGAAAAAGACTAGCAAGGGCCCAGTTAGCAGACTTCACGAAATATGGCCGGTCCCACTTACATGTCTGGTAAAAATCATGCCTGTACGGTAAAGTTTACCAGACCCACAGTCTGGTAAAAAATATGTGTACATTTGTATTTCCTGAAGTCTGTTTGAGGCTGGGCCCCTGAATTTTGGGGAAAAATCCCTATGCTTCTAATGTTAAATATTGAATTTTTGAAGCCTGTGCTCCTAAGTTAAATTGTTAGTTATTTTCCCTGAGGCAGGGAAAAAGACTAACAATTTAACTTAGGGCCCCAGACTTCCAGAATTTAATATTTAATATTAGGGGTATAGGCATTTTCCAAAAAAAACCTAAGGGCCCAGCCCAAAATCTAGGGGCCATGGGCAAATAGGCACCTGCTAACTAGTCTTTTTCCCTGCTGAGGTAACTTTTTTTGTGTAACTGAACCAGAGTAGCATTGACACAAGATAGCCCATCAAAAGTATTATCATTAAAATGGAAGCTCCCTTTACTTTGATGTTGCATAAGAATGAAAGGTGGAATTATGCTCCTGACCACAAGATGAAGAATAACCTTTGAAAGTATCAACCAAATCAATCCTTAAATTGTAAGTTATTTCTTTTTATCTGAAATATACGGTCTGTGTTGTAAGAAATTTACAATAAGGCCACTTTTTCCATGTCATGGCATAGTTCACTAAATCAGGACAAAATTTACATGGCCCCTTTTTCCATGACAATGCTTTATTTCACCAAATACCAAACATATGTACAAGGTAAGGTGACACGGAAACTTCTGTACAACTTTCACCAAAATCGGGCCTAAACGAAGAAGAGTTGCGTTCACAAGAAATTTGACATGAAGGCCCTTTTTTCATAATGCAAAATTCGCAAGTTCAGGTGACTGGGAACATAATGATCAGTATTGGTCCATAAATGAAAAGGAGTTGCTTTAAACAAGAATTTTAACATTAGGCCCCTTTTTTGACGACTGAAATTTGCCAAACCGCGACAATATGCACAAGGTCAAGTGACTAGGAACATTTTGTGAAAGTTTCACCCAAATCCTTCCATTAATGAAGGAGTTGCGTTTACAAGAATTTAACAAGAAGGACCCTTTTTTAATGATGCAGCTGAAATTCAACAATTATGCAAAGGGATCAGGTGAATGGGACCATTTTGTGAAAGTTTCATCCAAATCAGTCCATAAATGGAAGGGGAGTTGTGTTCACAAGAATTTTTGACCGTAAGGCTCCTTTTTTCCATGACACAACTCAAATTTACCAAACCACAACAATATGCACTGGGTCAGTTGACTAGAAACATTTTGTGAAAGTTTATCAAGTCCATAAATGAAGGAGGAGTTGCGTCCACAAGATTGTAATGTACATGTGGACAAACATACGTTCTGACATTTGGACAGACAGAGAATATGATATATTCTGGTGGCGTATATAAATCAGTAAGTGCTTTTTTTTTTACATCACTGGCTCTTCCTATTTTCATGGTAAAAATTAGACAAATGTGAACAAAAATCATGAGCAATCATATCATACATTCTAAGCTTGTTCTCATTTTGTTCGATCAGAAACAGTCTTAGGATCTATCTTGATTTTTTAACCCAAAAAAGCTTCTGTGTGATGACTACTGCCATGGGCCCCATATTGAAATGTGTTCAAAGTAATGCACACTCTTAGTGCAGGAAACTTACGCAGACCCTGGCATTTAATTTTCTATTCTATTCTGAGATATGCCTCAGCTCATCCTTCAGTCAACTTGAATTTTTTATGCATAAAAATGTGGATTCTTAATGGAAAGAGGGTGGTTACAGGTAATTGGAAAAAACATATTTACAGCATTAATATTGTAATTACATTTACAAAAAAAAATACAATATTATATTTTTCATTGTCTGGGCTAAAAAGTGTGCTTTACAGATTTGATTATAGTTTGCTCACAAAGTTTCCATAAATAAACAGCCAAGACGGGAATGTTATGAAAAACTTTTATTACAACTAAAATTTGTTGTTCATGAAAATTAGGTGTTGGAGACTCAAGCTTTCAAATGAGATAGACCTGAGGTGCGTTTCTTAGATTAACATTCTTAAGAATCTCATTAAGATTTTTAAGATGTAGCGTTTTTTAGATTAAGATTTTTAAGCGGCTTAATAAGAATCTTAAGATATCTTAATGAGGAAACGAAGATGCTTTTGCATTGGGCCAACTTATTTCACGCCCGGCCGGGGCCCGTTTTGCAGCTTGAAACCTGCCCTTCGTTCAGGCTGAAAAAATATCGCAAACCGTTTTTAAATTATACCCCGCTTTACATGCAAGTATACGGGTAAAGCGGGACACAACTTGAACCGGTTTGTCATCCTGAACGCAGGGCTGGATTCAAGCTGAAAAACGGGCCCCGGCCAGGCGTGAAATAAGTTGGCCCATTGGCTTAAAACGAGTAGCCTTGACGACGTCGAATGTTTTCACTCAAAATATTGAAAATCGTTTCTTATGACGTCTTAAAAATCTTACTTAGTGGGATAAAAACCATATCAAGCTGACAGATATGAATAAGAAATCTTTACAATGACTTTAATTCTGCCTATCTATCTATGTATACTGTCTAACTTCCCTTTCGGGTATTACTGGCAGGTGCCTAATCATTTTGAATTTTATTTTGAAGTAAAAAAACCTATTCAAAAAAAGAGGAACATTTGTCTGTTTGCCTATGGAAACATTTCCTACCATATAACAATTAAGTGGAAGAACAGGCCTTTAATATGCTGTTTTGAGGCCAAAATTTGACAAAATTCCCCTCTAAAATACATATAGCCTGAGACTTTTTCCCTAAAATTTCCCCATCAAACAGGTGATTGTCATAGAAAAAGATTTCTTTCATGTTTTGACCCAAAATAATTATTTAAATAGGCTTCTAAGTTCTTACATACCTCAATCATTGATCATTTTAAGAACAGATATTTAGCACATTAATCATGACTTTTGTAAGAATAAGTAAGTAATACCCAAAATGGATGGGATGGGATGGGATGGATAGGATAGGATAGATTATAGAATTCTATGTATCCTGTTGTACCCTATTTCCGTGAGTGACCATATTTCCGTGAATTGTCATTTAGAGTTACTTACTGTAAATTCAGTAATGTTTTCACTATATTTTGATGAAAAACCTAGAAAAATGAACATGTGTGAGAAAAAAATATTTTTAGATTACAATGAATCACACAAAAATCTGTAAAACTGCAAAATCCTCTAAAATCCCTTCTTTATAAGTACATGTGTTGTGTTAGAAAACTGTAAATCTTAAAATAAAGACCCATTGTATCTATATACTTTCATATCCCAAAGAGAAATGGTTATGTGACTTATGACTAAAATTTTGAGGCCATACATAACTCCAGTAGTGTTTAACGGACTGCTTAAGTTAGAATTCACGGAAATATGAGCACTGTAGGTTTTGATAGGTGTTTTATGAATATTCAAATTACTTTGTTAAAAAAAAGGATGATTTTACCTTGAATTTTCAGTCTACTTACACCATTGCATGATGTTTTAAAAATGAAAAGTTTTGAACAAGGTCTCCTCCAGATTTTAAAATTGTATCAGTTCTGCAGAGTTCGGCCCAGGCCGCGCCATTGCGCGAATGCCACAAAAAATTTGCAGACGGCACGGGAAAAAATCAAACAAATGGGCCAAATGGCGCGCTGAAATTTTAACATACAGCGTTGGCAGAAAGACGACTTCCGGTACATCGTGTAGCGATTTAGCCTACTCCAAAATAAAAATCAATATGGTACCAAGCGGCATACTGTTGAATGGACACCCCGTTATCGGAAATTAAAAATTAGTATATATATATATATATTCTTTATTTCCTCCATCTTTGGAGATCAAAAGTTATAAACATTTACAATATACAAAATTAAGTGAATAAAGATATTAACATTTAACAAAAGTTAACTATAGAAGGAGAAGATGAAAGAAGACTTGCTAATTATAGCTTATTATAAAGGGAAGGAGAAGGGAAAAGGAAAGATAAAAAGAACCACAGTTAGCGAGTGCCATTCAATTCATTCAATGTGGAAAAGGAGGAGTTATGGCTGGACGGCGATGCTCCTTATCAGCTCTAGAAGGTCACTCACTCATAGAAATAAAAAATCGAAATTTTAACGAAATCTATTATTTGTTGACACTTCCGAAATCGAAAATTGAGAGGATAAGAAACACGGAATGAGCCACGATAAAAAAAAAACATAAAAAAAATGACTTCACGGGTGAGCTTTACATAATAGTTCATATTACACGGTAGATAAATAAATATAGTTAAATTGCAATTTGCGACCGAAATTCGTTCCAGGCACGGTGAAGAAACCGATAGGAAATTTTAAGAAAGCGTTCATGATCGTCCTCGCTTAAGTGAATAAATGATAGCCCAAGTAATGCCTTTATATAATCAACTCTGTTTAAGCTACACAAAACATTCACGAAATCGTGTCCAAATGTAACTCTTACTATGTTTAAAAACGAAGACCGTACATTTCTAGTAGAAGCACAATCTATGACAATATGGGAAGTGCAATCAATATTTTCACACGGAATTCTGCAATTCGAACATTCAGATTTAACGTACGCCAAATAGGCCACTAATTGGGCTACGGTAAAACAATATTTAAGCATACTTGGGCATTTTTTTGCAAAATTCCATATAAAAGGATTGTCAAAGAATGGTTGGATATGCTTGTAAAGTGTAAAGTCTGCCAATTGAGTATTTGTATCCCATTCTTGTACATAATGATAATAAATTCGTGGCAAGTAAAGATCTTTCCATATTGACTTTGAGGGAAATACTCCTTCATTAGTATATGAATTAAGCGTGTCGACACAGTTATACTGAATTAAAAGATTTGATACTTCGTGTATAAAACCATTCTTTGAAATGTCAGCTGTATAAGAAAACAAGCGAGTTAAGAACATATGTTTTGCTGCAGAATCATTCTTGAGATTACATAGTTGCCCAAGGAAATTCAATTTACGTTTTTCAACTTGTGACATTATGGGTAAACAGCCAATCGTTGCTAATACGATATCTGTTCTTGACCTTAAATTCAACCCCATTATATGTTTAAGACAAAGTCGATGGGCTCTTTCTAACACAAGGCAATCTTAATTTGAATTTATTATCAAGAACTCGGAGCCAAAAAGGGCCCTCGGAAGAACCATGGAATAATATATTTTACGACTAGTTAATGGGTTTAAGCCGTTCGCGTGTAGCCCAAATTTACTAATGCCAAAGAAGGTGCGCCGAATCTTATTAGCATAAAATTTAGTTAAAGAAGACTTATCATTGTATTTACTTAACAAAACATCCAGATGAGTGATTTCTTCCGATTCAGTGATATTCTCATGTCCAATGGACCAGACCTTTGATCTCTTTTTATATGCATGTTTAGATTCATTGAAAACAACTATAAAACATTTGTCTGCATTATATTGGTATCTCCATTTACACGAGTATGAGAAACAGATATTTAACATTGCTTGTAAAGAATTTCGCGACAAGGAGAGTAGAGTCATATCATCCGCAAACGACGGTGCACAAAAATCGTAGCCATTTATCCTAAATCCTAGCCGACTTTTAGATAATAACTCTAATAACTCATTTATGTATAATAAATACAAGAACGGGGACCAGACCCCGCCTTGTCTGGTTCCCTGTAAAATGGGGAACCAGTCCGAGTAACAGTTACAAAAGAGAACTCGACTGTACATATCGCTGTGCATCGCAATTACATTCTTCAGTAATACGAAGTCTATACCATATGAGTGTAATTTGAAAATTAAACCATCGAGCAAGACTCTGTCAAAGGCTTGTTTGGCGTCTAAGAAACACGAGTACAACTTACTGTTATTTTCTCGACAAAACTCTACGCTTTCATTAACTACGAAGGATGTCATTAAACTATTCATATTTTTCTGAAATCCACCTTGTAATGGATTTAATTTTATGTTAATGCTAGCTTCTAACCGATTTAAAAGCATGCGCTCATATAATTTAAGGATTGCTGAAGATAATGTAATAGCTCGATAGCTGCTAGGATTATCTTTGTGTTTCCCGTTACAAGGCTTTTCCCAAGATCTTTGGGAAAAGGCCCCTAGCAATCATTTGGGAAAAAAATATGGAAAAAATGCAATTTGGGGATTTTTTCATGTAAGACTGTTTGGGTTAATTTTTGCTTGTAATGTGTAAATTTGATTTAAAAAAGCTTATTCTTAAAATTTTTAAAGCTAACAATACACATATTCATACTCCCAACTTACAAATATGTCAGAAATAAGTTGTTTGGTTAAATCCATTTCATTAAATTGGGAATTTTTCTCCAAATTGGGAAAAAATTTGGGGCCTTTTCAATGGGGAATGGGGCCTTTATTGGGCCCCTGAGAGATAGCAGAAAAAGCCCTGCGTTACCTTTATACAAGGTAATTATAGTTCCAAGTTTCATTGTTAAGGGGACATAAGCCATACTGTACATTAAATTGAATAATAAGTGATGTAATGAATTAACATGTCACCTCCATAAATAAGATGTTCATTATATATCCCATCTAGGCCACACATTTTCCCTCTTTTAAAACACTGACGGATTTTGTAATGTCTTCCTTTGAAAATTCTTCATTAGCCAAAGACATTGGCCAAAACAGAGAAAGTTTATGATGATGTTGATTTGTCTGAACCCGGACCGAGTCCTCAGCGCACCGTGGATAGGCTTCATTACCATCCAATGTCGCAGATTCTTGAGAAATCCGTCTCCGTAAAAAGTTAGCTTGGCAAACATTCGAACGCCTCGGATTGAATAATTATATTTTAGCAAATCAGAAAAATAAAGAGGCCTGGATTTTTCATTACACAGTGATTTGATTTGTGTAACTGCTTCGACAACAAAGAGAAATATAAGCTCAACATAATTGTGACCTGTCAAGACGCCATAAGCAACTCGACCAATTTATAACCCCAACCTAAATTAACCCTAGTCATGCTGAACCCGGAATATTTCTGCTTTGGTAGGAGCTATAGACAAACATCAGCCTGCACATATGTGCAGTCTGATGTTAGTCTTCACCACCTGTTTCTCACTTTCAAACCAAAATTGTCAATAGATTTAGTTTTTCAAATAAAAATTTACCTACATCTGTTACTTCCAGTGCTTTTTGCCCTTTTATTTTGATGAAAATTTTTGGCCTAAATTTATTCAGCATGACAAGGGTTAATATTATTTTAAGTCAATTCACATTATCATTCATTATTTTTGAAGTATGATTATTTTTCATATTTATTCCACTGCCGATGTCCAATGTTTGTTCAAAAAGAAATACTTTTACATCTTGTGCCTGTAAACACAACAGATCGTATGCTTATGTGTTAATCTGCAAGTCAAGTAAAAGGTTAAAAAGCCTAATAGTTCAGTGCGCTTACTTATCTTAAAATGATGACACAATCCTGGCTGGCTAACCTTTTGTTATTGTAATTATTGGTAAGGCTCCACAATTTCTGAAATGGCCCACTTTTTCTAAACCCAATGGGCCATTTAGCCCCACTGATTTGATTCCTGAGCAGATCCCTGAGTTCTAATTAGCATTCATGGAAATCAGGTACACCAGGATATGGACTCCAGTCCATCGGACTCCTTACTTGCAAATGGAAGGAGTCCCAACTGGAAAACAAGGAGTCTCAGACTCCTGGACTCCCCTAAGTGTCGAACCCTGCCCCCCCCTTCCGTGTCGGTGGTAGCTAAACAGTAAGGCATTGATATTTTGAAGCAGGTCATCAAGGCTGAACTGAAAGGCTGTTAACCACTACAGCAAAAAAAAAAAAAAAGACCGCTACACTTTCTTTCTGAAAATAACTGACAAAAGCTCGACACCCAAACCGAAAAAGGGCAAACAAATGTTGTCAGGCGAGATGGTGATTCCATTTCTTAAAAAGAAAGAAAGAAAAAAAACCCTTAACGAATTAAACTATTATTCTCACTGTCTTTGATTCTTCGACTGGTCTCTGTAAACAGGTTGTCATTTTGTTTAATCTATTGTCACAACAGTTTTATTGTTATTTATTCTAAAAAAACCCTTTTTGCAGACGACAAAACGCACGTGTATTTTGTAAACTTGACCTACTTTCCGTGCATAACTTCCGGTTGGGACTTTTAATTTTCAAAACTGATACCGATTTAAGGCTTCATTTGCCGCAATGGAATTCTCAGAATGATGATTGATCGATATTTTGAAGATCATTTGAGGTTTATCAAGAATAGCGCTTGTAAATTTATTTTTATTCATATCTAGTACCGGAAATAATTAATTGGCCTCTCCAGTACGCATGCGCTCCGTTGCCAGGTAAAACAAATTCATCAAAAATCGACCCTTATAATATTGATTATTATCGTTATTCAAAGAGAGAAGGGTCGGCATTTAGAATTAAGGTTAGTATCTTAGACTTCAATCTTCTCATTTTGTTTGGTTGACATTTTTTTTTCGTAAGAAACAACAAATGATGAATAGTTTATTGTAACTCTAAGTTTAACACGGCTTAAAGCTGGGGGTGGGGTAAGAAAATATGAGACCCTATTGGTTAGAGACCAGAAATACCGAAGACCAATTCTCGCCAAGTTCCAGTTCCCGCCAACAGACCATTTTCACAGGTAAGACGCATTATTTATTTACAACAAATCATTTTCTGAATGAAAAAGTTGTTGTCAACATAATTTGTAATTTAGAAGGGTTTCCTCCCTGCCTTTACCCTGAACCAGGGTGGTTGGTGAGAACTAGAATAGATGAGAATTGTTCTCTAACCAGTACTGGTTAGACACAAATTCTGGCCAAGTACCGGTTCTAGCCAACTCACTGGTTCACAGTAAAGCAGTGTCTGATCCAGGATTTGAAAAACATGGGGGAACTTCCCCCACTAGTTTTGAAAACATGGGGGATCTGTAATTACCATGGGGGACTTCAAGTTAGCTTAACCAAACAAAAATAATTTACAGGGCTTTGACTTTTTTTCTTGTGACATGGAGTCTGAATCTGCGATGGCGTCGTCGATTTGTTACTCTGATTTTATCGCCGTTTCAGTCACATTGGTATAGACGTATTTTCGTCATCCATATTTGTTTGAGTTTCACGGAGAAAGAAATCGGTAATACGCCGTATTTCTCCTGTCTGATCCATTGTTTGTCGAATGCAGACAATTCGATCATTACAATGACAACAAACGTAAAATTCGAATTTTCCTGTTGATGAAAACGATTTTTAATTTTTTTTATAATTCACTTCGAAAAAAAACTACATTTATTTTTTCAAAAGTAAATGTTTTTTATTGACAATGTTTTTCTCGCATAATGAAACTATAAATGAATGTATTCAAAAGTATTCAAATGTTCGTTTAAAAAGATTCGTAAAATCATTGGTCGACTTCGACTGATACTAATAGGAATACAATAGTAGGTATAACTATAGTTACAAACGTACTGTCTTAGTTGAATCGAAGTCAACCAAAGTAAACAGTAAGGGAAGTCTCTCTTATGATACCAATCGAAGAAAATGGTAAACAGTTCGACGCGACTTGCTGTCAAAGGCTAGATTTATTGATTTTCCTTTTTTCTTTTTTTGTGCGACCATCCTGGCTTGTTAAAAAAACATGCGTGATCTTTAAGAAATGCCGGGGATTCCCGCAATCGCGCATCCTAGATCAGACACTGAGTAAAGACAGAAAGGAAACCCTAAAAAATAACAAGTTAATGTTTACAACAATTGCTTTTATTGAGAAAATAATTTATTCTAAATGGGTGTTGCATTTTTAATATGAAAAAGGTCAAGTGGCAAGAATTGGTATATGGAGAGAATTTGTCTCCAACTAGTTTATTTCTAGGTAGGACCTTTGACTAATTATTTTTTTAAATAAGGGGATTTGGAATGGGAACAGGATTGGGCTATGGAGTTCAATCACGACAAATGAGGTCCTTCTTATCCACGAGAAACACAGACCATTCCTGTTTCCATATAAACTCCATAACATCAAATTTAAGTCCATGGACCAAGCCAAATATCTTGGTGTCAACATCAGTAAGGACCTCAAATGGGCCCCCCACATAAACACTATCACCTCAAAAGCTAACCAAACTCTCAGGTTTATCAAAAGAAACATCAAAACAAAAAATGCCCGGGTCAAGGAAGCGGCTTAAAAGACTTATATCCTCCCTCAAGTCGAATACTGTGCTACAGTCTGGTGCCCCTGGCAGAAATGTCTCATTTACAAAGTAGAAATGGTTCAAAGATCAGCTGCTCGCTATGTTCTCAACAATTTTAACTTCACAAACAGTGTTTCAGATATGGTTAAATCACTAAATTTGCAAACCCTTGAACACAGAAGGAACATAGCTTCGCTTACAATGTTATACAAAATAAGGTCAAACCAAGCAACTGTCAACAATCACCACCTCTCCTCAACTAGAAATCTCAAACTGAACATCCCACACTCTAAAACAAATTATCATGCAAACTCTTTCCCCAGAACGATAGGACTGGAATAGCCTTCCAATTACCATCCAGTCAAGTCCAACCCTGCCCATATTCATAGGCAACCTGGACTCACTCCCCCACCCATAAACTCACCCTTCTGTTTTTAACCCCTGTATTTAGTATTTTAAGACTGCAATCTATCCTTTTATCCCCTAACTAACACTCTTTTATTCTTATTTCCCCAGAACTAACAACTGTTTTCCAGAGAGCACCAGCCGCCAGTAATCAACACTGATTTTCCGGCTGATAAAAGTTGAAGTTGAAAGTTGAAGTTGAAATTTCATAAATTTAATATTTAACATATGAAATATGTGCATTTAAAAAAAAAGTCTTGGGGCAAAGCCCAAAATCTAGGGGCCATGGCTGACTGGACCTCTCTTAGTCTCCTTTCCTGTGCTATGGTTTTTATAGGTGTCCTGTCAACTCGGCCTGTGGGAGACTGGGACTGTATAAATTTGGATCCATCAACTCAGCCTGTATATATAGGTTATATAGTAAACAGGTGTGAAGTGAATAAGAGCGGAAAAGATGTGCCAGACATAAGACTCAAATCTATGACCCTCAGAACACTAGCATGGCGCTCTACCAACTGAGTTTACCATGCACCTGGTCGTGAGTCTATCCAATGTAGATTTCTTCACTCCTCAACCTTTTAACTAATTGGAACCGGTTCCATACCGCTCCCAGGGTCTAAACCCAACACTCTCTATTTACTTCTGACACAAACGAAGTAAATAAGGGCAGGAAAGATTTGCCTAACATGGGACTCGAATCCACGACCCCTGGAACACTAGCACAGTGCTCTACCAACAGAGCTAACCGAGCGGCTAGTCATGAATCTACCCAAAGTCAATTACTATAGTCTGTTTGACTTCCATTTGGACCAACCTTTTCATCCATTACATAAAATTGTGTTTGTATGAAGAATTTGTATGAGGGAAAATCTTAATTTCAGCTTAATAACATTCCAAAAAATTTTTTTTTTAAAATAAAATTTTTTCAAATTAATGATTTTGTCTATCTGTTTAATGTTAACATTTTCACATATTTTGCTCTTAAACACGAGGGTTGATGGAGGCTGTTTTAGTTGTAAGAAAATAAAAAAAATAGAGTAAAAACACATGGTTTTATACTAAATATTTGATAGAAGACATGTCCATAATATTCCTTATTTTGTCCATTATTCCTTATTTGGACATGCAAATTAGAATATCGACGGTCATGTCATCTTAAACTTAAATATCACATGATTTGCACCATTATTATTCGCCTGCTTATCTAGTTTTTCCTTCTGAAAATCCCAACAACTTTTTTAATAATGCTTTTTGATTGGTCTAAATATTTGAATATGGAGTTCATCTCCGAATAAATAAAAAACAAATCATCATTCAGTTTTTGAAGAAAGAGTATACCCTCAGATTTAATATTATAAGGAAGTAAAAATCTTCGACAAAATTAATTTTAAAAAAAAACACACTGGGTTTTATACTTAAACAACTCACTTTAAATCATCCACTTTTGACTCAGCCCCTATGCAAATCAGAGCTAATTTTGGTTAAACAATCCGATGTTCCTTTTAATACAAACACAAGAAGGCATAAAAGGCTAAAAGTTTACATGAAGACGGACAGACAAAATCATTATCTACATTAAAAAATCCTGAAAAACAAAATTCTTCATGAAATTAGATGGAAAATATGATATGACAAGAAATAAATACGTTTCATAATTCAAGCCTGAAATTTTCAGCAAAATGTTGGTCCATATAGAAGTCAATCCGACTATAAAGGTATATTGTCTCCCTTATCTGATAGTTTATGAAGGTGAGAAGTGTACTTAAATGAGGTGCAGAGTCAACAATTGTCAGCCCGATAAGCTCAGTTTGTAGAGCACTGGACTTCAAATCCATTGAAGTTTGACAGTGTGGGTTCGATTCCCGGGCTGGTAGCCTGGTACACTAACAAAAACTAATTGTCTTTCGGATAAACATTTTCAATATTGTGATTTTCATGGTGTGTGTGGGGGGGGGGGGGGGGGCAAATAATTGTTTCTGTTGTCTGTCTGTCTTCAAAACTTAACCAAAAAAACCCAACATTGCCAATTAAATCCAGGCTTTTCAAGATTGGAAACTGGAAATCGGAAACTCTGTAAAATTAATAATCATTTAAAAAAAATTACAAGATCTCGCCTAGGCTAACCAGAGGGATTATTTCCAAAACAACTGAAGAGGAAGGTAGAGTGATCATGCTTGGAGTGCAAGAATAATTGATTCTCGTCAGCTTACACAATCAGCACAGTCAGTCTAGTTTAAATTCTTTCTGCAATTTCCAGATGGTTCCTTTTTGATTGATGGGGCCAAATATGAAAACCCAATGTTGTCTTGTTTATTCAAAAATCTCATAACTACAGCTTTATCAAAAGCTGTAGTTAAGAGATTTTAGAAGAAAGAGGGAAATGTCTAATTTTTACAGGTTTTGACTTAAGGAAGGTGCTCAGCTGTAATCAAGGATAATGCCAGGAAATCCCGATGAGCCATACTACTGCTCGCAGCAGATCAACATTCCTCCATCACTCCCAGATATACTCAAACAGTTTACAAAGGCTGCCATTCGTACACAACCAACTGATGTGTTAGCATGGTCGGCAGCGTAAGTAATGAACCCTATTTCCTAAAAATCATTATGCCTAAAAGTATCCCTTCACTACTTACGAAACTCCACTTCAGTTGTTGAAACTATCTCAACTTCTAGTCTTTTGTTAGTCCTTTTCTCTAATTTATGGTAAGTTAATCCTTAAATTAAAGGGAGAAAGGTGTTGCTTTGCTTCAGAAAATAGTTATGAATCAGGGGCCGGTTTTACTAAACATCTTAAGATCATTTTTTGCGTAAGTCAAAAATTGAAGTTGCTTCTACAGTGGTAACTAGATATGCTATTTTGCCTTGCACCATCTCAATGAAACCGTCATATGAAGGTAATTCCAATGAGATATTGCAAGGCAAAATCTAACAATGTATAAAAGCACCAGGTACAATTGTGATTTTTACATATGATTATTTTTTTGGTAAGACGTTGAGTAAAATGGGCCCAAGTATTTGTCCATGTTTTGTGTAGCTCCCAGGGGCGTTTATTTAGAGAAATACAGTATGATAAAATTCTAGCCTTTCATCTGAAGATCAGGGACTGAATTTTTAAAATTACCTGTGTCTGTGTCTAACAGCATGTCTGCCTCCATAAAATTTAACCCTGCCTATAATTGCCATTCAAAACAAAAATTCAGATAACCCAAAGGTCAATTTCAAATATTGCAAATGAGCTTGCCCATAGTATACCTACGACATTTACCATGTGTGTTCATCATCACAAAAGCTATCCAGACTATCAAGGGGGATAACTCTGAAAGTAAATTTGTAAGAGTTATACATGTGCCCGTTCAACTTAGATTTTTTGTATAACCAGCACCTGCAGCCAAGCACCTATTGGCAATGCTCTTATTTTGATATTTCAGCCAGTTTGGCTAAAGATTTTTCCACATTGATAAAGTAAAAACAGACTTTACTTCTTTCCAGGCGATTCTTAAGTCTTACCATCTGACAAAACTAAGAATACTGCAGAATCTGTCTCAAATTACCATGTTTATTAAGCTACCATTTTTATTAAGTGACCTTTTCAAAATCCCCTTCCAATAGATCAAAATATTTTAAAAAGTAGAATTTATTGGGTATGAAATATAGTAGATATGATCATATGTTGTTCAAACCAACTAAATGAGAGGATTCTGATGAGTTTCAACAACATAATGATTAATGGGAAATGTTTAATTGCATACACATTCAATCAAAAATTGCTTTCTAACTTGTAAACAAAACATGTTTTAGTAACCATTCTCTTCAACTCCTGCTTTTAGGTTGTATCATAAGTGGTCGCTAAAAACCTGTTCTGTTGTCCGTGGTCTATAGTTAGAGCGCCAGCCTCTTGACCCAAAGGTCCTGAGTATGTTTCCAGGGAGCGGCTACTGATCTTGGTTCTTTCATTGGCACACACATGCCGCAAGTACTGGTGAATTTTCCAGGAAGGGGAATTGAGAGGGATTAATCTAAGTTGTAAGAACTTGTTTCCAAATCCATGTAAAATGAATAGCTTTAAACCAAACCAAACATGTCCTACTGTATTTCGGAAAAAAATGTTGTGGTCAGAATAAGAATTGTTAAATTCTTTCCATTCATTTTTACAGGTACTTCAAGGCTTTGTCCAAAGGTGAGACCCCACCAGTAAAGGAGAGGTTGGAAATGCCAGTTGCTACACAGAAGACAGATACTGGACTGACACCAGGTCTGCTAAGAGTACTAAATAAACAGGTAAGCAATGATACTGGACTGACACTGGGTCTGCTAAGAGTGCTAAATAAACAGGTAAGCAATAATACTGGACTGACACCTAGTTTGCATACAGTGCTAAATAAACAGGTAAGCAATAATACTGGACTGACATCAGGTTTGCTAAGAGTACTAAATAAATAGGTAAGCAATAATACTGGACTGACATCAGGTTTGCTAAGAGCACTAAATAAACAGGTAAGCAATAATACTGGACTGACATCAGGTTTGCTAAGAGTACTAAATAAATAGGTAAGCAATAAATAATACTGGACTGACATCAGGTTTGCTAAGAGCACTAAATAAATAGGTAAGCAATAATACTGGACTGACACAAGGGGCAAACTTAAGTCTGGCCCCATTTGGCCCAAATGGGGCCCGTTGGGAAACCAGCCATGCGTTCAGGATGACAAAAATGATTCAAGTTATACCCCACTCTACATGTGCATTTGCGTACAAAGCGGGGTATAATATGAAAACAGTTTACAATATCTTTCAACCTAAACGCGCGGCTGGTTTCCTGCTGAAAAAACGACAATGGGCCCCGGTTTAGCCTGAAAAAAGTTGGCCTAAGGTCTGTTTAGAGTGCTAAATAAACATGTAAGCTTTATTACTGGACTAACATAAGGTCTCCTTAGAGTGCTTATAAAACAGGTAAGCAATAATACTAGATTAGCACCAGGTCTGCTTAGGTTGCAAATAACCATGTAAACAATGATACTGGACTGACACACCGGGGGCCGTATTCACCAACGCATTTTGCATCAATTTAGCACACTAAATCCCAAGAATAAAGAATTTAGAATTTAGTATGTATTCACCAACCCATTCTAAATTACGGAATGGACTAAATTCTTAAGAATAAAGTCGTTTTTCCAAGTCTAATACCTACTGTGCTAAATGTGATAAAATGGCGACTGTCCCCCTCGCTTCGGATGGAAAACATGGTTTTAAATCAAAGTAATGACTAATAAAATGTCAAAATCAAAAGAATGTCAAATTAATTTTCCTTTCTGGTACATATTTTATGTTTTCGGTCGAATTATTTATCGAATGACGTCAAACACATTTGTGACGCAATTTAACCTTGAAGTGTTTGTTTACATATCGACAAGGAATCTTAAATTTTACAATATTCTCGGCGAGTTTTCAGGGATTTCACATTGGATTTACATTTACAAGGGAGGAGGATGGTTAAGGAGTTATATATTTTAAGCGAAGTAAAGTTTTCAGGGGTGGTGGTGTGTGGATAGGAACAAGACAGATGGAGGAAAGATTTTGAAGGCAGATTGTCATTTCAACTCGAGCAATAGATAACTTGGTGCATTTTTACTCAAGGTTCTATTTGTTTGGGTGCTGATACTTTCTGCATATCAACATCATGAACATGGGACAAGTTAAAGGAGAAAGATTATAATTCTCACATCTTCAAAAGCGACTCGTTTTTATTGAAAAGTTGGAAAGCTCTCTCGGTGAAAGATTTAGGTAGGAATCATGTTGACCTCATTGCAAAAGTTGTGTTGAATTATTATTTTTTTTTTTGTTCAATGTTTCATTTCTTATTGTAAAGTCTAATTTTGGTATTGGAACAACCATACTGGCGTACATCACTTATTACTACTCATAAATAATCGCCTTATTTACTCCATAAAAATGATACACAGTTTGTCAATCGAAATTCTAAATCCTGTAACTACAGCGAGTTATTTCACGTTTTATATCGAGTGCAAAATAAACAGATTTTTTCTCTCAACTGTAATCGAAGTTATTATTGCTAATTTAATGGATCTTTGCATTCAGCCAATCAATTGCCCAACAAGATATTGAATTTTTAGATATGATAATTCATTTCGCCTGAAAAATTACATGAAAATGTCATTTGTAAACAAGGAGGGAAATTAAGAGTGAAGGACAGAAACTTAATAGTTACTCTTTTCATTTGCGCCTCGTCAAAATTGGGGAACCATCGTAAGTCTGTGGCCGCTTAAGTTCTGTACAAACCGTTCTAAATTAATTCTATTCTAAATTCTGTTGGTGAATACACACTTGAGTCCATTCTTGGGAAAGTCCAGACTTGGCAATTTAGCCTAGACTAAATTCTAAAATTGAGAATAGGTTGGTGAATACGACCCCAGGTCTCCTTAGAGTGCTAAATAAACTGGTAAGCAATAATACTGGACTGACACCAGGTTTACTTAGAGTTTATTGCAAGAGTTTATACTAAGTGTTTATACATAGTATGGACACTTAGTACAGTGCTGAACCCTTTCTTTCTTTTTCTTTTTTAGCTTGACTATTCATAGAATAGGGGGGCTTTTCCGGTCACCCATGCGTTGGCATAATGCTTTTGATAAGTTTTTATGTGCAAATGTTTAAAATCTCTGTTTCTACTAAAGCTTTTGCTTTGAAAGTTTGTACATGCTTAAGTGACCATCAGCCTCTAGACAAAGATTCATTACTCTGATATTGAATCTAGTGGAATTTTAACTTTTTTCGGACTTACAAATCTTGGTGAAGTTTTTATGTGCAAATGTTGTATGTCTGAAGTATTTCTGTTTCAACTAAAGCTATTGCTTGGAAACTTTACACATGCTTCTGTGACCACAATATTAGCCCACAGAAAAAGATTCATTACTCTGATATTTAATTTAGTGGGATTTTAACCCTTTCTTGGACTTAAAAATTCCTGGTAAAGTTTTAACAAATGCAAATTTTTGCAAATTTTGTATATCAGTCATATCTCTATTTCTACCTCAAATATTTTCTTGGAAACTTTTTCACATGCTTCTGTGACCTTGATATCAGCCTAAAGACAAAGATTCATTACTCTGATATTGAATTCAGTGGAATTTTAACCCTTTTTTGACTTAGAAATTCTTGGTTAAGTTTTAATGTGCAAGTATTGTATATCGGAGGTGTGTTTCCTAGAAAAAGATTCTTAAGAATCTCATTAAGATTTTTAAGATGTAGCGTTTTTTAGGTTAAGATTTTTAAGCGGCTTATTAAGAATCTTAAGATATCTTAATGAGGAAAAGAAGATGCTTTTGCATTGGCTTAAAACGAGTAGGCTTGACGGCGTCGAATGTTTTCACTCAAAATATCGGAAATCGTTTCTTAGGACGTCTAAAAAATCTTATTTAGAGGGATTTTCCCCTCGCTCTAAAAAACGCACCTCAGTTATAATTCTATTTCAAATAAAGCTATTCCTTGGAAAATTTGCACATGCTTCTGTGACCATAATATCAGCCTCTGGACAAAGATTCTTTTCTCTTGACTTTCATTTTATTGAATTTCCAATGTTGATATTGATTTGCTGTTACTTTCCAGCACTAGGAATAGTCAAGCTTTGCTGTCCTCTGACAGCCCCTTTTTTTTTAAATAAAATATTGAGACTGCCATTGTATTTTTTTGTCTAGAATTTATTGTTATACTTGTATGAAGATAAAAAAATGTATAATACAACAAATTATTAACCATATTTTGCTTGCTTTAGCTTGGGCCAAAGAAATCTGTACAGTTGAGTGTGATAGAAGAGAAGTGGACAGACCTGGCATTACCAAAAGAACAGTTTGATGACCTTGTGAGGATTGGTAGTTTTGGGGGTGAAGTGGAATGGAATAAATTCTTCTCTCTGGCTTGTTCTGCTGTGGCAGAGGTATTGGTTGTTCATTCATTTGTTGATTTATTTGTCGATTCATTCATTCATTGCAAATAACTAAGAAAAAAAGTCTGATTGCTACTGGGCAGCGAAAACTTCACAACTCCAGGTAGCCTGATCTACAGCAGTTAGTTAACCCTTATCCTTATGAATTTTTGTTTTGAATTAGCTAATTAGCTGGGACATTTAAACAAGTCAATTTTTTAACACAATAATTAAGTGGAGAGCTGGTTGGGTGCACTAAGATCAGAATGCATGTCTATGCAGGCTGATCCTAGGCCACTCTAAGTGTCAAGGCTTTGAACACAGCAGGAATATGTTAATAACATGAGATGGGAAATAAAGATTAGTCAATAACAGAGGAGCAGTTTATCATATCCCCAAAACCATGTTAAGTGGGGTATATAAGAGTCAGCTTGTTGGGCAGTCCAACCATCAAACGGTCATTTTTTTTATCTGCTCAAATTCTCAGAAATTAATGAGAGGATTTCATTGAAACTTTACAGATATGATCTGTATCAAGCAGAAACCTGCATGTGAAATTCGGTAACAATCCATACTTTTGACAGAGTTATAGCCCTTTGATGGAAAACGGATTTTCATTATTGACAAGCACTTGTAGGGGGGTTAGTCCGCTTTGTGACAGTCTAGTTTTAGACAGTTGCTAAACTCAGTGCACATAAAACAACAATCAAACAATGCAAATGAACACCCTGTATCTTAGGTTTAGTGTTCTAGTAATTTGTTGAAAATGTCATGCACATATCAAAGTTTCAATATAATTTGTGAGAAATATTTTAAAGCATTTAGAATGCTTGTACTAGCTGATATTTTGACAAAAATAATTGAGAACAGACTTTGCAAAATACTACCAATCCTACTGTCATGTCATGTGAAAGTCACGGTGGTCTGGTTAATTTCATATGGATACAGGACTGACCAGCAAAAGCTAGCCACTCATATGATGTGTTCTTCTTTTCAGTATGGTTGAATTACTTTTTGTCTGGTAAAAATCTAAAGTTAACATGACCCACTGTCCTGTAAAAACTTTGGTTTCATGAAGTACTTGAGAAGTTATATTTCTCTCAACTAACTGCAAATCCGTACTTTAGAAAGGCATGCAACAAAATTGCTTGAATTAAATGCTGTGTCTCAACCAGCATGAATAACCTAGGGTCAGGGCAAAACTACAAAAAAGCCTATACAACTATAGGCACTTACAATAGCTTTATAATAATAATAATAATAATAATAATAACGACTTTATTTCAAGAGGCTGCATATTTGGTTTCCCAATCTTCCATATGGGCCTCAAAATATCACATTTACAGAGATTATACAAATATTTACACAATGTTATACACAAATGAAGATCTATTGTTAACCCATTTCAAAAACAATCCATCTTTTTGATGTCCCTTAAGAAAAGAAAAGCTCACAAAAACATTGAAGAATTTGAAGAAATTGCTTGTTACTAGCAGTTCATTCATTGTCCAAAATGTTTTCTTTCCATGAAGACACAGATTTTTAAAGTTTCATTAATTTAAATTTGTCATAAGCAGCATCCTTGGACCTAGACCATTCTAATATTTGCTGTGGCTTATTCAATATACCCTTTTAGAGTGATATAACAACAGCTTGATATTATACTTGCAATAAAGATTTTCTATTTCAATACTGGAAAAACAATGTGGTAAGATAAGAAATTTGATGTAACTAACAGTTTCTAGATATACCATTTTGTTTTCATATAGTTGGAGAGAGTGAAATGATTTGCACTGCTTCAAGTTATTAGAACTTTTAAGTGTTGAAAGTAACAAAATACAAATGTAATTCAACATACATACACATATAGATATACCCATATACAAATATATATCTACATATGTATATACATACTCATACATACATGTATGCTGAATATTTGTTTAATAATTCAAATGGCAGGTACAGAAATAATGCTGTTGGCTAAAATTAATATTTTAGGGTCTATTTCACTTTTAAATGTTTGACATAAAATGTGATAAAATAGACATAGTGGCTTAAATGCTTAAATGTAGCTTAAATGCTCTACCTATAGTTTATCTTATTGACACATAAACAAAGAATTTAAACAAAGAAAGTAAATAGCTTATATACACACAACATAGTAACTATTGACAATAACACAGGTCCTATAAACTGATTAGGGTAACTATCTAAGGAACAAATATATAAATAAAATAAGTAAACAATGCTTGTCTTTGGATTTATGCCAATTACTCTTATAGATTTACAATGTAAATTACATCATTAGAAACCTAACTATGTCTTATGAATTCCCTGAGGATATTTCCATTGTATGTAATTGGATTTGAATTTCCTTTTTGAATCAGACTCTCTTACTGATTGAGGTAGAGTATTCCAAAGCTTAGGACCGGAATATTGAAAAGATTTTCGAAAAATTTCCAACTTAGGCATAGGCACTCTCAAATCATTGTTTGATGATGATCTAAGTCTTTTGTCCCTTGTATCAGAGATTTGAATACACTTTGATTTAAGATATTTTGGAGCATTATCTTCATTAATAATTTTGTACATAAGAAAACCTTTTTTATAATTAATTCTGTCACTGAACTTCATCCACCCTAATCTTTGGAAAAGCACTTCTGATGGAGTTTCAATTGGTTCATTTAAAATTATGCGAGCTGCACGCTTTTGGAACTTTATAATATCATCAATTAGCTCTTTTGCACAGTTACCCCATATGGTACAACAATAGTCAAGGTGAGGTAATATATATGCATTGAAGTATAGCTTGCGAACATCAAGACTTAAAAATTTCCTGATGCGCAATAAAAGATATAATAAAGAGTTACATTTTTTAATTGTATTCTGGACTTGCACTTTCCAATTTAACATACTATCTACATGAATGCCTAGTAATTTTTCTGTATCTGTATACTGAATGATTTGTCCATTAAGTTGTATTTGCAGATCTGATCTATTTTGTAACTTCATTTGAGAATTTTGTGATGGAGATAAATACATAGCTTTAGTTTTATCACTATTAATAATCATAGTATTCTGTTCACACCAAGTCTGTATCAAGCTGAGTTCAGACTGGAGTAAAGAATGTACATCATTAAAGGTTTTCCCAATAACTGTTATGGAGGTGTCATCAGCAAACATGTCAGCATTTGCTTTTTTCAAATGCAAAGGTAGATCATTTATATATATGACAAAGAGGAGAGGACCAAGAACAGAGCCTTGAGGAACACCTGATGTGATGTTCTGAGGATCAGACAATTCTCCTGAAATACATACTTTTTGTGTTCTATTTGTAAGATATGACTTAAACCATGACACAGCATGACCAGACAACTTATAACATTGGAGTTTTTCAATTAAAACAGAATGATTAACTAGATCAAAAGCTTTAGTAAGGTCAAGAAAAATTGTTCCAACCATTTTCCTGTCATTAACTGCAGATATCCAGTTATCAACTATGGCTGTAAGGGCGGTTTCACATGAATGATTACTCCGAAAGCCTGATTGATTTGTAAACATGAGATTATTAGCCTCAAAATAATGTTTCAAACTATCTGAGACATGCTTTTCATAGATTTTCGATAAGACTGGTAAAATTGATATTGGTCTGTAATTGTTCTTATCATGTTTTGGTCCCTTTTTGTGAATTGGTATTACTTTTGCTAATTTGAATTGTGTGGGAAACTTACATTTGGTTATACTTAGATTAAGGATTTTAGTTAATGGCTTTGAAATAACGTCTGAACTTACTTTCAGAAATCTAGGGCTAAGGCCATCAAGTCCAGTACTTTTTGAGGCATCGAGGCCAGCTAGTTGTTTATTAATTTCATGTTCTGTCAGGAGAGGAATTTGAAAGCATGCTTTATTATTAAGTTGTGAACTGACATGGTTGTTAATTGCACTTTTGCAACTTTCATTTAGACTATTTACAGGTGATGCTTTGGTAAAAATATTTGCAAAAAAGTTGTTGAAGCAGTCTGCTGCATCTTTAGGGTCCAATATTGGGGAATTGTTTTCATCATTAATTAATGGTGTATCTGGAAATTTCTTTTTTGCTGATAGGTCCTTTAGGTTTTGCCAAAGTTTTTTAGGGTTTCTTTTATTATCATTTATTGTTTCACAGTAAAAATTCTTTTTTGCAGCCATTATTCTAGACTTTACTTCTTGTCTCCAGTATTTGTAATGAGCATTATTATTATTTTTCTTAGCTTTATTTCTCATACAAATAGCTGATGAGATACTCTCACAGAACCAGTCTGGCTGATTTGAATATTTAACTCTTCTTTGCTTCAAAGGTGCATGAGAATCTAGCACTTTCAAAAACATTTGTGTAAAAGCATCAAGAGCATCATCTGGGTCATCAAACACATCCAGATCTGACCAGGGCTCCTTTTCTAAATCAGAGATAAATGCATCTGGATTAAATTTCTTAAGGTTGCGATAAGTGATACTAGAATGAACAGGACCCTTCTTTTCTTTAAAGTTTGATATTCTTGAAAATTGTATAGGATAATGGTCACTTAAGGAAATAACTGGTACACCTACATTTCTTATCATATCTGATTTGTTTGTATAGACATGATCAATGATTGAGGATGAGTTACCTGTTACCCTTGTGGGCTTGTTGACAAGTTGTTTCAAATTAAAATTATTGAGAATCTTATTCCAAAGTGTATTATTTGTTGAGGAATTGACAAAATTATAGTTAAAATCACCAAAAAGAATTATTTCTTTATCTTCAGAATAAATCTTTTCAAGGATATATTCCAATTTTGTGTTCCAGCTTTGTAGAGACGATGGAGGTCTATAAATATACCCTATTATAAAGGACTTTTGATATTGTAACTTGATTTCTAACCATATAGCCTCAATGTCCTCAAGCTCTAAATCCATTCTTTGAGCACAGGGTATGCATTTTTTAACATATAAAACTATACCCCCACCATGTGATAAACGATCACGTCGAAAAAATTGGTACCCTTCAAGTTGAAATTCATTATTTGAGTACTTATCATTCAGAAAAGTCTCTCCCAAACCAAGAATATCAGTTTTGCTATTTAAATGCATAAAATTTTTAATCTCATCAAATTTTGGACTTAAATGACAGACATTTAGGTGCATGAAATTTAAATTATTGTAGTCATCTAAAAATTTAGCTTTGCACTGACCCCTCAATTTATAGGAGAATTCATATCTTTTATCAAGGTAAAGCACAATTTCAAATTGAATTTATGATATATATTGATGGCTTAGCATGAAATAGTTATAACTGCCTATATGTTTATAGGCAGTTACAACTGATTTGCACTGTGCCATCGATATTCCTTTCATTGTAGTACTATTTTTAAAAGGAACAAATTTGTAATCATTTTCAGAATATTACACAAGCCATGAAGACAGTGTGTGAAATATTAACGGCGGATCCTGAGGGAGGGGCAGCACGAATACCATTCCCTTTATTTAAAACAATCTACACATATTTAGCACAAATCGACGGAGAAATTCCACAGACACAGATTAATGAAGTTTTCAGCTATTTACAATATGATGTGTGAGTAATAAAGGATATTGAAAGAATGGTCATGAAATACCAAATTCAGCGAATGAGTCATCTATAAACAGATATAAAACATGGCTTGCTGATTTTTTATCTGCCCTAGATGACAAGTTTAATGAATTTGGTATTTCATGAATACAAATTTGATATTCTATAAATGATATGACTTTTTCTTTGAGGTAAATCAACACAATTCTAGAAATTAAGATTCAAGTCAGTCCATGAAACCTATAAAACCATTCTCAATATGACTTCATAACTTATTTTATGACAACATTTTCACAAAATTGCAAAATTTGCTCCTAACTCATTTGTATAGTCACTAATCTAGTGTAAACACTGGAGGGATATTAAAAATATTCTATTGGGTTACTTCATTCCTGCAAAATGGGTCATATTATGAAACACTTCACTCTACAATCCAAAAAGTGGACAAGCTGACAAAAAAAGAAGCTTGGAAAATGTTGGAAAAGGAGAAATTGCTTTTTGCAAATCTATCAGTTTGATGTTTAGTGTAGAGATTGATTATCATTTCACATGGATATCATGAATTTCTGTAAAGACTAGTGAATAACATACAGGTATTCTCAATTTCTAGTTGATTTCACCAAACTTAAATCATCTTTTGATTATAAAATTTGCAGGACAAAAGCTACAGAGGAAACTTAATTATCAACATCATTGTGAAATAATGCTTTTCTTGGTGTTATGCATACTCCATCTGCCGCGATAAAACTGGAAAAAATGTTAAAAGCAGCGTTAAACTCCATTCAATCAATCAATTGATGTTATGCCTTAATGAGAATATAAATTGTTTGTTTTACTTAAATTTCGTCGAATCTTTCATTCTAAAAGCAAGACATTCACCATAATACATTTTTGAAAACATTGTTTTTGTTCTACACATTCCTACATAGTCCCATGTCTTGACGCTTCTGGAGAAAAAGGCTGGAAAGCTTTGTGGAAACTGAAGAAACTACCTGTGACAAGAATTTTTTCTTTGTCTGCAATGTTTTCTTTCCAAAAAGAAAAAAGATTTTCAAGAAATCATCAACTTAAAATTGTTGTCATTATAGAGAATAACATGTTAAGGTCTTAAAATATCAATGATTTCTGGTCAGGTTGGGAGAATTTATCATGACACGACTTTGCCAAGTCATGATAATTCCTCAAAGCAGAGACCAGATAACATTGATATCTTAAGACACTTACATGTTATGCTATTCATTTGCAAACATTTTTGAGTGCTTAATTAATTAACCCTTAAAAATCAAAGAAATTCAAGTGAAAGTGTATGTAAATTGTTTCTAAAAATAGACTGCCTGATATCATGTTATGTTATCAGACAAGTGATATCAGGTCAATACAGGCTTCATTGTATGATAAAAATTCTTTGAAACTGAACCTATCTAAAAATATGTCATCTATTGTTGGATTCAAGGATGATCTTTGATTAACTTTGATTCGCCTGAGAACAAAGCATTTAATAAAAGCTGCAGTAATACTCAAATGTTTGGTGTGTGTTGATGGCTCCCTTTTTATGCCCCCGATAGGGAGGCATAATAAATTTGACTTGTCCGTCCGTCCGTCTGTCCGTCTGTCCGTCCGTCTGTCCGTCTGTCCATCCGTCCGTCATTCCGTCCAAAAACTTTAACATTGGCCATAACTTCCTTATTACTATCAAAGCGGTGTCGGGGGCATTGTCATCTTACAGTGACAGCTCTTGTTTCTAGATATCTTCTTCAAATATCTGGGCTCAAAATAATAAGGCTTTTTTGTAGCCAACTGAGAATGTTCTTACAGAATTTGAAGAATTGTATGAACACAAAAGATAATATTAATAAGTTGTTTATTATAACAACTTATCAATAATACCATTTATGTTCATAAAATTATTACAGTATTACTGTAGCCGGGCTTAGTATAAGGGGTGTTTGTACTGTCTTGCCCCTACAAGCTAGCTTTTATTGCCATGTGGTAGAGCACTCTCTTTAGGACACAGAGGTCCAGGGTTCGAATCCCAAAGGAGTCGAATATTTATCTGTAGGTAACATTTGGTCCTACATTGAGCCCCAAATGTTACCTGTAGATAAAATTAAAGTACTTGACTCCTTTAGAATTCAAACCCAGGACCTACAGATAAATATTCAACTCCTTCAACAACAGAATTGAGGTTTTGATTTTAAAGGTTAATTCTAAATCCAGCACAAAAAAGTTTTATAAATTGGGGTCCTGAATGATTTTTTTTTATTCTATTTCAGAGATAAACAAGACAGTTATGTGATGCCACGGAACTTTTTAAGTCCAGAATGTCCAAAGCTTGGATCTTAACTTCAAACAAAAACATTTTGTGCATGTTCTGTTAGTTATGTTCTCCCCTATTATTTTCTTTCCCATATATTGTTGGAATAAATATAAATTGTATTATTTCTGTAAATACAGCCTATTGAAAAAAAAACATTTATTTATTGTTATACATTCTGCATGTATACTTTTTGAGTCAGTGAATTGGAAAGCTGTGAGTAGGCTGACCAGTTTTCCCAATGACGATTCTTATGAGCATGATATTTCTAAGATGTTAATATTTACCATTCAAACAGTCCTGTTTTAATATGTGTTAGTTTTTCAAAGTTTAATTAGAAATTTTGGTAAAACTACTGCATGCAGTCAGTGATTTTTGCAGTGATTTCTGTAAAGAGTTGAGGCTGAGTTATTCGTTGAAGTCTTTTACATGGAATCACACTAGTTTCAAAGCAGCCAAAAGATTTCATGACATATACTACATAGAATGAAATATTGTGGGAAACTGAGACACAACTTTTTTTGAGAACAAAAATTATATTCCTCATTCTCTCACAATCTAATAGGCAACTCATTAAAATTGTACACCCTCTGTGAAACCTATTTCAAAATTGGAAAAGCCATTTTGATGGACCAGTGCAAAGCTATTTCAAGTGTCTATGTACATCAAGGGGTCAGTGCAACACTATTGTAAGTGCCTATTTATTTATAGGCACTGACAATAGTGTTGCACTGACCATTCAACATGTATCTTTAAGCACTTACATTAGTCTTTAGCTGAACCCTTTGTTTTGGTTTGTCTTTTATAAAAACTTCTGACTGGAAAACTTTTTTTGGATTAGAAAATGCAGCGAACCAGGAGCCTCTATTTTCTACGTCACAATTCTGAAAAACACTAGTCAAATAACTGTGCACCAGTTTTACAGAATTTGATTTCCTTTTGATAAATAATATTTAAAATGCAAATATGCCTATACAAATTTATTTCAAAATGAGCATTGTCTCAAGTTATATCTGTGCACAGATAAAACAGAAAAAGATTCTCTCAATTTGTTAAGAATTTCCTCTTTGAGATTAAAATGGCAAAATTGAATAAATTACATTGTAATTATTTTTTGTTTGTATGTTAGTATATTAACCCCAAACCCATTACATGGACATGGTATGTTTGGGATAGGACATATTCCTCTGAAATTGGAATCCTTAATAATTGACATGCTGTATGAAAACATTAGCTTAATTGCATGAAAAATAAAAGTGCTGAAAGCACTGGATGCACTAATTGGGAGTCATTATTATTGAACTTTCTTCTAAACATTAAAAGAAAATCAGTTGGCATGTGTACATGTTTGGGATAGGACATATTCCTCTGAAATTGAAATCCTTAATTATTGACATGCTGTATGAAAACATTAGCTTAATTGCATGAAAAATAAAAGTGCTGAAAGCACTGGATGCACTAATTGGGAGTCATTATTATTGAACTTTCTTCTAAACATTAAAAGAAAATCAGTTGGCATGTGCACAGTCTGATCTTTGTCATTGCTTCCTGTGAAAGCAGGACTATTCAGGGTTGAGCTTGACGGTTAAGAAATCTTTCTTTGACCTTGTTTGTCTACCTGAGGGGTACAAGTGTTTGGCTGTTTATCAAGAGGCCAATCTTTTGAGTTCTGCTGTTGCAGCTGTGAATTGTTACGACCAAGACATATAACAAATGTAAAGCTGAACTAGGATTCTCCTTCTTTTGGCATTAAGTATAGAAAAAGATCAGCTTGCACATATGTGAGGGTGATCTTAGCCTATACCACCTGCTTGTCTGTAGCAGGAATGAATGGATTACAAAATTAATTTTCCCAGAAAATTATCGCCAATAATTGGTCATGATATTTCCATCAGACCTTTAATTCTTAAACAGTTTTAAAAAAAAGCTTTAATGAGCTATCACAAGGGTTAATACATGTGTATTAGCAAACCTTGGTTTAGGAAGGCCTCGGTGGCCTAGTGGTAAATGCACTCATCCCGTGACCTGGAGGTCTGTGGTTCAAGCCCCACTGTCGCCAGGGTGTGTTTATGGGCAAAACACTAAAAAGCCAGCCCCAGTTCACCCAGCTGTAAAATTGGGTAGCAGTGGGTTTAAACCACTGCCTCTCTCTCAGAGAAGTGAAAGATCAGGATTATGTGTTCAAAGCGATTCTATAAGCTTAAGCATTATGTTGCAATCCAACTGCAATAAATTAGTATAAACAAAACTTGGTTTACCCAGTTGTAAAATTCTGTAGTAGCTTTTTAAAGCTCACCTGAGCAAAAAATACCCAAGGTGATCCCTAATGATATTTTAAAGTGTGTTGTAAAGCATCAACAATTTTAGTTTTCACACTCTAAGGACAGAATAATTATTGGCTCTTTCTTCATGAAACTTGGTCATAAAGTTAGCCAGTGGCAGAGCTGAAACCTTCTGAAAATTGGATTGGTCCATTTGTTATTACAGAAATGTGGGACATTTCAATGAAAATTTATCTATTTTCACTCTAGGGGCCACAATTTTGGCATAATCTTCATGAAATTTGGAAGATTTCTATTGCCACAAGGATGAACACTTGAAAATTTGTATTGGAAGACGTGGAAAAATGAGTCTTGATGACAATTTCTTTGATTACACTCTAGGTGCCTGAAAAATTGAAATGTTCCATTTGAAAACATGTGGCAGGGGCACAATTATGACTTTTTTGGAAAATTTGATTTACTAAATGAGACAAAGATATGAAGGTGAGCGATAAAGGACCATCAAGGTCCTCTTGTTTTACTTAAACTCTACCTAACACTCTGACTCAATGGGGACAGAACTAGATCAAAATATTTATCTCAAGAATAAGCACAATTAAACTAGAGGGCCAAGATTGCTCACCCAGGTTCAAACTTTGATTCCAACCTAGCAGTATACAAGACAATTGTAACTTATAAATAATGAAAAAATATGCACTGAAAAGCCTTCCTTTTAGAAGACCTAAAGTCTTTAATTGAAATAGATACTACCTAAATATTTAAAGAGTTGTAATGAAGACATCCTCAAACATTCTGACCAAGTTTTATAAAGATTAGGCCATGTTGTGGCATCTAGTGTTTACAATGATTTTGTCATTAAGACCTCTTTTCCTTGTTTCCCAGTGGATTGTTCAAATTTTAAAGTGTTGTTCTTATTGAGTTTCGTGAAGTTTTGGCTTTAAAGAGTTGTCATGAAGACATCCTCAAAACATACAAACATTCTGACCAAGTTTCATAAAGATTGGGCCAAGTTGTGGTATCTAGTGTTTACAATGATTTTGTCTTTAGGTCCTCTTTTCCTTGTTTCCCAGTTGATTGTTCAAATTTGTAAGTGTTCATCCATTTGCCCTTTCCAAAATTCTTATCAAGTTTTGTGGGCTAAAATTGAGGCCCCTAAAGTTTAATTTAGGAAAGAGTCAAAATAATTTGTTAAAGCCCCTTATTCTATTGATTTATGATGAAACATTCCTATTTTCAATTGGGCTCATCTTTGTGATCAGGCAAACATTTGTACCAAGTTTCATGAAGATTAGGCAAAAATTATGGCCCCGGGGGGAGTAAAATTATGATTAAGGTCAAGTTTCTATTGTTTTTAGCTCACCTGAGCACAACGTGCTCAAGTGAGCTATTGTGATCAACTTTTGTCCGGCGTCCGTCAACAATTTCTTTAAATGACATCTCCTCCTAAACTACTTGGCCAATTTTAACAAGACTTGGCAGAAATGTTCCTTAGGAGATCCCCTTTAAGAATTGCTAAAAGAATTGAAATCGGTGAAAAACTCTGGTTGCTATGGCAACAAAAGTTAAAAATTTAAGAAAATCTTTAAAATTCTTCTTCTTCTGAACAAGCAGCCCTACAGCCTTGAAATTTATAACGGATGATCAGCTCATAGACCTTAATAAAAATAGCTAAAATCATATCTGTTGGGCCACCAGGTGCAGAGCACCAGGGGGGAGGGGGTAGTACTTTGGGTAAATTTTGTAATCTTTAACCTTCTTCTTCTTCTGAATAAGAAGCCCTACAGCCTTCAAATTTGGCATGGAGGATCAGCTCATAGACCTTAAAAAAATAGCTAAAATCATATCTGTTGGGCCACCAGGTGCGGAGCACCAGGGGGGAGGGGGTAGTACTTTTGTGAAAATTTTGTAATCTTTAACTTTCTTCTTCTTCTAAACAAGGAGCCCGACAGATTTGAATATTGGCATGGATGATCAGCATATGGACATTAATTGAATTAGCTAAAAATCAAGACTGTAGATTCACCAGGTGCGGAGCACCAGGGGGGAGAGGGTAGTACTTTTGTGAAAATTTTGTAATCTTTAACCTTCTTCTTCTGGTGAATCACATGCCCTACAGACTTGAAAATTGGCATGGAGGATCAGCTCATAGACCTTAATAAAAATACTTAAAATCATGACTGTAATGCCACCAGGTGCGGAGCACCAGGGGGGAGGGGGGAGTACTTTTGTGAAAATTTTGTAACTTTAACCTTCATCTTCTAATGAACCAGGAGCCCTACAGACTTCAATATTGGCATGGATGATAAGCATATTGATCTGAAAAAAAAATAGCTAAAATCATGAATGTAGGGTCACCAGATGCGGAGCATTAGGGGGGAGGGGGTAGTACTTTGGATCAATTTTGAAATCTTTAACCTTATTCTTCTCCTAGATCAGGAACCCTACAGACTTGAAAATTGTCATGGGTGATCAATATATTGACCTTAATAAAAATACATGTAGCTAAAATGATGACTGTAGGGTCACCAGGTGCTGAGTGTCTTGGGGAGGGGGTAGTACTTTTGATCATTTTTGGAATTTTTAAACTTCTTCTAATGAACCAGGAGTCCTACAGACATGGATTGATCAACTCATTAAAGAAAACTTTAAAAGTCTCAGACTCAGCCTGTATATCTGGCATAGATTAGCTGATCACAGACCTTTTATGAGAAAGCTTAGATAAATAATGACCAGGGGAGGAGCAGAGGGGTGGGGAGAAGGATTATTTCAAATGTTATCTGATTGAATAAGTGAAAATCTCTTTTTCTGTGGTTGCATGGACATACCTAGGTAATGAAGCTTTTTTCTCAGATGAGTGCACCCAGGGCCAACGGCCCTCTTGTTTAATGGATATTTCTCATTTTTAAAATGGTTAATGCTTGCGATTAGATGAACAACTTACTAAAGTTTTATGAATATGTGTGCCATCTATAGAGTACCAACAAGAATATTTTCCTCCCCTTTTTCTATGGAATATTTGAATTTTTGCTAGTGTTCATCCTTGTGACTAGACTATAATTCTGACCAAATTTCAGAAAGATTGGGCCAGAGAGTGCTAAGGAAGTAATATTTGACATTGGACAACAGATATTGTTATCACAAAAGCTAATCTTTAGCACAATGTGCTCAGGTGAACTAATCGGGAATTGTTCTTCTGAAAGCTCAGGAAAAAGGGCCTATTTGACACTTTAATTGTTAATATTCTAGGTGTTTCTATGCAGAAATGGATGCACTTAGGCTAGGCCCAATGAACAAAGTGGTATGATATGAACTTACTTGGCTGAAGCCAATTTTAGGGGTATACTGAATCAGGCTGTCTGTCTGTCCATGGACATCATACTACCATTTTTGTGTTTCAAACTCCTCCGTTTAGTTTTAAATTAACATTAATGAAATGTAAACATTCATCATATTTATAAATGTTGATGTTTATCAATCAACAATTTTAGACTCTCAACACGTCCTGGATTAAGAATTATTTCCGATTAATCTTTGCTTTTATTTGACAGTTTTGTGCATATATACTAGTAATTTTGTCTCAAAAACTCCTTCAGTTTTCATCCAATAATGAGAGTTCAAAACAAGATGTGTTTGTGAAACACGAATGCCCCCGTAACGGCATTTTTTTTCAAAGTTTGACCTTGACACATGACCTTGACCTTGTCACATGACCTTGACTTTGGTACCAGCGGATGCGTATCATTGAGATCTATCATCATGCCAAATATTAGCTTTGTATCTTGAATAGGCTTGAAGATATTGGCAAGGTTAAGTTTTCGGGTTAAGTTTTCGGACGTTTGACCTTGACAGATGACCTTGACCTTGTCACATGACCTTGACTTTGGTACCAGCGGATGCAGATCATTGAGATCTATCATCATGCCAAATATTAGCTTTGTATCTTTAATAGGCTTGAAGATATTGGCAAGGTTAAGTTTTCGGACAGACGGACAGACAGACGGACGGACGGACAGACAGACAGACAGACGGACATGAGTAAAACAATATGCCCCCGATCTATCGATGCGGGGGCATAAAAATGTTCATTACATACTGAGTTTTTGCAAAACACAATTTGGGGCTTTCAAATCCAAAATTTAAGAATAATCGCCCTTTGAACTTAGAGACATTATCTGTCCACTACATGCATTAAATCTAGTCATTTTATGTTGCAAACTCCTTCAGATTTCATTCGATAGTAGTGTAACAGCATGCAAACATTGTTCACTTAATTAAGTTTTGCAAGACACAGTTTTGGAGGTCATTCCCCGAAGAATTATCTTACCTTCAACTTAGTCAGCTTTCTCTAATTGAGGAGACAAAATCTCTTAAAAATTTCCATTATCAACAAGTACAGTCAATATTGCTCAAGTGACCACTTCTATTAAGCAACCGTCATAAAAAATTCATTCATTGAAGCACAATCTCTGAAAGAGTGGGCATTTTGTAACATACAGGACAAGTGTTTATTATTGAATCTTAATGAGATGATTCCAATGGGTTTGAACATCATAGAATTTAGTAAGACTTAACCGACATTCTATAAATACTTTAAAACAGACATGTTTTATTTGTCATGAGGAAATGTGTCAAGCGACCATTCTCATCAGCAACTCCTTTTGTGCGGCCCCGAAAGTGGTCGCTTAACCCTTTGCTGTTTAATCCCTGCTTTTTATGTGCCTGTGATTTTATGATTAAGAAAACAATCTGAAAAAAGAAGAAATTACTTCTGACAAGCAATTTCTTCTTTTTCCACACCTTTTTTTACACTATTGAATGGTTATTTTTTAAATTAAATCCACTTTAAATTTTCGTCTGCAAAACCTTTGAATTTGGACAGGTCCAAAATTTTGTAAAACAGGAAAGGGTAAACACAAGATTTACAGTATGTATCTCATTACACTGAAAGCCCTTGCAGGGATATAAAGTCACAAGATTAAAGTCACATCTTGTGACATATGCAATGTGCCCATGATTCCAAATTGAATCACAGGGATACAATATGAACAAACTTGGTAAAGGACCGTCCACTATATTTTATTACGTACCAAATATGTAAGCTGTCTTATGGATTCAGAGAAGATTTCAGCTACACTTGCCGAAAAACCACTGGGGCTATTGTCATGGCGCTGTGTTTCCGTCGTGCGTCTGTCTATGTGTCCAGTTGAAAACTTTATCTTTATCAAGAATCTTCTCCTCAGAAACTACTCAATGAATTTGAACCAAACTTCAGGGGAACGTTCCTTGGTTGACCCTCTTTCAAAGATGTTCAAGGATTTTTGATCCAATGTAAAACAAGGCATGCATTGGCATGGCTAATTTCCATATATGGTGATTTGTGACTTTTTTCATAATCTTTCACTGGAATAATTCTTGAGTGATCATTATCAATCTACAAACAAGAGGACCCTGAGGGCCCTAAATCGCTCACCTGATATTTCAAGTAAATTATCAATAAGACTCCATTTCCTATGATATGGCATGAACCTTCCCATTTTCAACAGAGTTCATTCTTGTGACCTGGCAAACATTTTGATCAAGTTTCATGAAGATTGGACTATATTTGTGGCCTTTGGAGCTCTTACGAGAAAATTGTCATTAAGGCCCCTTTTCCCGTAATATGGCACATATACTTCCCATTTTCAAATGAGTTCATCCTCATGACATAACAAACATTCTGACAAAGTTTCATGATGATTGGACCATATTTGTGGCTTCTAGAGAGTAAACAAAAAAAATGTCATTAAGAAGCCTTTTCCTGTGATATGGCACCGATCCTTCCCGTTTTCAATAGACTTCATCCTCATGACCTAACAAACATTCTGACCAAGTTTCATGAAAATTGGACCATATTTGTGGCTTCTAGAGTCTAAACAAGAAATTTGTCATTAAGGCCCCTTTTCCCGTGATATGGCACAGATCCTTTCCATTTGAGCAATTTTCATAAGGGACCACCCAAGGAATATTTCTGCCAAGTTTGGTTGATTTTGACCCATAACTTTAGGAGGAGATGTCGTTTTAAGATATTGTTGACAAAATTGTCATGAAGGCAACTTTTTCTGTGATATGGCATGGATCCTTCCCATTTTCAATAGACTTCATCTTCATGACCTAACAAATATTCTGACCAAGTTTCATGTAGATTGGACCATATTTGTGGCTTCTAGAATGTAAACAAGAAATTTGTCATTAAGGCCCCTTTTCCCGTGATATGGCACGGATCCTTTCCATTTGAGCAATTTTTTTTTTCATAAGGGACCACCCAAGGAATATTTCTGCCAAGTTTGGTTGATTTTGACCCATAAGTTTAGGAGGAGATGTCGTTTAAAGAAAAAATTGACAAAATTGTCATTAAGACGCCATTTTCTGTGAAATGGCACGGATCCTTCCCATTTTCAATAGACTTCATCCTCATGACCTAACAAACATTCTGACCAAGTTTCATGAAGATTGGACCGTATTTGTGGCTTCTAGAGTCTAAACAAAAAAATTTGTCATTAATGCCCCTTTATCCGTGATATGGCACAGATCCTTTCCATTTGAGCAATTTTCATAAGGGACCACCCAAGTAATATTTCTGCCAAGTTTGGTTGATTTTGACCCATAAGTTTAGGAGGAGATGTCGTTTTAAGATATTGTTGACAAAATTGTCATGAAGGCAACTTTTTTTGTGATATGGCATGGATCCTTCCCATTTTCAATAGACTTCATCCTCATTACCTAACAAATATTCTGACCAAGTTTCATGAAGATTGGACCATATTTGTGGCTTCTAGAATGTAAACAAGAAATTTGTCATTAAGGCCCCTTTTCCCGTGATATGGCACAGATCCTTTCCATTTGAGCAATTTTCATAAGGGACCAACGAAGGAATATTTCTGCCAAGTTTGGTTGATTTTAACCCATAAGTTTAGGAGGAGATGTCGTTTAAAGATATTGTTGACAAAATTGTCATTAAGGCGCCTTTTCCTGTGATATGGCACCGATCCTTCCCGTTTTCAATAGACTTCATCCTCATGACCTAACAAACATTCTGACCAAGTTTCATGAAAATTGGACCATATTTGTGGCTTCTATAGTCTAATCAAGAAATTTGTCATTAAGGCCCCTTTTCCCGTGATATGGCACAGATCCTTTCCATTTGAGCAATTTTCATAAGGGACCACCCAAGGAATATTTCTGCCAAGTTTGGTTGATTTTGACCCATAAGTTTAGGAGGAGATGTCGTTTTAAGATATTGTTGACAAAATTGTCATGAAGGCAACTTTTTCTGTGATATGGCATGGATCCTTCCCATTTTCAATAGACTTCATCCTCATGACCTAACAAATATTCTGACCAAGTTTCATGTAGATTGGACCATATTTGTGGCTTCTAGAATGTAAACAAGAAATTTGTCATTAAGGCCCCTTTTCCCGTGATATGGCACAGATCCTTTCCATTTGAGCAATTTTTTTTTTCATAAGGGACCACCCAAGGAATATTTCTGCCAAGTTTGGTTGATTTTGACCCATAAGTTTAGGAGGAGATGTCGTTTAAAGAAAAAGTTGACAAAATTGTCATTAAGGCGCCATTTTCTGTGAAATGGCACGGATCCTTCCCATTTTCAATAGACTTCATCCTCATGACCTAACAAACATTCTGACCAAGTTTCATGAAGATTGGACCGCATTTGTGGCTTCTAGAGTCTAAACAAGAAATTTGTCATTAAGGCCCCTTTTCCCGTGATATGGCACAGATCCTTTCCATTTGAGCAATTTTCATAAGGGACCACCCAAGTAATATTTCTGCCAAGTTTGGTTGATTTTGACCCATAAGTTTAGGAGGAGATGTCGTTTTAAGATATTGTTGACAAAATTGTCATTAAGGCGCCTTTTTCCGTGATATGGCATGGATCCTTCCCATTTTCAATAGACTCCATCCTCATGACCTAACAAATATTCTGACCAAGTTTCATGAAGATTGGACCATATTTGCGGCTTCTAGAGTGAAAACGAGAAATTTGTCATTAAGGCCCCTTTTCCCGTGATATGGCACAGATCCTTTCCATTTGAGCAATTTTCATAAGGGACCACCAAAGGAATATTTCTGCCAAGTTTGGTTGATTTTGACCCATAAGTTTAGGAGGAGATGTCGTTTAAACAAAAAGTTGACGCCGTGACGGACAGACGGACACCGGACAAGGATCGATCACAATAGCTCCCTTGAGCACTTCGTGCTCAGGTGAGCTAAAAGATATCGTGATCTGATGAAAAATATGTCTTTTATGGGCAGAGGTCATTTCTCTGTAATTATATTATTCATTGATCATGAATTTCTTTGCAGAAATATTTCTGCATGTGACTCTTAAAAACACTTATTTACTTGAAGGAAACAGTTATTAATTCATTCACTTTAATTCTTTTCTAATCATATCAGTAGATATAGGCATGTGGAGCAAATCAGCTGCTCAAGCAGCTCTAATTAAAGATGATCTTCTTCATTTTTTTCTGACATAAAATGAGATGCGCGCCCAGGGGGAGCTCAAATTTGGTATGACTTAGCAGTGGTCTACAAGATAATTCTACATAGCAAATATCAAAGCTGTCTGCCTTCTGATTTCTAAGAATATTTTTTCTTAATTTCTGTGTAAAATGGGATAGGCATGAGCAGACCAAAAAATTACTCCAGGGACATAATACATGTATTGATGGCTCAGCACGAAACAGTTGTAACTGCCTATATATTTATAGGCAGTTACAGCTGTTTCGCACTGAGCCATCAAATTATGAATTAACTTGGTAAAGGTCCACAAGATGATGTTACATTCAAAATGGGATAGCTGTCTGCCAATGAGATTGGAGATTTTTCAAGTTTTTTATTTTTTGCCCTTTTAAGTTGCTGTCACAACCAGAGTTACGGGTTGATTTCATTTTTTAGAACAACTTTGGTAGAGTCTGAACCAAGGAATATTCCTGCCAAGTTTCAACAAGATTGACAAAATGGACTAGAAGGAGATGTTAAACTTGTCTTCAAAAGATATAAGCAAAATCTCAAAACTTTCAGAAAAACCCTTGTATGTAATTCAAAATAATTTGTCAAATTCATTATCCAAAATAAATTCCAAAGTTATTTGAATGAAATTTTCATTTACTTCTAAGTTCAAGGTTAACAGTCAAGGTCAAATTATAAAATTGAGCTCACATGGCAAATACAATTTACCTTCATGAACTGATTTTTCAACACAAGTGTAACAGCTGTTGGCAATGTCAGTTTATTGAGCAAAATAATTATTACAGCTGATTAACTATCTCAATACATATTACAATCATGTTTAATTATTGAAATGACAACAATAATACTTCTTTGTAAATCTCATTAAATTTTACAAAAGTATTAAACAAGAGCAAACGAGTGGATGCCATGCTCTGCTTCATAGTGAAAAAGAAACCAAGTAGCATCATTCTTACAAATACATGTATGCATTTAGAATAACCCCACTTGATAGTATGGGTTTCTATTGTGACGTTGACCACACATGCCAAGTTTCAAGAGAACATCTTTGATAATTGTCCTGCCAACTATGACTGAGTGTTCCACAACAACCAAGATAACAAAAAAAATCTTTTGACCAACATTTCTTTTACCATCAAGATTCCAGCCTAAGGTTGTATTTAAAATACATGGTCATAATAATTCAGTTTCGTGATTAAACTATACCTACATTAAATCTTTAAGGCCAAAATTATATCAACTTTTTTGTCTTAATTTTTTGGTTAACACAATAAAAGCATAGTAAATCCATTTTGATCAAGGATTATGCTATGTGAAAATCAATGTTTCTTTTCAAAATAAACAAGATGTGTTTGTAAAAGACTGGTGCATCTGATCTGTAAATTTCTTATAAGTTTGATTTTGAAAATTGACCATGACCTTATTTGATGACCTTGACCTTCAAAGATGAGGATCCATGAAAGGAACCCGTTAGGAGGGATGTGAAAATACAGAGTTTCTCCACTTGTCCCTGGACAAGTAAAGGCTGATTACTTACTTGTCCAAGATTAAAATGAACTTGTCCACAAAAAAGGAGGTAGATAAATATTAAGAAAATATTGTTTTTAATGAAGAAAATGCTGTAACCAAGCATTTCCTTCATTGAAGACAATGCTTTCTTCACTTTGATACAAACAAAAGGATGACTTTTCTCCTAGATCATTTTAGTACTGTATCAAGATTTGCTCTGGTATTTACTTGTCCACAGACAAGAGGCCTAGAAAAACGTACATGTTGTACTTGCCTGCAAATAGAAAAGTCCATGTCAGACAAGTAGAGCATGGGAATTTGTGTGGAAATCAAATAAAAGTACATATATTGTAACTTGAACAGTGTTGAAGTCATGGGAAAATGTTAGTTTGTCAGTTTGGACGGACAGGGGTAACACAGCATACCTCTGAATTATCTCTGTTGGGGAAAACAAAGATAAATGAACATGTGTGTTGCATTTGGATGCACAAAAATCAAGCAGCCTAGACAATCAAACAATGTAATGAGAAAATTCTCTTACAGCATGAAAATGCTTTAAGACCTTATCTATCTACACATTGTGTTGCAAAGACTCTGGTCAGACTGTGCTGATGCACAGGCTTGCCAGAGGCTTTGCTTGGTGCACATGTGAAATTATTGGAAATGTTCACACAAGCTCAAATATCAATGTATTATCAATTTCCATAGCAAATTACTTTAACTCAGAAAAGGGTGTTCAATATAGGGATGATTTTAACAAATGAGCCTGTGCATGACTTTTCCAACAATTTGATATCAGCATGGCGTGCAAACATTAAGCAGTCTTGGCAGTTACATATTATAACTAAAAGAATAGACCTTATCTATCTATAAATTACATAGTTAAGACTCTGGTCAGACTGTGTGGAATCACGGACTAGCCGGAGTCTTTGCTTTGCGCACATTTGAAATTGTTGGAAATGTCATGCACAGGCTCAAATGTTTTCATTGGATTTTCACATGTTTTGCATAATATGAATTCTTTTACAATTACATTTAAAAGTCTATAATCACCATCAAGATTTATTCACAATGTGTTTTTGTCATCATCTTTTACCATATCTATGTTTGAATTTTTCATAATTGTCTGAACTAATAACAATGTTAACAATCAGGTTTTCTTCACTGATATCCCTCTCTGTAGAAACAACAGTCGCCTCCTTGTATAGATAACTGAAAAAAGAACAAACCTGTATTAACCCTTGTCATGCTGAATAAATTTGGCTAAAATTTTTCATCAAAATCAAAGGGCAAAAAGCACTGAAAGTACCAACTGTAGGTCAATTTTTAATTGAAAAAAAAAACTAAATTTATTGACAATTCTGGTTGGAAAGTGAGAAAACAGGTGGTGTAGAATTACATCAGACTGCACATATGTGCAGGCTGATGTTTGTCTATAGCTCCTGTCTAAGCAGGAATATCCTGGTTCAGCATGACAAGGGTTATTAAACAATATAACTTAATCTTTCATGCTTTTTGGAGATTATCGAGAAATAACCTTAGATTATCATTTGATAAACTTACCGCCTAACCAGTGAAATTATCAATAATGCATACATTGCTTTTGTTCATTTTACTTTATCTAATGTTATCCCAGCAGAGCCCAATAAGTGGCATCAGCATGAATACTGCATATCAATCACATGTAAATTAATGCACTTTAAGGTAGTTGAACCATAAAAGATCCGCAACCTTTTGGCAATCATGATTTTTTGACAATTTAGACTGAGGTTTCCTAAAAAAATCATTAGGAAACCTCGGTTAGCACTGTTAAAGTTCATTACTTTTGAAATATTGTGGAACTATTATGGGTCCAACATCTTAAGAAGATTTGTCCTAATATTTTTACATTTTGTCTCATTTCTTGCATGATCTTTTTGTTATCTTGTTGCCAGCTGTGCAAACAACAAGTAATTGGTCAATGTCATTTTGTTTAGATATTTGAAATGTGATCGAAAGACATTATTTTCATGTTCCATCCAAATCTGCCCACTATGAAATAGAAGGTAGGCAATCATCACATACATAGAGGATATTGAATGAGAGGTCATTGAATACTGAATTTATTAAACCAGTCATCTATAAGCGGATAAAATCGAGGCTACGCCGAGTTTTTATCTGTTTAAGATGATGAGTTTAATAAATTCTGTATTTCATAAGCACAAATTTAATATTCTATTTATAATATGACCTGAATTTTGTGTTAAAATCACCAAAATTCTTGAAATTTAACATTTCAATTTTTCGCGAAACTTATAACGCTGTTTAAAACTGACGTCACAGTATTCACATTATGATGTCATTACAAAATAGCGTTGCTAGGCATTCTTAGCTTATTTGCATAGTTATTCCACTAGTGTAATAACACCCGTGTAATATCAAAAATATTCAACGGGGTTATTTCATTCCCACAACATAGGTCATATAATAAAATCGAATCTATGTCAAAAACTGCATGTTCAGATCAATAGGGGCAAAGGGGGAGTCCAACACAAGAAAATGCTTAAAATGATAGATAGTACAGTCTAGGATCAGCCTGCACAGATATGCAGTCTAGTCTTAGCCTACACTGCCTGCTTCCTACTGAATTATTGTTGGTAAAACTTGATAAAGACCGGCTTAAATGTCCCAAATTTGGCATTTTGATAGACAAAAAATTTAAATTTAACAGGATAAGGGTTAAATTTAAATCACTGGAGTAGTATGCAGAACTGATGACAATTGTTTTTAAAATAGCTGCATTAGGTAACAAATTATACATAAAATGCATAAACCTTATCATGATGTCTAAAGTCCTTTGCATTGAAATCAAAGGACTGAAGGTTCTGAAATCTTTTATGGCGGATCAATAATTCTTGTTTGAAAATGAAATAACTTATAACTTTGAATTACAAAGGACGAAAAGAAGATTAAGACTAAGATCAGAATGCACATATGTGCAGGCTGTTATTTTTGTCAATACCCTCTGATGCACATAGAATATTCCAGCTATATCATGGCAAGGGTTAACCCTTGTCACGCTGAGCCCGGAATATTCCTACCTTGGCAGGAGCTATAAACAAACATCAACCTGCACATATGTGCAGTCTGATCTTTGTTTATACTACCTTTTTTTCTTTTAATACCAGAAAAGTTTCAGAAATTATATTTTCAAAATCAAATGCTGACTCACAAGTAGGAAATACGGAGCTTTCAACACTTTGATTTATAAATAATTTTGCCAATGTTTTTTATTCAGCAGACAAAGGTTAAAAAGATGATAATCCAATGTACCTAAGATGGTCCCCTGAGAGAGGTATCCTGACCCTTTTCTGTAAAAACCCAGTATTGTGTAAGAGTCTGTCCTGTATCTCTTCTCTTAAAACATCCAGGCCTAACCCAGTCACTGCAGACACATACACAGTATTGGCATCTCTCTCTATCCCTGAACTGAAATGGAAATTAGATCTAAATTGGAGACAAGTGCTGCTACAAATCGAGAGGTAGGAGCAAAACTTTAATTAGTGCCTTTACATTTCATGCTCAGGTGGGCTAAAAAAAAACAACTCTAGGCCTTAAAGCTTGGGGAAAGAGATTTTAACTCAGTTACCATCAGAGTTTTTGATGCATTTCATTTGAGTGAAGTATTCTGAAAAAGATAATCCATGGAATCATTTTTAGATCTATGAAGATTGGTTGAAATATGATAGAAAGATTTGTGAAGATTTTTTTTTAATTATGGACAGACAGACAGACAGAAGAAAATAAAGATGTTAATCACAATAGCTCTCCCAGGAACACTTTGTTCTCAGGTAGGCCAATAAATGTTTAAGATTGACTTTGAAACCCCAATTTGCTACCGATACTTTTGAATTCAAAAGATAATTCAGCTTGTGACCAACATTTCAAACATTTTTCAAATGGACAAAGTAAAATGTCATATCAAGAGGCACTTACTAAATAGGTTTGCGCTGAACCCTTGATTTAAACAAGGGCATTAACAGAATTTGGTCAAGGCAGTGGATTGGAGTGTGCTGTGATACAAAAACTCTAGAAGACAATCAGTGAATATGCATTTTACACTGAAATGCTATTAATTATGACCTTGGTCTGTACTTTACACATATGTGACATTGTTGAAAATGTCATAAATAAAGGCTCAATTATGACTTACATGTCTGCTTTATCAATTTTATTTCCAATATGTATCATGGTTTCCAGTTGTTGAGTTGATAACATAGACTGGACTGTTGTCAGGACATTCTCCCTCTGTAACTTGTTGTCAGGGTTACTTACATCTTCTACATGTATAACAAGATCCTGAAGACATAAAACATGATAACATAGACTGGACTGGGGTCAGGACATTCACACTCTGTTACTTGTTGTCAGGGTTACTAACATCTTCTACATGTATAACTAAATCCTGAAGACATAAAACATGATAATATAGACTTGAATGTTGTCATCAATGTTTGAATAAGTGTGGTTGTCTGCTTATCTCTGATATAGATTTAACTAAAATGTCTAACAAGAGGGCCATAGTGGCCCTAAATCGCTCACCAGAGTTTATTGTCTGAAACAGGAATTTCCATTCAAGATTTAGGACTAATAAACAGTTCTAAGCTTCTTTGCTGAAGTGATGATGCACATTTCACCACTGGTTTTCAATTTGTTTATAAACTTTGAAGTATTTGAAGTTTGTTAGTTTGCATGGGGTTTTAAATCACTTTTTAAAAAGACATTCAGTTATACCGCGGCGACTGCCACTTAACAATGGATTGCTGGTATTCTCACACTAGTACTATGATAATTTCTTTCCCTAACCTCCAGCTGCTAACCCAAATAACTTGACTACCAACCTATTTGTGGAAGACAAATAGTTTGAAGGGGTGAGTACCGGTACTGCTGTCAGGAATCAAATTGGAGACCTTCTGAATGATAGTCAATGCTATCAAAGTATTCAAGGATAAAGGCAATTGAAAGAAAAACACACAACAATAGATGATAATTACAACTAACTTTAATTATCAAAATTTTTGGAGATACACTTCTTTACAAAAACAAAATCATAGTATTTTTTAAACCCATTGCACATTTAACCTATTACAAGAATCACCATACTCATATTAGAGCAGATTAAAATGCAGGCAGATCAACTTAAAATTTAAATGAAAACCAAGGCAAACAGACATAAAGGACAATGAATGTTGTACCAAAATTATAAGCACTCTATACACTTGGAAGTTAGATTACACTACAATAACTAAGAGAGAAAGACACTAATATGTTTAAATTGTCACTATTTAAACATTTCATAAAACAATTGATGAAAATGACAAAACAATAAACTAGGAAATCTTGTAAAAGTATGAAAAATATCTTTGAATAAAGTTTAAGTAAGTCTATACTTTGTATCTCAAATTCTGTGTAAGAAATATACAGTTTATAATCAAAGAACTCAGGCCAACAATGTTCATTAACAGTTAAGTACATCTTTTTGTATATCAAAATCAATTAAAGAGATATGGGTAACAAACTATATACTTGTTTCACGATGCGGGCAATATCAGATGATTTTGTGCATTAACAAGTGATAAACAAGAGCTGTCACTGTAAGATGACAATGCCCCCGACACCGCTTTGATTTAGAAGTTATGGCCAATGTTAAAGTTTTTGGACGGAATGACGGACGGACGGACAGACGGACAGACGGATGGACGGACAAGTCAAATTTATGATGCCTCCCTATCGGGGGCATAATAAAATTTATCAAAATTTTGGCATCACCAAAGTAGTAAAGGAACAATATAGGCTCTAGACAATTAGAATTAATTGTATATATTCTTCTTTGTGTTACAGCATTAAGTAAAATTTATTTCAACCTCTTTAGACTTGAACCTAAGAATAGCTTTATCTCATATCTCAACAATAATGTTTTAAAACAGTTTATGAAGATTGAAGGTTCAAGAAAAAATATTGTGATCAGAAGCTCTAGCTTGGTTTGAAATCCTTGTCTCATGACTCCTCAAAAGACTTAGGATTCAAATCCTTTGCTTTCATCAATGAGCTAGACAAAACCTTCTCTTCATATATCGTATCTAAATAGCTTTAATGTCTTCATGAGATATTGCATAATGTTATCAGCAGCTCTAGCTGTATTTGAAATCCTGGTCTCATGACACCTCAAAAGACTTAGGATTCAAATCCTTTGCTTTCTCCCCTCAACAAGATAATTTGTCTTCATATATTATTTCTTACAATACTGGAAAGTCATGATAACAACTCTAATTAATATGTCTGAGTACTCATTACAAACAATTTATCACATGAATGTACAAAAAGCATGTTCAATGTAACATTCTTTTCTTCAGACAAAACACTGACATTAAAGGGGTATAGGTGTATTTTCAAAACTGAGCACAAGAATCAAAATTATTAAGAAATATAGTAAAATCTACCAATAGAATTCCCTATTTTTGACCCCTTGTTTGTATAGAGATAAACTGTACACAAGATCACAAGAAAAAATACCATAATGCAGTTAGGTCACTATTTCATAGACATAAACATTGCAGTCTATTTTCATAAGCAGTAGCAATCAATAGCCAAATGCTGCAAGACATACACTGCCCTCCAAAAGTTTCTTTACACACACTTCTTTTAAAGATCTTTAGCTTAAGTAATTTAAAACAAAGTTTTATATTATTTTTATTAATAAAATGTATACTTTATATCTTTATTGCAATGTATCAATTAAGAAGCAATACCAGAAATGGCAAAATCATGTAAAATGGACAAAATCAGAATAGTTCACCATTTTGCCAAATTTTCTATCAAGGGGATCAACTTCTGTCAATATTTAGTGTAGCCTCCATTCAAAAGCAGGTAAGACAGCCTGAACATGCATCTAGGCATGCTATTTACAAGTCTCTCACAACGTTCCACTGATAATCAGCATTTTCTCCTTTTGTCTCAATATTTTCTGTTATACATTGTTCTAAAATAGTATCTTTATCAACAGTCATTTTGTCGTCTAAAGTAGCGTTCAAATGGGAATAATTAGATTTTAAGTAATGAAAACTAATCTATAACTTTTTTTAAAAAGATTACAGCTGAAAATCTTATAAATGAAATGTGTGTGAAGGATCTTTTGGAGGGCAGTGTATATCTATTCACTCTTTCCTGCTGAAATAAATTTTTATCACATACTATTTGCCTATTTTAGGGGCATTTCAATAAGTTTGGCTTAAAAAGTCTGGCAAGTAGTAAGTAGAAAGCAGACAGTATAAGATAAAATCAGACTGCATATCTGTGTTTGGTGATCTTAGTCTATATTGTCTGCCAAAACTTTAAGTATAGCAGGGATAGCAGGATAAGGGTTAATATCATTTACTCATTTCAATGTGACCTTTTCAAGTCATTTGCAATACATACAGTATTCAAAATTTATAAAGATCAATTATTATTCTGCCTGCAATTAACTCTTGCTTGAGCACTTTCCTGGACCAGTCAATGAGATTTAATTCTGGTAATGGGTAAAATGTTTCACTTGATTTAAAACACATCATACATTTACATCATATGATGATAATGAATCATTAACATAATTCAAAGAATGAGAAGATGAACTATTTTTGTGGCAAAAGGGGAATAATAACCCCACCGCCCCTTATTGTAAGCCGTTTTCAGACAAAGTTCAATTTTGACAACATTTGTGCAAAGTTTCATGATTCTAGGTACACATGGATGGACAAACAGATGGAGTGAAACCAATATACCCCCCAATACTTCACAGATGGGGAAAGGCGCTGTATAACAAGTTATAACATTCAGACATTTTTAGTTATTAGTTTACTCCTTACCAGAATACCAAATTTTAGGCTAGTTTAAATTTGTTCATACTTTAACTTTAATATGTTTGTAAGTTTCAGAGTAAGTATTACATGCAAGAAGACCTTGTGAATTAGAGCACACTTGTAACACACAAATGTCACTTTTCAACACTATCTTAAGATACAACATTTGGGCCAGAGGTTTTATAACTTTTCTCAGGCTCAACTGAGAATTTTCTCAACTCCTAAATTTGAATAAATGTATAAATATAAAAGATAATATTAATAAGTTGTTATTTAGAACAACTTATTAATATTATATTTTATGTAAATACATTACAATGAGTATTAAAACAGAATTATGGCTTTAATCTCGAATTGAAATTTAAGAAATTTTGAATTGAGCATGAGAAAAGTTATATAACCTCAGGCCTTGATTTTTCACTTTAAATGTTTCCTGATTTGTGAACTGTATTCTTTTTTTTAAAATTTAGACTAGTTTCAAACTTCAGCTTCTAGTAATGAGTACCCGTAATTATTTGGAAAAGTATAATGTTCTCAATGTTTTGTCAAGTTATTGTGGCCACCCACATCATCATGAGTAACCACCAGCAATACCTACCCATACTAATGGGTTGGTATTGTAGATCAAAAACGGTGGGTGATGATTACAGAATGAATTCAGCTTTATGACAGCTAAGTATAAAAGTACACAATCTTGTGATCAGACCAGTATGTTTCTACAACACCCACATTACCATTTGTGTTTGACAACACTACATCAAGAATAGTCATGTTGTCAGTTGTAGAAGTTTCATTTAAAACTTTACATGACAATTTATCTTGAATTTCCTTCCATGTTTCTTTATTTTCATATGAGTAGTTAATGTTAAAATCTCCCATTATGACCAATGGTTTACTTTTGTTTAAATGTGGTATGAAATTTTGTTCAAGACAAGTCATGAAATCATGCTTTGTTGTGCCAGGAGATTTATACATAAATGCTACCTGAACGTTTAGTGAGCCATATGTTAAACTGACCAACATGAATTCTATATTTCTAGAGCTGTATTTTTTATGACTTTTGATGATCACACCATTTTGTATATAAATACATAAGCCATGTGCAGGTCTTTTTCTTGAACTATTATCTTGATCATTTCTTAGCAAATGAAATCCATCCAAAGTAAAATCAGATGTTTGATCTTTATTGTGTAATCTAGTCTCTGCTAGACCAAAAATATGAGTTGAGATTAAACTTGTATCAGCTTTGATATCTTCATAGTGTAAATGTAGAGATCTGCAGTTATTGGAAGCAATTTTGAAGTGTTCCTTTGGATTCACCGATTCTAAAGGGGTAAAGCATAAATCAAGCCTAGCTTCTTTCAGCAATCTTTCCATTTCTACCTTCACCTGGCTATCTATTTTATATGCAGTTTCATTGAAATTCAAGATTTGAAGTTTTTCCATAGATTTTACTCCACTGACTGCAACATAATGTAGATGTGGAACTTTCCTTGTCCTTCGTTGTGATAAGTCTATTACAACACTGTCTAAAGTAGTTCCTTGTGCTCTATGTACAGATCGCCCAGCTGAAGGTTGAAGAGGAAACTGAATTCTCTGAAATGTTTTTTTATTGTAAATAAATGTCCTCTCCACATCAAAGATTGGAGTCCATTTGTCATCAATGTTACTATTGTAGAATCCTCTATTTCTATACCTTAATCTTGTATCAATTCCAGCTTTTTCATCATGAAAATGAACCCATATGATACTAGGGCGGTTTGTTTCTGCTTGTCTGTTTTCTATGAATTTCACTGTACAAGATGCACCATTTTCTAAGCCATCTTCTGTATTAATATTAACAGTCAGATCATATATCATGTTTACAACAACAGTCAATGAATGATGTAAACTAGCAGTAGTGTTTGGATCACTTGGCAAACTTGCTAAAGCACATTCCTGTTTTTCTTTAGATAAAGTAGGTGAAGTAACAGAGTCATGAGAAGGAATTACAACTTTCTCTGTGTCTAGGGAACTGATTATAGAATCATTAAATAAATGCATGAAATAGTTTTCAGCAAAAAGATGAGGGGAGTCGAGTTGATAATGATCTTGGTCTTTTGAAACAATGCATTGTTGTAATTTGGTTTTGTCCTTATTTGTAAAGGCATCTATTCTCAGCCTGTTCAATAATTCAGCAAACTCTCTATCATCTTTCTGTCTCATTATTTCTGTAAGTTCAAATACCTTAAAATGTTCCTTCCACACGTTCACTGATAGTGATGATGCCCCTTGAGATAGATCGTTAAAAATCCAATCACCACTTACAGGTTTTAACTGGTAAAGGTCACCAACAGCTATTACACTGACACCACCAAATGGTATTCTTGTACCTCTCAGTTCCTGTAGTCTTTGATCAATGAAACTCAACATAGTACTGCTAACCATTGATATTTCATCAATTATAACAATTGACAAATTAAGGTACTTTGATCTGAAAGTATTTAGACTATCACATGTTAAGGCTTGATTAGATTGTTTATATTTCTGTTTAAAAGCTGAAGAAATAGTTGACCCTCCAATATTAAATGCTGCTTTACCAGTATAAGCACACAAAAGAACTCTAATGCAATCAGAATTTTCACCTTCTTTCAAATTAAGCATCCGATATAAAGTTTGGTACAATGCTCTGATAACTACGCTCTTTCCAACACCAGCTCCGCCAGACAGAAATGCATATAATGGCGCATCATTTGCCTTGATCCAGTGGATAACATGGTTGTAAAACTGCCTTTGTTTAGAGTTTAAGCATCGCAGAAGTTTTCTGTATTCATCTTCAGACAACATGCTTTCATTTACATTAACCTGGGATGTTGAAACACACAATCCTATTTCTTTACCAATATCATACTCTCTGTGTTCATTAACTCTATCTGGATTGAAATATATAAATTCTTCAGACTCAACTGACTGTTCTTCAGCAGTATCAGCTTCTACTTGTTGAGTACCTGGGGTAAGATCATCAAATGCATCATATTCAGTTTCTACTTGCTCTCTTGCTAATTCAAGTTCATCAACATGATGCTCATACTGGCTGCATTTGTGATCAATTGTATGTTTAATACTTTCATAATGCCTTTTGTATGACTTATGAGAACCCATCAGATCTTTATCTTCATCTCTCCATGGATGGAATAATAAGATCTTTTCTCTGAAATGGTTTTCTTCATCTGATTTGATATTGAATCTTACATAACGTATAATTTTATTTGTTTTACGTCGCTTAATAGTAATCCCATTCCTGAGTCTTAGAATAGTTTCATCTGAACTGAATTGCTCATTGCCATTATCATGTTCATCCTCATTATGTTCTTCTAAATCTTCAAATTCTGATTCATTTGGGTAAGTAATATCCAGTTGAGAAACATAGTCAGCTAAACACCAATTGTTCAAGGCATTAGGTCTTCGAGCATATCTTTTACAAACATTATCTGACATAACATCAGTTGATTGATCAGGTAACTGATCAAGTGCTGATTTTGATTTTAAAAGCTGAATACGTTTCTCAGGGGTAGATGTATTGATAAAGTCACATCTCTTATGCTTCTTGTTAAAGACATCTGAAGAAAAAGGTAAACTGCTTCTTGAGCACTTACTTCAACACTATTTGAAAATATGTTTCCTATGTGTCTGACTTGTCTTTTAATGTCTAAGTTGCCATTACGAGCTTCTTTTGCTGCAGCATACAGTAAATTACTCATACCTCTTTGTGATTTGCTTATATATGATACAATGTACATAGCACAAGCATATGGATCAAGGACAAATTGAATATCAATATTTGCTCTCCATGCTTTCAAAATATTTCTATTGTACATATTGACTCTGATTTCACTTGGTTTTCTTTGTAGAAACACTTTTGAAGCTGCTAGTGAGCTGCGGACACATTTCAGATATTCTGATTCAGGCATGTTTGCAACAGATTGTAGAAACTGTTCAAAAGTCATATCATATCCATCTTTATCATCATTCATTTTTTTCTGAAGCTCTTTGTACTTCTTTTGATACTTATCCCTTTCTTCTTCAAGAGGATCTAACACAATTGTTGTTTGAAGAGGAGGTAATGGATAACCAAATCGACAAATTTTATCTTGTTTTTTACGACAAGTTCGTGAATGTTTATGCACTTGAAGGTCAGTGAGAGGTTTAATTTCATCCTGTGAGTTACTACACTGCAAGTATTTATCAACATAGTCAACTATTTCCTTATTTGTATTTATGTTGAATTTCGGTGCATTTTCTATCCAAACAAGAGCCATGTCGGACATGGCCATCCCCCGCCGAGAAAGCTTGATAGTAAACTGAAGCCTAATAGATTAAGGGTTCTACTTTAAGAAATATAGCCCCTACAAAATCTAAGTCTTTAAAATAACAAAGGGCAGTAACTCCAAAATTATGCAAGCCAGAGTTGTAGTTCTTGTGCACTGCACTTCTCCTGCATGAGATCTATCCACCCATAAAGTTCAAGTTGATAGCTTTAATAATTTAGGAGATATGCTCCGGACAAAATCTAAGTCTTAAAAATAACAAAGGGCAATAACTCCAAAATAATGCAAGCAAAGGTTGTAATTCTTGTGCACTGCACTTCTCCTGCATGAGATCTATCCACCCATAAAGTTTCATGTTGATAGCTATTATACTTTAGGAGATATGCTCCGGACAAAATCTAAGTCTTTAAAATAACAAAGGGCAGTAACTCCAAAATTATGCAGGCCAGATATGTAGTTCTTGTGCACTGCACTTCTCCTGCATGAGATCTATCCACCCATAAAGTTTCAAGTTGATAGCTTTAATAATTTAGGAGATATGCTCCGGACAAAATCTGAGTCTTAAAAATAACAAAGGGCAATAACTCAAAATTATGCAAGCAAAGGTTGTAGTTCTTGTGCACTGCACTTCTCCTGCATGAGATCTATCCACCCATAAAGTTTCAAGTTGATAGCTTTAATTATTTAGGAGATATGCTCCGGACAAAAATCGGAGTCTAAAAAATAACAAAGGGCAATAACTCCAAAATTATGCAAGAAAAGGTTGTAGTTCTTGTGCACTGCACTTCTCCTGCATGAGATCTATCCACCCATAAAGTTTCAAGTTGATAGCTTTAATAATTAAGGAGATATGCTCCGGACAAAATCTAAGTCATAAAAATAACAAGGGGCAATAACTCCAAAATTATGCAAGCAAGAGTTGTAGTTCTTGTGCACTGCACTTCTCCTCCATGAGATCTATCCACCCATAAAGTTGCAAGTTGATAGCTATTATACTTTAGGAAATATTCTCCAGACAAAATCTAAGTCTTAAATATAACAAAGGGCAATAACTCCAAAATAATGCAAGCAAAGGTTGTAGTTCTTGTGCACTGCACTTCTCCTGCATGAGATCTATCCACCCATAAAGTTTCATGTTGATAGCTATTATACTTTAGGAGATATGCTCCGGACAAAATCTAAGTCTTAAAAATAACAAAGGGCAATAACTCCAAAATTATGCAAGCAAGAGTTGTAGTTCTTGTGCACTGCACTTCTCCTCCATGAGATCTATCCACCCATAAAGTTTCAAGTTGATAGCTATTATACTTTAGGAAATATGCTCCAGACAAAATCTAAGTCTTAAATATAACAAAGGGCAATAACTCCAAAATTATGCAAGCAAGAGTTGTAGTTCTTGTGCACTGCACTTCTCCTGCATGAGATCTATCCACCCATAAAGTTTCAAGTTGATAGCTATTATACTTTAGGAGATATGCTCCGGACAAGATTAGTGACGGAATGACGGAAGGATGGAATGACGGAATGACGGACGGAGAGCATTACTATATCCCCTTCGCCGAAAACGGCGGGGGATAACAAGCATATGGATATGCGGAGAACCACGTTGTTGAAACTCTACTCTGTAGAAGTAATCTGTCACTTTACCAAGTGGTTCATGGTCACTTTACAGTGCCCTCCAAAAGTCCTTGGACAAACTTTTTTTTTCACTTTTTCAGTAAATTTCAGATCAAAATTTCATTTTTTTTCATATTTCTTGCTTTATTATTATTTAATCAACAACTAGCAAGAAAATATACAAAACAAATTAAATCATTCTGGCATTTTATTAACAAAAAACACATTTCTGTGAAAATATGCACTAAATAACAATTATGGCAATTATTGTCAGTACTTAGTATGGCCTCCCCTGGCTTGTATAACAGCACGTATACGACGCGGCATGCTTCGAACAAGGCGTTGGCATGTCTCTGGAATAACTTGGTCCCAGCAAACCCTCACATTATGCCTAAGGTCTCGAACGTTATGGCTGCGTGTGTTTCGGAGACTCGTTTTCATTTGTTGCCATAGATTTTCAATTGGGTTGAGATCAGGGGACTGAGGTGGCCAATTCAAGCACTGGAAATCGTTTTCCTGCTTCCACTCATTCACAATTTTACCTCTATGGCATGGTGCTCCATCATCCTGGAAGATAAAGTCATTTCCATATCCTAGTAGATGGGCTGATGGTACTGCATGATCTTGTAGAATCTTGATGTAACCCTGAGAATTCAGCCTCCCGTCAACATAAGTCATACATCCAGTGCCCCTGTAACTCATTGCTCCCCATACCATGACACTACCACCTCCAAACTTTACAGTGGGCGCAATACAGTCACTACGTAGCTGCTCACCAGATCTCCGTCTCACGTACACTCTACCATCACTCTGAAACAGATTGAATTTGGATTCATCACTGAAGAGCACAGCAGACCAATCCACTACTGACCAGTCCTCGTGTTCCCTGGCAAAGTCCAAACGTAATTGTCTATGACGAGGGGTCAGCATAGGCTTTCGAACAGCCAAATGGCCATCTAGTCCAGCGGCATGGAGTCTTCTCCTTACTGTTGATGTTGACGCAACAACATTCCTGTCTCTCCACGTAGACTGCAGCTGTGGAACGGTCGCATGTCTGTCCCCAAGTGAAGCTCTAACCAACATTCTGTCATCCCGAGCACTAGACACTCTTGGTCTGCCACTTCTTGGCCTGTCATCGTGGCTTCCGCTTGTTGCATACCGCTGCAACACATGGTAAACAGTCGATCTGAAAAGAAAAAGTGAAAATATTTTGAGATAATGTTACATTTTTACTGCAATTTTAACATTACTTTATCAAGTAATTTAGCAAGCAATAAAATTAAAATGCAGATTCCTACCTTGGATGTCCAATCTGCCTAGAGATGTCTGCAACGGAGATACCCTGCTCTCTCATGACTTGGCACCGAATTCTTTCCTCTTTGGTCAGCATTTTGGTAAATTCTTTTCGAAAGTGGTCAGGGATTGATGATCTGGTCACCAGTAATATGATCTTTCTTTTCGCTTTTGAAAACAGGTTCAAAAATTTGCACATGGGCATGAATAATCAATGCATTCATTATTGTGCCGGATTTTCATAAATAATGGATATTTCATAAAATTCATTATTTCAATGTATCAAAATTTAGATTTGAAGAAAAGTACTAGAATTATCTTAGAGAGTGCTCAATTACCTCCCTTTATTCAAGAGAGTAAGAGAAATCCAGGCATTTTCTCTTAAAGTCATGAAAAAGAGCCAAAATGCATAATAAATTATTTGTCCAAGGACTTTTGGAGGGCACTGTATAAGACAGTGTTAATGAACTCTTGAACTCTATGATCAAAATATCTTGAGCATGTCACAGGATCCTTCTGTATCAGGTTAATTTTCTGTTCCCATGTCAGTTTTTCTACTTCCTCATCACTATAGTTCACATTTTCATTCAAATTTGGGAGTATCCGTAATAAGTCAGTCCACCTTGTATCAGCAGAAGACAGAGACATAAACCATGTTGGGAGACCAAGCTGTCTGATCATTGCAAATACATCTTTTTTCTTCATTTCAAGATAAGCAGGAGAATTGCGAAGTTGTTTAAAAATATAATATCCATTATCTTTTTTCACAAATTATCAAGATAATCAGAATCTTTGGCATTTCCAGCAGTAATACTCTGGCCATCTGTTTGACATCTTCTGACAGCAAGATTCACCTTGTCACTTTGCTGCTTCATTTGTATTTTTTTTAGTTTGAAAAATATATTTGGAACACTATTTGCAGCACGTCTGTCTTTACTTCTCAATTCCCATTTTGCAATATCACTATAATGAACTGGTACCTTTCTTTCTTCATTTTCCTGTCTCCTTTTTCCACAAAAAATTGTTGGAAAGCAAAGATACTCAGAATCTCTGTCTTGATAAATACTCAAAGGTTGTTGACCTTCACCAGGTGCAAAAGTAAATGAATAATTCCTGTTTTCCTCATTTGAATCCTGAACCATAGTATCAATATTACCAACATTTTCTTCGTTAACTCCTTCGACATCTGAGTCATAAAATTCTACATTTCCTTGCATTTCATTATCTCTAACTGATTCATCAACTGGTTTACAATCTTTCACAGTTTGTTGTTCTAAATATCCTTCAACTGTTTCATTTGCAGATGAAGTTACTTTTGCTATCCATTCATCATCTATGTTGATTTTGGAGTCTTTGTATAAGTCACTATTTTTCATCAACCAAATAAGAGCAATTAATACCTTCAATGGTCTGACATTTTCTGAGAATACACAAGATTTATAAGAAATTTTCTTTTTTAACTTCACTGCAACAGTGACATTCTCATCAAAAGGTCTTGGTAACACATTTACAACTGGTTGTATATCAATTGGAACATTTATAACATTTCCTTTGATAGATAGCTGGCGGCCCCTAGGCAATTCTCTAATTTGCATAAAAGGTATGCGTAATGCAATCAAACGCTCCTCTAGTGCATGCAAATCAAGCTCCCTTGGTTTTTCTGGCCAAAACAAACCATTCATAACAGACAACTTTGGGACTTTTCCTTTAAGAATACTACTTTTGCATGTATTACATACCCATTCTTTGTAAGCAACTGATTTCAAACCAGTAAGAAATTTAGCAATTATATTGTCATCCTTATTGTTAACCTCTGAAACACCTTGCTTAAACCAGGTTTGATGACAACAACTACAGATGTATATTGGCCCAACAGCAACATTTTGGTGGAAATTATCAATACAAACATCAATACTGGATCCATATTTTCTTTTCTTAGCAGCTGCTATTTCCTGATCACGAAATTCAGAGTCCTTCCTCTTCAAACTTTTTCTGCCAACATCAGCTTTGTTTCCATCTGAACATTCCTTTGATTGATCGCCACTCTTGTTTCTTTATACGTTCTATATCCTTCATGTATGGGTCTGATCTTGCTCTCTTTTTCGATGCATTTTGATGGATTATCTCTTTTGCTTTCATAGATGGAGACCTTCTAGCCTTTCTCTTAGCTTCAAGTTCAGCAAATCTAAAATCATCATGTTCCCTTGCCTTTTGCATTGATTTTCTGGTTCTAGCCCTCTCTTTTTGTTTTTGTGCTGCACTTAATCTTGCCTTTCTTTTATATTCCAACTCTTTTACCTTGAAATTCTTATTCAATCTAGCTTTGTCCTTTGATTGTTTAGTACTTTGTCTGTCTTTCTGTTTTTGCATCAAACTCTTTCTTGTCCTTTTTTTCTGTTCTAGTTCCTTTAACTTAAAATCCCTATTTGATCTAGATTTGTCCATCGATTGTTTAGTACTAAGTCTGTCTTTCTGTTTTTGAACCAAACTCTTTCTTGCCCTTCTTTGCTGTTCTTGCTCCTTTACTTTGAAATCACTATCTTGTCTAGCTGTTTTCTTTGATAATCTAGAACTAATTTTGTCTCTTTGTTTTTGCTCTAATCTCTGCCTTGTCTTTATTTTAATTTGTGATTCCCTTCTTTTAAATTCACTAGAAAGCCTTTGATTTCTTTTATTATTCTTTAGATATTCTTTTCTACTGATAAATCTAGTTGTTTGTTTTAAAGATTCTTTTAATTGTTGATCAATAAAATATTCACTTATTAGACTTTCCTCCATGCTATTACTTGACATATCTATCTTGTCTTTTGTAGAATTCTTTTTTGATGTCAAACTGCTTAATTCGGTTTCCACGTTTTCATTCGAAAACTCTTTTTCAAAAACATTGCAAGGTGAGAAATTAATGGGAAGAACTTCAAATTGAGATTCAAGGTCAATTCTCATACTATCATAAAGAGCATAAAGGTAACAAACCAAGTCTTCGAGGCAGGTAAAAGAAAGAAATATAGATTGACCATTTGGATCAGAAAGCCCATCTTTACCGTGTGAATGAGAATCAAAAAAGTAGAAATTATTGCCGTTTTTGAAAACAGCAGAGCATATTGCTCCAGTCATTACTAAATTAAATCTTGAAATATCTAAAGAAATCAAAAGAGTTTCTTGCAAGGTAGGAAGAGCAGAGTCTGTATTTTGTTGAATTGTTAAACCAGATATCACATCTGACTTCAGTATTTTATATGCCTTATTTGAAACATTGACTACAGCTGGAATGTCTTCAAAACTAAGTAGTCTGTTGCTGAAACTACCGAGGTCAGAAATAACTTTTTGATATAAGACATCACCCTCAATTAAAACATTATCCAAAGTTGTTGAGTCAGTAATGCTATTTGCATAAAACATTGCACAAACACAGTTCATAACACATTGACTTCCTCGAGAATTTTGACTGAACATTATTGTATCTGCCTGATGAAAGGATCCAAAAATGACTTTCTTTGCATTTGAAATATTAGAATTACGTGTTGCAATAAAGAGACGTTCTAGCCAATGATAATTCATTTGTTTGTCAATTTCATTTGTTTCATTATTGACTATTGACCTTTTCTTATGCAATACATTTTTTTTCAGATCCCTGTCTTTGAAAACTTCAAAATGATTTTCTGCACAAACATGATCAGTTTCCAAATTCATATCACAATCTATATGTGGCAAATTCAAATAGCAATCTTCATTTAGCAAATTCATAAAGCAATCATCATTTGGCAAAGTCACATAGCAATCTTCACTTGCCTGAACATCGTCAGGACTTGGTACAGCTGCCTGCGCCCCCACAGGACTTTGTGCTGCACCCTGCACATGGACAGGGTGCACTGCCTGTACATTGACAGGGCTTGCAAATGATTTATTTTCTTCATCTGTATGCCTTGCTGCAGCTCGCCTTCCTCTTAAATAGTCCCGTCTCTCTGCAGCACATTGGGTTGATGATTTCTTCTTCAGTCTAGGCATGATTTACCTGAAATGAAAATTTTGATATTTGTAAATAAGTTTTATCATAACAAATTTGCATTTCATTTCAAACATATAGCCATTTCAATGCTATTTCAACCAGTCTGACTCAATTATTTAAACAATTATTAAAGTTGACAAGAAACAGTGTGGGCTAAGATCAGACTACATATCTATGCAGGCTCATCTTAGTCTATATTAAGATAACATTTAGGTCATCAAGACAGAATCTCAGTTATGTAAGCTTAAGATTTTATTCATTTTTCTTTGATATATTCTTTTTTATCCTGATATGGATAAATAGATACTGGATATTACAGCAAAAATAAAATTCATGACTGAAAAAGTACTATGAAAATCCTTTACCAACAAGTCTCCATTAAATAATCAAATTCAAAATCAATAATACCAAGAGATATTTGTAAAACCTTAATGCTTCCCATAAAGCTGGTCAATGGCCTATTCTTTGTCAATCAACAAAGGGCAATAACTCAAAAAATTTGATAAGAAGAGTTATGATTCTTGTGCTCTGAACTTTCCCTCAATGAGATCTATCCACCTGTGAAGTTTCATGAATCTAGCTTGCATCCTTTATGAGATATGTTGAAAAAAAAAACAGAAGGACCCACCGACGGACCAACACAGACCAACCAACAGGTGCAAAGCAATATACCCCCTCTTTTTTAGAAGGGGGGCATAATAAAAGTAATTGCACATTAGACTTACAGTATGAAGAAAACAATTGAATCCAATTGATCTGTTGTACTGATAAACAACTCTACTCCACACACTTTAGCACCAATCACAATAATGTAAATATTCCAATAAAAAATGTCACAATTATTCACAAAACACTTCAAAATGTTACATATAATTAATTGTCTCAGTATCACAAACACAACAATGTTATTACTTTTGCAGTAATAGAAAATGATGTTGAGCTCACATGATAAATTTATAGCTTAAGGTTTGGACAAACAGCTGGTCACTAGTGAAACAATATAGCCCTAATCTTATTGATGATAGCAGAACAAAAATGATTCCATTTTGTAACTTACGATTTGTAAAGAGAAATAGATTATAAATCATTACTAATCATTATTTACATGTCAAAGATATTTAAAGGTACATGTTACACTGCATTGGAGAAACTTTGGAACTATCTTGGAATGAGTTTGATTTTATTATATCATTGAAAACATTACTAGTAGCAATATATTTAAAAAGTATCTGTTGATTTAATAAACTGAATTTGAAAAAAAAAACAGATATCATAAGTGCAAATAGATATAAGGGAAAACGTTATCAACACTGCGATATGACCCAGTCTGAGGCCCTTCTTATGCTCAGGTGAGTTGATTTTCTTTTGATCAGTATCACTTCCTGTAATCAATGTATACTTCATACAAATGATTACAGAAAGTGATACAATGATTTTAATTTCAAACAAAATTGGAAGCAATTTTTAACACTCACCTGGTACGGGTTAACGTCTGACATGTTTTTTCTTTATCATTGAAATATAACTATACATAATTTTGTACAAATTTATATGTTAATGACAAAGAAAGTACATTCTGTGATGTAACATTGCCTCTTACACAGGTATAATGAAAATATACGAAAACGATGACTGACTGCATGTTTTTTGACTAGGCTGAGATGTTGATCCCTACTGGGTGAAGAGTGTGAAGTTGAAAGATCCAATATGATTCACGCGATCGTCTCGCAGTGGTGCTCTTATTAGATTCAGGGTTATGCCGTAAGATTTCAATGATTTGATATTCGACATCGCTGGCTTGATGTGAAATCGAATTGAAATGGTTGGCCACTGGTGTGTCTTTTTTCAGACGTATATCTCGCAGATGTTCTTTGATTCTGATCTGGAATTCTCGTTTGGTTTCTCCCACGTTTTGCTTGGAGCATTTTTTGCAAGTTAGTAGGTAGACTACATTTTTTGTAGTGCAGTGTCCTCTTAATTTGCAACGATATTTAAGCGTAGTGTAAGAGCTTTGGAAAACTTTGCTCTTGTTCATATTGCGACAGAAGTTGCAGTTGGTGAGCTGGCAATCTTCAATGAAGTTCTGTATAATCATGCCAGATGTGGCTGGGTTGAATCTGGAGAATTTGGCACATGTGATTGTGTCTTGGATTTTGGGACCAATTTTGTTGGCAATTGTTGGCGGATTAGGAAATACTGCAGTGAGTGTGATTCCTATGAGCGGCCAAAGGCTGAAGATGGCACTTTTGATAAAGGAATTATGCCTGTCAAAGGTTAAGACCAAAGGTAATGCAGCCTGTTTGGGTTATCTAGGAGGGGGAGTAAGAAGTGATTGCCTGTCCTGATTGGCAACTCGGTTGTAGCTTTCATGTAAGACTTTTTCAGGGTAACCTCTATTCTTGAAGTATTTTAATATGTCTTTTGCATGCCTGACAAAGTCAGATTGGCGTGAGCATATTCCTTTAATGCGTAGTAGTTGGCTGTACGGGGTGGATTTTTTGATGTGATCCGGATGATTGGAGCTATATTGCAAATAGCAGTGTTTATCCGTGGGTTTACAGTGTAAGTCAAATAGGATTTTGCCATCATTTGTTCTGATGGTGACTGTATCCAGGAATGTGATTTTTTCCTCAGAATAATCCATTGTGAACTTAATTGTTCTGTGAAAGCTATTGCAGTGGTTGAAAAACTGCTGTAGTTTTTCAAGTCCTGCTGTCCATAGCATATAGATATCGTCAATATATCTGAAATATACCAAGGGTTTGGTTGGAGCGGAACGGAGCATTTTCTCTTCTAGGTCTCCCATAAAGATGTTGGCAAAGGAAGGGGCTACCTTGGTGCCCATAGCTGTTCCCCCTATTTTGAGATAATGTTCGTCATTAAATGTGAAATTGTTGCAATGCAGTACAAGTTTCAGCAAAGCGAGAATGCTTTTGTTGGAAAGACTATATTGCGGATTATGTTTATTCAGTAATCTAGCAACGGATGTCATTCCTTCGTGATTTGGGATGTTCGTGTAGAGGGACGTGACGTCCATGGTAACCATGTAAAAATGGTTAGGCAAGTTGGTGAGACATTCTACCTTGTTTATGAAGTCCGTGGAATCCTTAATGTAGGATGGTATTAGAGGGACAAACGGTTTGATGTGTTCGTCGACAAGACTACTGATCTTCTCAGTGGGGCAGTTATTCCCGCTGATGATCGGTCGACCAGGGACTTTCCCTGGTAAGAGGCATTTGTGGATTTTGGGAAGGTGGTAAAATCGAGCAGTTCTATAGGGGCCTGAAGTGAGGCATTTGTAAAGTTTCTCGCTAATTTCCCCTTTGTCGCGTAGTTGTGATATTAAAGTGTGAATTTGATCACAGTGCCAATCAGTGAGATCCCTACTTGTTTTAACGTAGAAGCCACGGCCCATTACAGCCCGTTCCGGCACCGACCGGCACCATGTTGCCTAGCAACATATATACCGGCACCAACCGGCACCCCTCCGGCCCTAGATACTAAATTATATATCACCGGCACCCGCCGGCACCACTGATCACGTGGAGCTATTATTAGTACTACCGGCACCGCTAAGTATAAATAGCGGACTGCTCACTCTTTCTATCATCCAATACAAGCTAAAACCAGCTGACATCACCCTCTGATGAGTTCTAATTTGAACAAAACCTGTCAGGGACATGATGAAAAGTGGAAACAACTCTAAAAAGAACCACCAAGACAGAAGCATGTCTCCACAAGACATGCTCGCAGATGACGCCCACCCAGTAGACAGAAGCATGTCTCCGGGACCAACCTACCATGAGTTACCAACCGGCACCAGACAGATCAGCAAGGCAAATAGCTCGACTCCGGCAGGAGAATTGCTTCCTTGCAATTCACCCCAGACAGATTCCAGTGGTATTGTCTACACAACATCGGCACCTTGTCAATCAGCAAGCACGACCCACGTTGCCTCTTTCCAGCCAACTTCTAACATTTATAATGAAAATATAACCTTAATTTTGTTATTCAAAGAATCTTTTTTGTAAAGGTGACAACAGACATTTTTAACTGAGGCAATGGTATGGGTTACACGGGTACAGTGCTTAATACATAATCAAGGAAATAAATGTGTAAAAATGATCTGTCTTTGCTCTGAGTGTGGTTCATCTGAATCTGAAAATAGAGAAAAGGAGAATACAGATTTCAAATAATGACCTAATACTTTACTGAATAGAAGATTGTTTTGCAATATATAAATATTCAATTATACCAATTTTCAAAATATTCCAAAACAATCATTGAGACCAATTTTTAACTTCATCGTGCAAAGAAAGTTGCCTCTAATGTGCATAATAGATTTTTCTAAGATATAAATTTTAATATCTAAATTCTGTTGACACAAGTTTGAACTTGTCTGATATTTCATCAAGTCAAACATTGTGACCATTTTTAAGTTGATCAGACAAAACAAGTTGCTTTCAGAAAGCAAACATGTTTTTTTTAAGATTAGACCCTGTGACCTTCTTTATACCTCAGTTCACCCAGTTTTGAACTCATCCTAGATTTAAGACAATCCTTCTGGCATGTAGTAAAATTTTTTGTAAGAGTTGATCAAGTGACCTAGTTTTTTACCTCAGGTTGATCGGGCAAAAAATGTGGCCTCTAGAGTACATACAAGGTTTTTCTACGATTTGACCCCGTGACCTAGTTTTTGACCTAGTTGACCCAATAATGAACTCTTCTGAGATTTCATCAAGATAATCATTCTGACCAAATTTGAGCTTGATTGGCCAAAAATTGTGGCCTCTTGAGTGCATACAAGGTTTATCTAAGATTTGACCCCTTGACCTAGTTTATGACCCCAGTTGACCAAATTTGAAAGTTGTCAGAGAATTCATCAAGAAAATCATTCTGACCAAATTTCAGATTGATCAGACAAAAAATATGGCCTGTAGAATGCATACAAGGTTTTTCTAAGATTTGACCCCGTGACCTTGTTTTTGACCCCAGTTGACCCAATTTCAAACTTGTCCGAGAATTCATCAAGACAATCATTCTGACCAAATTTCAGGTTGATCAGGCAAAAATGTGGCCTCTAGAGTGCATAAAAGGCAAATGTTGACGACGGACATAGCACGACGGACGACGGATGACGGACATCCACCTAACCAGAAAAGCTCACCTTGAGTACTTCGTGCTCAGGTGAGCTAAAAAGCACATCGCGCAAAATTACATTTTCCTATGATAAAGGAATGTCTTATTTAAAAATGACAAATATTGGCAGTGGATTAATTTTGGGGCATCTAAGCTTGACCGCCAATATAGCAAAAATAAAACCACCGCCAAAATTACCCCGTTTACAGTGACTCTTCGTCATCTTTAGTGGAAATGTTGATGCTTTTAACGTCTCAAAACTCACTTGCAAAATGGGTCGCTTTCATGGCTTTGCCATTATCATTCCCAAGGTCTATTCATTAGAATTGCTGATTGCAGTGAAATGTTGAAACAGGGGTGTGGAATTCCCATGCCCTACTTGTCTGACATGGACTTTTCTACTTGAGGGCAAGTACATTTTTCAAGGCTACTTGTCTGTGGACAAGTAAATACCAGAGCAAATCTTGGAACAGCACTAAAAAGATCTTGGAGAAAAGTCTTTGATGTTTGAATCAAAGGGTAGAAAACATTGTCTTAAATGAAGAAAATGCTGGGTTACAGCATTTTTTTCAATAAAAACAATGTTTTCTCAATATTTTCATTCTATTTTTTTTTCGGACAATTTCATTTTTATCGTGGACAAGTGAGAAATCAACTTTTACTTGTCCTTCTCACTTGTCCACGGACAAGTGGAGAAAATTTGTATTTCCACACGCCTGGTTGAAAAACACAATAACCTACAGCTGATATAGCATCTTCCAATGTTGAAGTAAAAGCCTCCATCAATGTCCGAGGAATGTTAGATATAAACCCCACTGTGTCGACAAACAGTGCTCTCATTGTGTTTGGCAGGTACCCAGCATGTACTGTGACATCTAGTGTGGCAAATAGTTGATCCTCGGGTACCATCCTCTTATCTCCTGTCAAAGCTTTTATCAGAGTTGTCTTTCCTGTGAATGAAAATCTAATTGTGACAATTAAAAGCAAAAGGGACTATTTCAGAGATATATGAACATAAAGCCAATATTTGAAAACAAAATTAGATTATGCAGTGTTTTAAGGGGCAATAGTCTAATGAATCATATACTCACAAAAAAGTAGCCAGGCCACCCAAAACTATTGCAAGGCCTCCCTAACTACTTGAAAGGTCCCCTTAAACTATCTCATGCAAGTCCCATGGACCCTTTAGGACTCAGCTAAAAAATATATTTATTCTAAGCAATAAATCTAGTCCTGCTAATATCATTAAAGCTGCCGTCAATGCAGTTGGAAGCTCATCGGACGATCAATCTAGAGGACGGACTGCCAATCTACAGATCCCTGGTTCAATCCTGTGATTTTTGTCACAAATTTCTGCTTTTACAGGGGTTGACTTTAACTGCAGAGATTAAGGAGTTGATTGTACACCTAATAGTTGAATTCAGGACTCCAGGCTCAAAGTAAGGTGTCCAAATTTTTATTTCTTCTTTTCCACAATATTCTTCCAAAGACTTTTTTTCTCAAAACACTACAGGATGCAAGTAAATGTTTTCTTCATTAACTTTTGTAGTGAAAAGATCTACAGTTTTGGTAAGTGTTGAAAGGATAATGCTTGGTGCATTTGTTTTTCAAAATGTTCTCATATGACCCTTGGAGTCCATCGGACTCCTTACTTGTAAATAGAAGGAGTCCCAACTGGTAAACAGGGAGTCTCTGACTCCTGGACTCCCCTTAGTGTTGACCCCTGTTTTAAATAAGCCTCTGAAGTTCAATCAAAAAGAGGTAAATGTAAATTAAAATTAGTAGCATTAATACATCACAATTAATGCTGAGGGTTAGCCATCAGATCTTAGACTGTTAGCATGATGTTCCATATAATTCTCATGCTACCATCAAAGCAGATCTCAATAGTGAGTACAGTAAAACTTGTGTTAAGTGACCACTTATAGGACCACTCACAAGTGGTTGTCTATGGGAGTGGTCGCTTAATACAAAATACCATTACAAATGAGACAGGTCATTTTGATAGCATTTATAGATGGCTGATCAAATCATTCGGAGTCCTTTGATGTTTGAAACCATTAGAATTGTCTTATTGAGACAATTCTAATGGGCTCCAACAACAAAAGATTCAATTATAAACAATTTTTCTTTATGAATGTCCTTTTTTTTCGTAATTTTTGCTTATGATGAAGGGACTTATTTATGGTGGTCGCTTAATAAAATTGGTCACTAAATAGGCGTGGTCGCTCAAGCAATATTGACAGAACTATAATAAATACCATTAGATTAATATTCAACAAATATGACACACAAATTATATAGTAAAACTTGTTTTCAGCGACCACAAAAGAGACCACCAAAAAGAGGTCGTTAAAGAAAATGGCTGTTTAATAAGGTTTTGTTTACAAATTAGAAACATATTTTTTTAATTAATATGCATAATGTTTCAAAATTCTCAATAATCCTATGTTGTTAAAGCTCAATAGAATTGTTTCATTGAGACGATTCTAGTGAGTTATAACAACAAAGAATTCATTTTCAATAATGTTTAGACCAACAATGACTACCTTTTAAAAGATTTTGATTTAAAGAAAAGATTTTGAAAACAGTGGCTTAATAAAAATGGTTGCACGAGCAAAATTGACTGTTCATTGCCCTACCTGAGTTTGTATAGCCTATCACAGCCACAGAGGGAATCTTTCTCTTTACTCTACCCTCTCTTAGTTTATTTCTCTGTTCTTTGAGTTTTTCTATCTGAGCCTTCAGCTTTCTCTCTCTTCTCTGTGTAACAAATTGATAGAGGAAATATTACTATAATAAGGGCTATTTATTTAAAATAGGCCGATTTATTACTGCCTAAAATTGAAAGGGATTTGTTTACCTTGTCACCGACCGTTGCACCGGTTACTCATGATAAATAAATCAGCATGAAACTTACTAGTCATCAGATGGCGCTTTAATCAGAACAATCATCAAAAATATTTTGATAACTGCAATTAATGCAATTTTAACGATCTATTAGTAGCAGTTTGGTTTTTTGCCGAGATATAGAAAGAAGATTAATTAGATGAAGAAATATTCATATTGGCCTGCAAAGAGGGAAATCCTCGCTGAATTGACTAAAGAATGGTGGGGTTGCTTTTTTCGGACGAGAAAATGGCGGGACGACTGTTCGTTATCGCTAGGCTGAAGAGAGGCGGATATTATGATGGATTGATTACTTACATGGAATCATTTATCTTGATTCTATTTGTTTTATTTTTGCAGGAAATGCAAAGCAAAGGCTGATGTGCGATTTCGATCCTACTACGATTTCTGTCCTAATGCGATGCTATTTTTAGATTTGTAGAGTTATGAAAAATATGAAATTTGTCCAAAATCGAGACTTATTTGAACCCAACCTGGAATAAGTACTTTCGAAGGCCAGGGAGTTGTTTAAATTTTGGCATTTCCATAATGATTGGTTGAAGAAACACCAATTGCCAGAAGACATTTTTGAGAGTGTTGAAATCAAACCTATTTTTCAGGGTATATCAGATACTGCTTACAGGGCAGGACATCCTTGAGGAAGATGGTGGAGCCTGGATCATATGGCCCTGGTTTATGACCTTCAGCTTTTACAGTCTTTAATTAATTTTATGAACATTCCTATCCAAAAGATCTATGATCTAATTTGCTAACCACCAAGTCTGTTTTGTATGCCTTGCAGGTATGAACACATGAGCTCAATATTTAGAGTACCTTTTATAGATCTGCAAACTTCATGAGGTGCCGCCAGTCCCAACGACATGTCTGCGAAAAAATCATGCCGTTCACGTAAGTTGCGCATGAATACTGGACCGACTGACCCATAGATTCTAGCCAAATACACAATGTGTAATATTGTTCTGTCTGGTGGAATTTTGTTTGGTCTGGTAAAAATAATAAGTTTACCAGACCCCCTGTCCGTTAAATATAACGGTATTCGTGAAGTCTGAACTGGCAAAGTGTCTCGTTTCTTTAATATGGGAGCTATACAGCAGCTATGCGGTCAGAAATAGCAGCAAAACAAGACTGCTTAGTATGAATTGGTTGATAGTACATCTGATATCTAAATCAGTCATATTTTCGGACTACATATGGTGTACACAAATAGGGACCTGTATTTTCTCTACACTCTGAGAGTTCTTTATGAGATCAGGTAGAATTTTAGCAATTTCAAAAAAAAAATAATAATGATAATAATAATTATAAAAAAATAGACAATAAAAAATAAAAAAATAAATAAATAAATAGATCTATGTTTTAACCTTTAGCAACACATGCAGTGATTCTGCAGTGAAATGGTACACTTAATACAAAGCCTTGTTGGCTGAAACTGATAAGTCTGTCTTCAAAACAATGTGTTTACTTCAATAAATTAAAAAAAAAAACGATAAAAGGAAAACCAAAAAACAAAGAGAATGCACTTCCTGAGTAATTGATCTCTCATTCTTTATACCCACTTTGTTAAAAAAAAAACCCCAAAACAGATCAATATTTTTAACAGCTTTTGTGAAAAGCATCAGTATGGGGGTCTCACTTGAAGTCTGATTAAATCGGGAATAGGGTGATGATTGTACTTGGACAACAAAGACAGTTATTTAAAATGGTGTAGTTTCATAATTAAGAATCATAGAAGGGTCTTCTTTCAGCTTCCTTAGATGAGGTTCTTTGCAATATCATGAATGTCTTCTCACTAGGTAAAGAGGGGTTTCGTTTATAAATGTGGGAGTTCATATTCAAAGAAACATGAGTCATTGAAAACATATAATTAATAGTCCAACGAAATATTTAAAATACTTGGATTACCAACTTTCATGCAATTGATCTATTGTACTTTATGCATGTGGCATTTACTGAAAATTTGATTTTAATTTCCTCTTAATAATTCTTTTTATTATTCAACAATAAAGACTGGTGCAATATATGAGATGTATATACCAACATCAACCTGAATTGACTAGAGTCTCCTTGAAAATAGTTTAAACTTTAGTTAATGCAGGTTCCCCAAGCTCTCAAATGTTGTTGTGCACCCCCCCCCCCCTTTCCCCCCAAAATTATAGCTTTAATAATTTTCAGGGATATTCTTTTGTCCCTCTTACAGAGATGGTTCAAGCTTGCTGTAAAATTAGATTTAACCCTCCAGTGGGAGCACTTGTGTATCTACCTGCTTCTGAAGAAGTGGCTTAGTTGTACTCTTTCTGTTATATGGTAATGTAAGTTCAAGTTGTAGCATAATTTCGCTACAGCCTGACCTTATCTCAAGACAGGGTTTATTTGAGGAACTTATTCCATAAAAGCAGTCACTTTTTATAAATTACATGTGTCTTGTTTCATATCCACTAAACGCAATATTCATTCATCATCCAATACTCGAATTGGAACCATACAGCTTCCATCCATAGGCTTGTTCTCACAGTAGAGTTTTCTATATAAAGCCAGATTGTTTTAACATACAAAAAAAAAGAAAAAATTAAATAAATAAATAAATAATATCTCAGCTTGTTTCAGACTGGATGTGTACATGGAACTGCTTCTTATAAAAAAAATATTCTTTGAGTAGATGCAACACTATTTCATTCACTTATGTATTTATTTTGCTAGGTTACTTGATAAAAAGGTGAAGGCAAGATTATAGGTTTACAAATATATATTAAATATAGGCTTTGCTGAGTGATCTACTGTTGAATCATGTTTTTTTACTTAATATAGGTGGCTTGTACACTTAAAATATTGGATTGTATCAGGAGAACCATGGATTCCTCTAATGGATTCATTTACCAAAGGATGACCGCTGTGGTTTATCTATGATGTTAAAAAAGGAATAATACATATATAACTTGACTCTGTTAAAATGCTTTTAACTTTGTTGTGTGTCCAATAAGCTCTTTTCTAATAGTGGACCTGTAAAGAATAGCTTTCTTCAAATCTCCCCATCGGAATCGTGCAGTAAAGTTGCTTACACACTTTTAATCATTTCAGATGGCACTTTCAAGTGATTTACAGGATGCTCAACAGAGATTTCGATTAGGAAATATATCCAATCAAATGTTTTTGTTGCATACTCTTTTTTTTTTTTTTTTTTTTTTTACTTGATATTTTGAAATTAATCATTGTAAATCATTTTTATTGCAGGAACTCCTTACAGCTTTAAGGCAGGCATTTGCATGACCTATTGTTAAAACCATTTTTCTAAGTCTATTTCAGATTATGAATTATCTGATGTTTATATTGATATCATTTCCTGGGCCCATTAGTGGGCTATGTAATATTTAAGATTTAAAGAGATGACTTGTGACACGAAAACACAAGAGAATGAATTGGGATAGACTGATGCTATGAGTAAAAAATTATCTTTTATGACTTGGTATGGTTAGTATTACATCTTAGATTGAATGCCCTATGTGAGGTAACATGGTATTGTCTTGGAAACAAATTGATTGGTGATGGTTTGCAATAGCATTCCATTAATTTTAGTAGAATGAGTTTTGCAATAATAAACTCGTAATGTGGATCATAATGATCAAATTGAATGGAGTTATTTAACAGTCATACCACTTGAAGATAGTGGTGGTGAGGTAAGGGCAGATGAAGAACTGTCCAATGTGGTTTGACTTTGTTTTGTTACCAACCTTAATTTACCAGGTATCTATTGTTCAGGTGGAGACTCAATGAAATGCCGGTGAATACTGGTGGAATGTTGGGGAGAACATGGTTCGTGTGGCAGAAAATTCCAGAGGGATATCAATTTTATTAGGAATATTTTATAAATTGCTGAATATCTATATATTTCACCTAATTTTTGGCGGGAGAAGGAATAGGCTCAGGGCCGATCCATTGTATAGTATGGCTCTGTGATTGGACACTGAGCCAAGGGGGTTGAGAGTTTAGAGGTTATAGCTCAGTGATTGGATCGCTAACGCTGGGCTGGTGAAACAGGGATAGGACCCTGTAGGTTGGAACATAGATATAGCTCAGTGATTGGGTCCCTAACGCTGGGCTGGTGGAACAGGGATAGGACCCTGTGGGACTACCCGGCCTGTGATTGGGTCCCTAACGCATGGCCACCTACATGAGAGGAGAGTAACATCCATGGAGGGTTGGGTGGATGGAAATAAAGAAATGGGGAGCCGGAGCCTAGTTCCTTACTAAAACTCTAATGATATCTCTCGGGGATTTTCTACGACTCCATGCCCCATTCTGCCACACTATTATGTAATAATTATCCATTAAAGCATTTTGATACATATGTTGCTTGTTATGTAATAATAATTCATTAAAGCGTTTTTGATATATATGTTGCTTGTACTATTTTAGCCGTCATGTAATAATAAGGGCTATTTATTTAAAATAGGCCGATTTATTACTGCCTAAAATTGAAAGGGATTTGTTTACCTTGTCACCGACCGTTGCACCGGTTACTCATGATAAATAAATCAGCATGAAACTTACTAGTCATCAGATGGCGCTTTAATCAGAACAATCATCAAAAATATTTTGATAACTGCAATTAATGCAATTTCCCACCCACCCTTCCTCTTTTTTGCATGACAGCTAAGAATATATGTATATCTTAAGAAGCTTCATAGTAGAGTATGGTATTACATGTTTTATTAAGTAATTACAGGTTTAGATTTAATCTTTAACATGATAATGTATTGTATACTTGCAGGACAATTGTAGAGGACCACCAGAAAGGGGGCGATCTTAGGTTTTCTGTGATGCTTTTAAAATATAAATGAAAAAACAGACTTTATGAAAATAATTGTATGTGCATTATTTTATGTTCGTGAATTTAAATATATCATTTATTCTTATGGTAAGAACATTTTCTGTACAAAAAATATTATGTTTTGATATTGACAATAAGTACTGTTAGTTAAATGTGAAAAAGAGCAAATGGACAGAAGACGATTCTAAAGGAAAAGTGTTACTAATTCTTAAAGAATACATTATAGGATATGGACTTATTTTATGTTTGGTCATGAGTTGCGGAAAATTCCAGAGGGATATCAATAATATTAGGAATATTTTATAAATTGCTGAATATCTATATATTTCACCTAATTTTTGGCGGGAGAAGGAATAGGCTCAGGGCCGATCCATTGTATAGTATGGCTCTGTGATTGGACACTGAGCCAAGGGGGTTGAGAGTTTAGAGGTTATAGCTCAGTGATTGGATCGCTAACGCTGGGCTGGTGAAACAGGGATAGGACCCTGTAGGTTGGAACATAGATATAGCTCAGTGATTGGGTCCCTAACGCTGGGCTGGTGGAACAGGGATAGGACCCTGTGGGACTACCCGGCCTGTGATTGGGTCCCTAACGCATGGCCACCTACATGAGAGGAGAGTAACATCCATGGAGGGTTGGGTGGATGGAAATAAAGAAATGGGGAGCCGGAGCCTAGTTCCTTACTAAAACTCTAATGATATCTCTCGGGGATTTTCTGCGACTCCATGCCCCATTCTGCCACACTATTATGTAATAATTATCCATTAAAGCATTTTGATACATATGTTGCTTGTTATGTAATAATAATTCATTAAAGCGTTTTTGATATATATGTTGCTTGTACTATTTTAGCCGTCATGTAATAATAAGGGCTATTTATTTAAAATAGGCCGATTTATTACTGCCTAAAATTGAAAGGGATTTGTTTACCTTGTCACCGACCGTTGCACCGGTTACTCATGATAAATAAATCAGCATGAAACTTACTAGTCATCAGATGGCGCTTTAATCAGAACAATCATCAAAAATATTTTGATAACTGCAATTAATGCAATTTCCCACCCACCCTTCCTCTTTTTTGCATGACAGCTAAGAATATATGTATATCTTAAGAAGCTTCATAGTAGAGTATGGTATTACATGTTTTATTAAGTAATTACAGGTTTAGATTTAATCTTTAACATGATAATGTATTGTATACTTGCAGGACAATTGTAGAGGACCACCAGAAAGGGGGCGATCTTAGGTTTTCTGTGATGCTTTTAAAATATAAATGAAAAAACAGACTTTATGAAAATAATTGTATGTGCATTATTTTATGTTCGTGAATTTAAATATATCATTTATTCTTATGGTAAGAACATTTTCTGTACAAAAAATATTATGTTTTGATATTGACAATAAGTACTGTTAGTTAAATGTGAAAAAGAGCAAATGGACAGAAGACGATTCTAAAGGAAAAGTGTTACTAATTCTTAAAGAATACATTATAGGATATGGACTTATTTTATGTTTGGTCATGAGTTGCGGAAAATTCCAGAGGGATATCAATAATATTAGGAATATTTTATAAATTGCTGAATATCTATATATTTCACCTAATATTTGGCGGGAGAAGGAATAGGCTCAGGGCCGATCCATTGTATAGTATGGCTCTGTGATTGGACACTGAGCCAAGGGGGTTGAGAGTTTAGAGGTTATAGCTCAGTGATTGGATCGCTAACGCTGGGCTGGTGAAACAGGGATAGGACCCTGTAGGTTGGAACATAGATATAGCTCAGTGATTGGGTCCCTAACGCTGGGCTGGTGGAACAGGGATAGGACCCTGTGGGACTACCCGGCCTGTGATTGGGTCCCTAACGCATGGCCACCTACATGAGAGGAGAGTAACATCCATGGAGGGTTGGGTGGATGGAAATAAAGAAATGGGGAGCCGGAGCCTAGTTCCTTACTAAAACTCTAATGATATCTCTCGGGGATTTTCTGCGACTCCATGCCCCATTCTGCCACACTATTATGTAATAATTATCCATTAAAGCATTTTGATACATATGTTGCTTGTTATGTAATAATAATTCATTAAAGCGTTTTTGATATATATGTTGCTTGTACTATTTTAGCCGTCATGTAATAATAAGGGCTATTTATTTAAAATAGGCCGATTTATTACTGCCTAAAATTGAAAGGGATTTGTTTACCTTGTCACCGACCGTTGCACCGGTTACTCATGATAAATAAATCAGCATGAAACTTACTAGTCATCAGATGGCGCTTTAATCAGAACAATCATCAAAAATATTTTGATAACTGCAATTAATGCAATTTCCCACCCACCCTTCCTCTTTTTTGCATGACAGCTAAGAATATATGTATATCTTAAGAAGCTTCATAGTAGAGTATGGTATTACATGTTTTATTAAGTAATTACAGGTTTAGATTTAATCTTTAACATGATAATGTATTGTATACTTGCAGGACAATTGTAGAGGACCACCAGAAAGGGGGCGATCTTAGGTTTTCTGTGATGCTTTTAAAATATAAATGAAAAAACAGACTTTATGAAAATAATTGTATGTGCATTATTTTATGTTCGTGAATTTAAATATATCATTTATTCTTATGGTAAGAACATTTTCTGTACAAAAAATATTATGTTTTGATATTGACAATAAGTACTGTTAGTTAAATGTGAAAAAGAGCAAATGGACAGAAGACGATTCTAAAGGAAAAGTGTTACTAATTCTTAAAGAATACATTATAGGATATGGACTTATTTTATGTTTGGTCATGAGTTGCGGAAAATTCCAGAGGGATATCAATAATATTAGGAATATTTTATAAATTGCTGAATATCTATATATTTCACCTAATTTTTGGCGGGAGAAGGAATAGGCTCAGGGCCGATCCATTGTATAGTATGGCTCTGTGATTGGACACTGAGCCAAGGGGGTTGAGAGTTTAGAGGTTATAGCTCAGTGATTGGATCGCTAACGCTGGGCTGGTGAAACAGGGATAGGACCCTGTAGGTTGGAACATAGATATAGCTCAGTGATTGGGTCCCTAACGCTGGGCTGGTGGAACAGGGATAGGACCCTGTGGGACTACCCGGCCTGTGATTGGGTCCCTAACGCATGGCCACCTACATGAGAGGAGAGTAACATCCATGGAGGGTTGGGTGGATGGAAATAAAGAAATGGGGAGCCGGAGCCTAGTTCCTTACTAAAACTCTAATGATATCTCTCGGGGATTTTCTGCGACTCCATGCCCCATTCTGCCACACTATTATGTAATAATTATCCATTAAAGCATTTTGATACATATGTTGCTTGTTATGTAATAATAATTCATTAAAGCGTTTTTGATATATATGTTGCTTGTACTATTTTAGCCGTCATGTAATAATAAGGGCTATTTATTTAAAATAGGCCGATTTATTACTGCCTAAAATTGAAAGGGATTTGTTTACCTTGTCACCGACCGTTGCACCGGTTACTCATGATAAATAAATCAGCATGAAACTTACTAGTCATCAGATGGCGCTTTAATCAGAACAATCATCAAAAATATTTTGATAACTGCAATTAATGCAATTTCCCACCCACCCTTCCTCTTTTTTGCATGACAGCTAAGAATATATGTATATCTTAAGAAGCTTCATAGTAGAGTATGGTATTACATGTTTTATTAAGTAATTACAGGTTTAGATTTAATCTTTAACATGATAATGTATTGTATACTTGCAGGACAATTGTAGAGGACCACCAGAAAGGGGGCGATCTTAGGTTTTCTGTGATGCTTTTAAAATATAAATGAAAAAACAGACTTTATGAAAATAATTGTATGTGCATTATTTTATGTTCGTGAATTTAAATATATCATTTATTCTTATGGTAAGAACATTTTCTGTACAAAAAATATTATGTTTTGATATTGACAATAAGTACTGTTAGTTAAATGTGAAAAAGAGCAAATGGACAGAAGACGATTCTAAAGGAAAAGTGTTACTAATTCTTAAAGAATACATTATAGGATATGGACTTATTTTATGTTTGGTCATGAGTTGCGGAAAATTCCAGAGGGATATCAATAATATTAGGAATATTTTATAAATTGCTGAATATCTATATATTTCACCTAATTTTTGGCGGGAGAAGGAATAGGCTCAGGGCCGATCCATTGTATAGTATGGCTCTGTGATTGGACACTGAGCCAAGGGGGTTGAGAGTTTAGAGGTTATAGCTCAGTGATTGGATCGCTAACGCTGGGCTGGTGAAACAGGGATAGGACCCTGTAGGTTGGAACATAGATATAGCTCAGTGATTGGGTCCCTAACGCTGGGCTGGTGGAACAGGGATAGGACCCTGTGGGACTACCCGGCCTGTGATTGGGTCCCTAACGCATGGCCACCTACATGAGAGGAGAGTAACATCCATGGAGGGTTGGGTGGATGGAAATAAAGAAATGGGGAGCCGGAGCCTAGTTCCTTACTAAAACTCTAATGATATCTCTCGGGGATTTTCTGCGACTCCATGCCCCATTCTGCCACACTATTATGTAATAATTATCCATTAAAGCATTTTGATACATATGTTGCTTGTTATGTAATAATAATTCATTAAAGCGTTTTTGATATATATGTTGCTTGTACTATTTTAGCCGTCATGTAATAATAAGGGCTATTTATTTAAAATAGGCCGATTTATTACTGCCTAAAATTGAAAGGGATTTGTTTACCTTGTCACCGACCGTTGCACCGGTTACTCATGATAAATAAATCAGCATGAAACTTACTAGTCATCAGATGGCGCTTTAATCAGAACAATCATCAAAAATATTTTGATAACTGCAATTAATGCAATTTCCCACCCACCCTTCCTCTTTTTTGCATGACAGCTAAGAATATATGTATATCTTAAGAAGCTTCATAGTAGAGTATGGTATTACATGTTTTATTAAGTAATTACAGGTTTAGATTTAATCTTTAACATGATAATGTATTGTATACTTGCAGGACAATTGTAGAGGACCACCAGAAAGGGGGCGATCTTAGGTTTTCTGTGATGCTTTTAAAATATAAATGAAAAAACAGACTTTATGAAAATAATTGTATGTGCATTATTTTATGTTCGTGAATTTAAATATATCATTTATTCTTATGGTAAGAACATTTTCTGTACAAAAAATATTATGTTTTGATATTGACAATAAGTACTGTTAGTTAAATGTGAAAAAGAGCAAATGGACAGAAGACGATTCTAAAGGAAAAGTGTTACTAATTCTTAAAGAATACATTATAGGATATGGACTTATTTTATGTTTGGTCATGAGTTGCGGAAAATTCCAGAGGGATATCAATAATATTAGGAATATTTTATAAATTGCTGAATATCTATATATTTCACCTAATTTTTGGCGGGAGAAGGAATAGGCTCAGGGCCGATCCATTGTATAGTATGGCTCTGTGATTGGACACTGAGCCAAGGGGGTTGAGAGTTTAGAGGTTATAGCTCAGTGATTGGATCGCTAACGCTGGGCTGGTGAAACAGGGATAGGACCCTGTAGGTTGGAACATAGATATAGCTCAGTGATTGGGTCCCTAACGCTGGGCTGGTGGAACAGGGATAGGACCCTGTGGGACTACCCGGCCTGTGATTGGGTCCCTAACGCATGGCCACCTACATGAGAGGAGAGTAACATCCATGGAGGGTTGGGTGGATGGAAATAAAGAAATGGGGAGCCGGAGCCTAGTTCCTTACTAAAACTCTAATGATATCTCTCGGGGATTTTCTGCGACTCCATGCCCCATTCTGCCACACTATTATGTAATAATTATCCATTAAAGCATTTTGATACATATGTTGCTTGTTATGTAATAATAATTCATTAAAGCGTTTTTGATATATATGTTGCTTGTACTATTTTAGCCGTCATGTAATAATAAGGGCTATTTATTTAAAATAGGCCGATTTATTACTGCCTAAAATTGAAAGGGATTTGTTTACCTTGTCACCGACCGTTGCACCGGTTACTCATGATAAATAAATCAGCATGAAACTTACTAGTCATCAGATGGCGCTTTAATCAGAACAATCATCAAAAATATTTTGATAACTGCAATTAATGCAATTTCCCACCCACCCTTCCTCTTTTTTGCATGACAGCTAAGAATATATGTATATCTTAAGAAGCTTCATAGTAGAGTATGGTATTACATGTTTTATTAAGTAATTACAGGTTTAGATTTAATCTTTAACATGATAATGTATTGTATACTTGCAGGACAATTGTAGAGGACCACCAGAAAGGGGGCGATCTTAGGTTTTCTGTGATGCTTTTAAAATATAAATGAAAAAACAGACTTTATGAAAATAATTGTATGTGCATTATTTTATGTTCGTGAATTTAAATATATCATTTATTCTTATGGTAAGAACATTTTCTGTACAAAAAATATTATGTTTTGATATTGACAATAAGTACTGTTAGTTAAATGTGAAAAAGAGCAAATGGACAGAAGACGATTCTAAAGGAAAAGTGTTACTAATTCTTAAAGAATACATTATAGGATATGGACTTATTTTATGTTTGGTCATGAGTTGCGGAAAATTCCAGAGGGATATCAATAATATTAGGAATATTTTATAAATTGCTGAATATCTATATATTTCACCTAATTTTTGGCGGGAGAAGGAATAGGCTCAGGGCCGATCCATTGTATAGTATGGCTCTGTGATTGGACACTGAGCCAAGGGGGTTGAGAGTTTAGAGGTTATAGCTCAGTGATTGGATCGCTAACGCTGGGCTGGTGAAACAGGGATAGGACCCTGTAGGTTGGAACATAGATATAGCTCAGTGATTGGGTCCCTAACGCTGGGCTGGTGGAACAGGGATAGGACCCTGTGGGACTACCCGGCCTGTGATTGGGTCCCTAACGCATGGCCACCTACATGAGAGGAGAGTAACATCCATGGAGGGTTGGGTGGATGGAAATAAAGAAATGGGGAGCCGGAGCCTAGTTCCTTACTAAAACTCTAATGATATCTCTCGGGGATTTTCTGCGACTCCATGCCCCATTCTGCCACACTATTATGTAATAATTATCCATTAAAGCATTTTGATACATATGTTGCTTGTTATGTAATAATAATTCATTAAAGCGTTTTTGATATATATGTTGCTTGTACTATTTTAGCCGTCATGTAATAATAAGGGCTATTTATTTAAAATAGGCCGATTTATTACTGCCTAAAATTGAAAGGGATTTGTTTACCTTGTCACCGACCGTTGCACCGGTTACTCATGATAAATAAATCAGCATGAAACTTACTAGTCATCAGATGGCGCTTTAATCAGAACAATCATCAAAAATATTTTGATAACTGCAATTAATGCAATTTCCCACCCACCCTTCCTCTTTTTTGCATGACAGCTAAGAATATATGTATATCTTAAGAAGCTTCATAGTAGAGTATGGTATTACATGTTTTATTAAGTAATTACAGGTTTAGATTTAATCTTTAACATGATAATGTATTGTATACTTGCAGGACAATTGTAGAGGACCACCAGAAAGGGGGCGATCTTAGGTTTTCTGTGATGCTTTTAAAATATAAATGAAACAAGAGGACCATGATGGTCCTAGATCGCTCACCTGACTCTCTTTGATCACTTTGACATCACATCAAGTAAAAAGGCAGATGTCATAAAGAAGATAATTTCTACATAAAACCAAGTTTCACTAAGTTTGGGCCATATTTGTGGCCATTAGAGCTATTTCAAGTAAATTATCATAAAGACTCCTTTTCCTGTGATATGGCATGAATCCTTCCCGTTTTCGACATAGTTCATTCTTGTGACCTGTCAAACATTTTGACCAACTTTCATGAAGATTGGACCATATTTGTGGCTTCTGGAGCTCTTAAAAGAAAATTGTCATTAAGGCCCCTTTTCCTGTGATATGGCATGGATCCTACCCAATTTCAAAAGAGTTCATCCTCATGACCTAACAAACATTCTGACTAAGTTTTGTGATGATTGGACCATATTTGTGGCTACTGGAGTGTAAACAAAAATAAATGTCATTAAGGCCCCTTTTCCCGTGATATGGCATGGATCCTTTCGAATTTCAATAGAGTTCATCCTCATGATCTAACAAACATTCTGACCAAGTTTCATGATAATTGGACCATATTTGTGGCTTCTAGAGTGTAAACAAAAAAATTGTCATTAAGGCCCCTTTTCCCATGATATGGCATGGATCCTTCCCATTTTAAATAGGGTTCATCTTTGAGACCTAACAAACATTCTGATCAAGTTTCATGAAGATTGGGCCATATTTGTGGCCACTAGAGTGTAAACAAGAAAATTGTCATTAAGGCCCCTTTTCCCTTGATATGGCATGGATCCTTCCAATTTTCAATAGTGTTCATCCTTGTGACCTTACGAACATTCCTACCAAGTTTCATGAAGATTGGGCCATATTTGTGGCCTCTAGAGCGCAAACAAGAAAATTGTCTTTAAGGCCCCTTTTCCTGTGATATGGCATGGATCCTTTTCATTTTCAATAGGGTTCATCCTTGTGACCTGACCAACATTCTGACCAAGTTACATGAAGATTGGATCATATTTGTAGCCTCTAGAGTGTAAACAAGAAAATTGACATTAAGGCCCCTTTTCCTGTGATATGGCATGGATCTTTCCCAATTTCAATAGGGTTCATCCTTGTGACCTGGCCAACAATCTGACCAAGTTTCATGAAGATTGGGCCATATTTGTGGCCTCTAGAGTGTAAACAAGAAAATTGTCTTTAAGGCCCCTTTTCCCGTGATATGGCATGGATCCTTTCCATTTTCAATAGGGTTCATCCTTGTGACCTGACCAACATTCTGACCAAGTTTCATGAAGATTGGATCATATTTGTGGCCTCTAGAGTGTAAACACTTAAATTGTTGACGACGGACGACGCACGACGCACGACGGACGACGGACGACGGACATTCAATGATCACAAAAGCTCACCTTGAGCACGATGTGCTCAGGTGAGCTAAAAACAGACTTTATGAAAATAATTGTATGTGCATTATTTTATGTTCGTGAATTTAAATATATCATTTATTCTTATGGTAAGAACATTTTCTGTACAAAAAATATTATGTTTTGATATTGACAATAAGTACTGTTAGTTAAATGTGAAAAAGAGCAAATGGACAGAAGACGATTCTAAAGGAAAAGTGTTACTAATTCTTAAAGAATACATTATAGGATATGGACTTATTTTATGTTTGGTCATGAGTTGCGGAAAATTCCAGAGGGATATCAATTTTATTAGGAATATTTTATAAATTGCTGAATATCTATATATTTCACCTAATTTTTGGCGGGAGAAGGAATAGGCTCAGGGCCGATCCATTGTATAGTATGGCTCTGTGATTGGACACTGAGCCAAGGGGGTTGAGAGTTTAGAGGTTATAGCTCAGTGATTGGATCGCTAACGCTGGGCTGGTGAAACAGGGATAGGACCCTGTAGGTTGGAACATAGATATAGCTCAGTGATTGGGTCCCTAACGCTGGGCTGGTGGAACAGGGATAGGACCCTGTGGGACTACCCGGCCTGTGATTGGGTCCCTAACGCATGGCCACCTACATGAGAGGAGAGTAACATCCATGGAGGGTTGGGTGGATGGAAATAAAGAAATGGGGAGCCGGAGCCTAGTTCCTTACTAAAACTCTAATGATATCTCTCGGGGATTTTCTGCGACTCCATGCCCCATTCTGCCACACTATTATGTAATAATTATCCATTAAAGCATTTTGATACATATGTTGCTTGTCATGTAATAATAATTCATTAAAGCGTTTTTGATATATATGTTGCTTGTACTATTTTAGCCGTCATGTAATAATAAGGGCTATTTATTTAAAATAGGCCGATTTATTACTGCCTAAAATTGAAAGGGATTTGTTTACCTTGTCACCGACCGTTGCACCGGTTACTCATGATAAATAAATCAGCATGAAACTTACTAGTCATCAGATGGCGCTTTAATCAGAACAATCATCAAAAATATTTTGATAACTGCAATTAATGCAATTTCCCACCCACCCTTCCTCTTTTTTGCATGACAGCTAAGAATATATGTATATCTTAAGAAGCTTCATAGTAGAGTATGGTATTACATGTTTTATTAAGTAATTACAGGTTTAGATTTAATCTTTAACATGATAATGTATTGTATACTTGCAGGACAATTGTAGAGGACCACCAGAAAGGGGGCGATCTTAGGTTTACTGTGATGCTTTTAAAATATAAATGAAAAAACAGACTTTATGAAAATAATTGTATGTGCATTATTTTATGTTCGTGAATTTAAATATATCATTTATTCTTATGGTAAGAACATTTTCTGTACAAAAAATATTATGTTTTGATATTGACAATAAGTACTGTTAGTTAAATGTGAAAAAGAGCAAATGGACAGAAGACGATTCTAAAGGAAAAGTGTTACTAATTCTTAAAGAATACATTATAGGATATGGACTTATTTTATGTTTGGTCATGAGTTGCGGAAAATTCCAGAGGGATATCAATTTTATTAGGAATATTTTATAAATTGCTGAATATCTATATATTTCACCTAATTTTTGGCGGGAGAAGGAATAGGCTCAGGGCCGATCCATTGTATAGTATGGCTCTGTGATTGGACACTGAGCCAAGGGGGTTGAGAGTTTAGAGGTTATAGCTCAGTGATTGGATCGCTAACGCTGGGCTGGTGAAACAGGGATAGGACCCTGTAGGTTGGAACATAGATATAGCTCAGTGATTGGGTCCCTAACGCTGGGCTGGTGGAACAGGGATAGGACCCTGTGGGACTACCCGGCCTGTGATTGGGTCCCTAACGCATGGCCACCTCCATGAGAGGAGAGTAACATCCATGGAGGGTTGGGTGGATGGAAATAAAGAAATGGGGAGCCGGAGCCTAGTTCCTTACTAAAACTCTAATGATATCTCTCGGGGATTTTCTGCGACTCCATGCCCCATTCTGCCACACTATTATGTAATAATTATCCATTAAAGCATTTTGATACATATGTTGCTTGTTATGTAATAATAATTCATTAAAGCGTTTTTGATATATATGTTGCTTGTACTATTTTAGCCGTCATGTAATAAAGCATTTTAATTTTGCAATAAATTGTGACTATATTTAAATTAGATTTGTTGCACAGCAGACTAAAACCAGAGCTTTGTCCCATTTCCAGAAATGTTTTTCGGACGAAGTTCAGTTGTGACCTTAACCTTTGTGACACAGAAACATTCAGACACTTGCTTGGGTTATTGGCAACAATTGTATAAAGTTTCATAATACTTGGTCATTTGATTCTTTATTTAGGGAACAGTAACAAAGAGGTGGACAGATGAATTGACAGACAGACACAGATATAAAGAACCAATATACCCCTCTACTAGATAGGTGGGAGTAAATTTACCAGATTACAAAAACTGATTTCTCAGGCACAAAACACTTTTTACTTTCAATAAACATATAGGCAGTAAAAGTATATTGTGCTTTGCCATCATAGTTTTAATGAATTAATTCAACATCTACTTCGGTAAAATAAGGGATATACATACCTCAAAATGCATCTAAAGTTAGCAGATAGATTAAGTCTGAGCACTTGCAACAGGGAAAGATTTGCTTGCATAATAAACAAGATGTGTTTGTGAAACACAAATGCCCCCGTAACTGCATTTTTTTTCAAAGTTTGACCTTGACAGATGACCTTGACCTTGTCACATGACCTTGACTTTGGTACCAGCGGATGCGGATCATTGGGATCTATCATCATGCCAAATATTAGCTTTGTATCTTGAATAGGCTTTAATATATTGGCAAGGTTAAGTTTTCGGACAGACGGACGGACGGACAGACAGACGGACAGACAGACAGACGGACATGAGTAAAACAATATGCCCCCGATCTCTCGATACGGGGGCATAAAAATCCCATTATCCTTCAATCAAATTCTATATTCTGGGTTCCCACAACATAGGGTTTGGATGAGAAATAATAGATTTAAACTGTCATACTTCATTATTATCTGCAATTATGTCTATATTGACACAAGCCCATAGAGAAATATTTGGTTTAAACTTATTTATTTTACATCAATTGGGAAACAAGTTCTTACAACTTAGATTAATCCCTCTCAATTCTGCTTCCTGGAAAATTCCTCAGTACTCATGTGTGGGCCAATGAAAGAACCAAGATCGATAGCCGCTCCAGACCAGGACCTTTGGGTCAAGAGGCCAACGGTCTACCTCTAGACCACAGACACCACACAAAGAGAAATCTTTGCTTTTAGCTGGGAATCCTGTTATATTAGCAGTGTCTAAAACCAGAAAATCTTATGGGATTATCCCATTGGTAATGAATCACCTGATAATGGGATATTGTATAATCAGGGCTTGTGTTTGACCCTTAAACCAATTTTGACCAGTCAATGACGTCCCAATATCAAACACTAACACGAGCCCTGTATAATCATGCATAAAATGTATGTTTTCAGGTCATTATATGCATAAATTAACAGACAAATCCAGAGTGTTATAGGTAAGATACTGATTTATAAGTAAGTTCATGTGCTACCTTTTTTTAAAATCTTAATATCTTGTCTCTGTTTGAATAATAACTCTAGCTTCTTCTTTTTTTTTTTTTTTTACAAAAATAGCCTAAATTCAAGTATTTCTTTTTTTGTACAAATGTTAACACCCTCAAAAACATGTTTATACTATAAGTAAAAATATAGAACACACCAAATTAAGAATCTGGTTCATTTAAGTTCAATATAGAAACACTTCTGTCAGCTCAAAAATGTGTATAGTATAACAAGTGTTAAGCCACCACTTAAGGAGCCACCAAAAAGCGGTTGTTATAGATAATGGTCACTTAATACTCGTCTTTTGTTATGAGTTTGAGACATAATTCTGATTAAATGTGCATGTAATTTGGCGTTTATCAATAACCCTATGTTGTTAAAACATAACAGAATTGTCTCATTGAGACGATTCTATTGAGTTTTAACATCATAGGATTCAAAATCAATTATTTTTAGACCAATACACTCAATCACACGATCTACTTTTAGGTATTCGGATTTCCAGAAGGTAATTTTGAAAACTGTCCCTAATAAAAATGGTTACTTAATAGACGTGGTCGCTTTAGCAAGATTGACTGTATATTAAATGATGTGAAAGTTTACCGAATCACAGTACTTAAATGTAGCTTACACTGAGTAAGACTTTTCTAGCCTGCAGGAATGTTTGACCAGTCCCTCCCATCAGTTTGGCATTGGTTGGATCTCTTCCTTCATGGACTTCATCCAGGCGACTTCTGTGATATTGAAAAAAGTTCATCAATAATCAACAGGGATACTTTTGCAAAGATTGAAGAGAATATTAAACAAGGGCACCGCCTATGGTTGCCAACGCTTGGCTTCAAGTGCTGGATAATGCACAAATTTTAAGTCTAAAACAGGCATAACTCTTACTTAAATGCTATCATATTATCCCCCCTTGATAGTCTGACTTGTTCTTGTGATGGTGAACACACATACCAATTTTTTGTCATTATCCTGTTGTAAGATACAGTCAAACACGTCTTAGCGGCCATCTGTATTCAGCAAGAAACCTGTTTTAAGCTAGTGGCCACTGAATTCCCAAATGAACCAATTGCACTGAAATTGACCTGTAATAAGCAAGCACCTGTCTTCAGCAAGCACTTTTTGAGTTTCCCTTGGGTGCTTGCTTAAGACAGGTTTGACTGTATTACTAAATTTTAGACTTGTTCAATTTCTGAGAAGTTGCAGATGTCAATAGTCAGTAAATGAATATTAGAAATCTTTTTCTTATATAGCTACCAGAGTCTTCCATAGCAAAAGATCATCTGAGATACACTTGACTTATATGTGTTAAAGATCAATCATCAAATTATGCCCTAATGACGTCATCTTAAAAATGTTTAACAGTTTTTATGTAAAAGTGAAAAAAAAAAATACAAAAATGTAGTTTAAAGTCCCGTCTGTGTTTGTGAACATTTCCAAAACATTAGACAATGATCTTAATCAACTATAAACTCAAAATTTGACTGTTATTCTCAAAGATAAGTTTGAATTTGTGTTACCAATATTTGGTTATGCAAATGATTATGACGCGATGATCTAAATATAGGCCTAACTTGATGAATATTTATGACCAGCAACATTTCGGACATTACATTTCCTTAGCATGGGCATATTTCATGTGACCAAAATCTCATATTACTTCATACAGCAGACTATTTTTCATGAAAAAGTCACCGCTTGTAGGTTGATTTGTATTTCTATTTGTAAGACTAAATTAAGAAAGATTAATCAAAGAATGTTCACAAAATAGTTATTTTTCTTTTCTAAAGTCAGGGGACTTTAAGTGAGAAAGAAAATCTGGTACTCGATTTTCTTTGAGACCTGATTTAATAAAGAAAAGTTATTTAGCTTGTTGTCTTCATAACATTTATTCTAGACACCTTCGCCATTCTTCAGACACAGTAGATTGATATGATATGGTAATCAACAGCAAACCTTATATCATTTCTGTTTTCAATGGAAATACTAAGTTAATGTGAACTCTAAAATTTCCATATATTTAACATGAAATAATGACCTTGACCATGACTAATGACCTTGAGGTTGGTACCTATGCACAGGTGAAACATGAAGACTACCACTAACCAATAAATAATAAAGAAAAATTGGGGGGCATTTTTGTTTCACAAACACATCATGTTAAGGGTTGGACTTTTTTTTTAATTTGCCTGGTGGTTGCTACAGTTAACAACATTGTGAAATTGACAAGATGATTATTTTTGGAATGAGTTTGGAATGAAATTGAGTGTGTGTGTGGAGCGAGTTTTGAGTGAAATTCATGGGAGGAATCCAAATATTGCAAATTTTGATCAAGATGAACAAATTTAGCGAAATTAATAACCTCCCTTTAATGAAATATATAAACTTTTTAGTTTTATGTTTGTGTGTCTTTCAATCAATCAAACACTTAAAAAACAAGAGGACCAAGAGGGCCTGTATCTCTCCACTGGCTTTTAACATCTCCAAACTGTCATTAAACAAAGCTTACTTGGACTGAAAACAACACTTTGAAGTCTTTTTAGATCTATTGTGAAATGATTAACTTGCATACCCTAATTTCTAATCAACTTTACAAGAGGGTCATTCAAGGATCATTTTTGCCAAATTTCATTGAAATTGGGCCAATGGTTAAGGAGGGAAGAAGTTTTAAGATTTAATAGTGGAAAAACAGTATGCACAAATATGGGGGCTTAAAAATTCCAATATAGTTCCTATGTGTCTTGTAGGGAAGGAAACATAGTGCACAAAGAAGAAATTGCTTGAAACAAGCAAATTTCTTCATTTTCAACTATGTTTGAACAAGATTTTTACTTCAGGCCATTCATTTCTTTTCTTTAAAATTGACCCCCTAACCCCATTTTGTCCCCACTTGACTATATTTCAAACTTGACTGAGATTTGATGGAGACAAACATTCTGACTAAGTTTCAAGACATTTGGACAAAATGTTACTTCTAGAGTGCACACAAGGTTTTTCTAAAAAAAGACCCCTTTACCCCATTTTTGACCCCCAATTGACTATATTTCAAACTCGACCAAGATTTTATGGAGACAAACATTCTGACTAAGTTTCAAGACATTTGAGCCAAATTTATTGCCTCAAGTCTGTCCAATGGTTTGGCGGGAGAAGATTTTGAAAGATTTTATGGAGGAAAAAAATGCCATTGAAATCAGCCAAATGGTTAGCATGGAGAGAATTTTGAAGATTTTATAGTGAAAATACACCCAGTCCTGCCACACCCATATTTGGAAATCTATCTAAAATTCTTTAACAATTGAAGTGAAAGTCACACAAGGAACATCAATGCAAAGTTTCAATGAAATCCGTCTTATGGTTTGGGAAGAAAAGATTTTAGGATTTTCAAGCGAAAAAAGCCACACCCTGCCAATCCCATATTTTGGGTCAATCAAAATTTCTTTGACAATTTAAGAAAAGGGTCATCAAAGGATAATTTCTACCAAGTTTCTTTAAATTTAACCATTTGGTTTGGGAGGAAAAGATGTTTAAAGAAAAAGTTTACCCAAACAGGGACACACAGAAGGACGGACAGATGGACAACAGACACACTGCCATGACATTAGCATTCAGGCCTTTGGCCAGTGGAGTTAAAAACAAATATGTAAAATTTATGATTTCCTTTTACAAAAATTTCTTCATTTTCCACTGTGTTTTCCTAACTCTCATTTTGGAAAGGGCTTCAAAAAGATTTGTTTGTTCAAATGGGGTTATACACTCCTTTGAACAATCTTTCAGTCATATTGCAGGAGCTTGGCTAACTAACAATGGATTTATGGTATTTTTCACACCAGTACTAAATTAAAATCCTTTCCTAGCCTCCAGCTGCTATACCATATAGGGCAACAATTAGCAACCCTTTGGTGAGAGACAAAAATTCCGAAATGTTGAGCGCCACCACCAGGGATTGAACCCCAGATCTCTTGATTGACAGTCTGATGTATCACAAACTGTGCTTTTACGATTGCCAAGCTTCAAATCAAGGCATGGAATAGAATGAGTGATACTTGTATTCTGTAAGCCACATCTTGATAATTCATTACCTGAGAAAGAAAACCTCTGACAATGATACTTGGAGTTTTGCCTCGGGTGTTTTGGCATGGTCTTTAAAGATCCTAATCACAACAGAGTACCTGTAACAGAGTAATTATGGGAAAGATTGCTCAAAGATATTTAAAGACTTGATCAAGTTTCATGATTATAGAAATCTGAAATGTTCCAATCCAAATCAAAACAGGTTAAGTGAAACATAATATATGTGTATGTGTATGCTCAAATCCTATAAAAAAAAAGTGTGCTAGAAAAGGCATTAAAAGGATTTCCATCTCCAAATTTGCATGTCAAAAGATAGGATAATCCAGTGGTACTTGAGTAGACAATAATTGTTAGTTTCAGTGTAATATTGATATATCTTTACGTGAATGACAGAAGATTTATTATCGCAAATGTCAAAGCGAGACATGAACAAATTCGAGGCTCAGCGTGAAAAATTTGTAACTGCCTATATGTAAATAGGCAGTTACAACTTTTTTATTCTGAGGCATTGAAAATACGAGGGGCTATCAAAAGTTCTGAGACAATTGCAATATCAATATACTTTTTATCATTCATCAGATTTTGATGAAACTGTCAGTAATAATTTGTATGGATGTGAGCGGTGATAATACAAACATGAAACCAAATATGACCACTTATCTGTTAACGAACCGTCGATATGTAAACCAAGTGATGTGCTTTTTAAATCATTTTAAGTATTAATCTCACTATTGAGAAAGAAATTTCTCCAAAAACCGCAATACACAAGTGATTTAAAAAGTTGGGTTGAAATAAGCATTGAATTCTTAACAAGTAAACTTGCAACCGTGAGGCTAACTTAACTAGAGGCGCTTGAGCGCCTGTTTCGCTTCTCAGGCCTGAATATCCTGACAATGACTATTACAGGATGATAATGCTGCTTAAATGAGAATTGAAGTGAATGAATGAGTGAATGTTTATTTCAAGTAAATAAGGGTCATATGCTGAAATATTTCTGCATAAAAAACTCATGATCAGTGAATAAATTGACCTCTACCTGTTAAACAAATATTTTTCATTTAATCACAATAATTTTGTGCAGTCTGATAATGGGTCACTCATGAATCATTCTAAGGAAATTTTGTTAAAATCCAAATATAAGAATTTCAACACTAACAGAATGTCACTGCACAATATACTGGTACTTTGTCTGCAAAATTTTGATTGTATATCTTTCCACTTTTAGTTCAACACTCCTAAAAGATGTTACTTCACAACAATTGCTTTTCATCAAAACAAAATTCTAACTAATGATAGTAGGAAGTAAAATATTCAATCCAATATATTTATTTGATTCTGGCCAATGCCTTAGAGTGCAATCAACTCAACCCTCTACCCCACTCATAATGTCAGGAGGTCAGAACATCATTTTACACTCTGTGCATTTTCACCCTTTGTTCAACTAAACTCACCAATTCTGAGGGGGTATTCTCAGGCTACTTATTTCAACTAATGTTTCTATACATTTGAATTTCAACAAAGGTTTTGTTCCTTCTAATCTATAATCATTACACCTATAAATTGAACAAGTCTAGAAAAATTCATCATTGAGATGATACCAAAAGGGTGATCAAATATTCACTTTATATGTTATAATACCCTCTGCCAATAAAAAAAAATATGCTGTTCGTCTAATCAAAATATTTTTTTGCAGACTGATACAACTTCACAGAAATAAAATTTCCATGATAGCTAATCCATCTGTTTAACCTTTCAGGATAGTTTGTTTTACCCTATATTGGATATTCTACCATATAACCTATCTGAAGAAATGACCTCTGCCCATAAAAGACATAGTTTTGATCTGGTCACAATATTTTTTCATAGACTGATAAAGTATCACTAAAGAATCATTCTAGTAAAATTTGGTTGAAATCAAATGATTAGATTCTGAGAAAATGATTTTCAAAGTTTACACTATATAACATATAGGGAAATGACCTCCACTCATAAATTATATATTTTTCATCTGATCACAATAATTTTTGCTAGACTGATAAAGGGTCACTCAAGTATCATTCATGTAAAATTTGATTGATATCTATCAATTAGATTCTCAGAAAATGATTTTCAAAGTTTTCACTATGTAATTTGACCTCCGCCCATTAAATACACATTTTCCATCTGATCACAATATTTTTTTTATAGACTTGTTGATAGTCACTCAAGAATCATTCCAGGGAAATTTGGTTGATATCCATTGGTTAGAATCTGAGAAAATGACTTTTAAAGTTTTCACTATATAACATATAGAGAAATGACCTCCGCCCATAAAATACATAATTTTCATCTGATCACAATTATTTTTTGTAGGCTGATAGAGGGCCACTCAAGGATAATTCATGTGAAGTTTGGTTTATATCCATCAATTAGCTTCTGAGAAAAGCAACCTATTACCATATATGGAATTTAGCCACGCCAACTACAGCCATGATTTTCAACCGATTAAAAATCTTTGAAGGAATCTGATAGAGGGTCACCCAAGGAACATTCCTGTGAAATTTTATTGGAATCCATCCAGTACTTTTTTTATAGTAAAAGTTTACGGACGGACGGACACACAGACGCACGCACACACAGACGCACATACGACGGACACCCCGCCATGACAATAGCCCGCTGGCCTTTCGGCCAGTGGAGCTTAAAAGGGTTGACATAGGAAGAGGCCTAATCAACCAAGATAATGTAATTTTTTTGGAAAGAACATAACGTTGGGGCACTTTAAATGATTATTACAACTAATATGGGTTATTGTTTTAATAGAACACGGTTTATTGCACTCACACTGCATCTCAAGTTGAACAATACAGATCAGTATTAAATTCCTCACCACCAATTCTGGGTTTGTTTTATTCAAATGTTATCAGAGATAGATAACTGTTCTTCCCTTGTTTGAAATATTTAATGCGTTTAGAGTGGAAATCTAGAGTGTCTTATAAACCTTTTCACAAATCTCAAATATCAATCTTTTTAACGATTTCTACTTGAAAGAGTTGTTTGTACTTGTAAAGATTTGCACAGACCTTTTGGGAAAAATTTAATTGAAAGGTCTTGATAGGAGTTTACAGTTAATAAAATATTAAAATATTGATGACAAAAGCAATCAAGATATAAAATAAAATTCTCAAAACTTTTTGATAGCCCCTCATATAGCTTTTTTTTTATCACGAAACAAAGCTTTTTTTTTTAAAGGTTTTTCAAGCAAATTTAAGGTTTAAAAATGATTCATACAAACAAAGTTTTTAAACAGCCTGTTTTCATATACCTGTCAAATACTGTAAGCCCTAATTGTTTCTGTAGTTCCTTTAATTGACTCCGTAACAAAACATCGACTGACATGAACACAGCACTAACATTTCCCAAATCATCTATGGACTCCTTTAATTTGGTAAGTTGATTACGCCCAAGTAACAATTTCCTATTCTGCCTTTTGATTACAACTATTTTCTGAAAATGAGACAAGATCTACTTTAGTAAAGCAAAAGTTTTTTCTAATTCTTATCATGTTTATTCCTACTTTACATAAATCTTAGGCAGACATTCAGGCTAAGATCAGTCTGTACCTTTGTACAGGCTGATCTTAGCCTACACTGCCTCCTTTAGACTTAATTATTTCATGCAAAACTTAAGCACAATGAGTTGAAATCTCTGAGGAATTGGAAATTTGTTCATAACAAAATTCAAACTCAGCAGAATGAGAGTGATTTAAAAGTCATAAATGAGCACATGCGTGACATTTCTAACAATTTGAAATGTGCCTGAGGTGTAAACATTGAGAAGCGTAGACAGCCACCAACTGTAAATGTAATGTTACCTGATGGTGTACAAGTACTTTGAGACCTTATCTATTTACAAACTGCATAGTGAAGACTCTGGTCAGACTGTGCGGATGCACAGGCTGGTAAGAGTCTTTGCTATGTACACACATGTATATGAAATTGTTGGATATCTCACACACAGGCTCAAATAACAAAGCTTTTGTGACTTATCTCAGAGAAATGGGTCTTCTATGAAGTATGAAAAAGTTTGACCATGGTCAGTTCTCACAAATAGCAAAGTCACAGCAGGACAAATATTGTTTGGTATAGATTTTCTTAATTCAGAATGGTCAATCTACCTTCTAATACTGTTATAATTATATCATATATTGGCTTCAAAATTGAAGAACCATTAAAAACTTGATAAATCCTTTTTTTGTCTGTTTATAGATGGCTCATTTAATAAATTATATGTTTTATGATAACTATTTCCATATCCTCTATGCAGTCAACTTACTGGACCATTTTTAACCCTTGTCATGCTGATCCCTGAAAATTCCTGCCTTGGCAGAAGCTATAGACAGAGATCAACCTGGACTTAATTTTATGTGCAATCTGACCTAAGTCTAAACCCTCAGTTTTTCCTTTTCAAGAAAAACTTAAAAGATTGTTTTTTTAAAAATAATACAAACTCATTATAAGTGTCTACAGTGCTTTTAAACACTTTCAATTTATGTGATTTTCCAAGAGGTTTTATATATGACAAGGGTTAAAAAAATTTCAAAATTCCCCTCTGAAAAAATTAGATATCACTGGTGTAACAAATATTGTTAATGAATCCTTTGTTGTTAAAACTCACTAGTACAACAGAAATTACCAGAAATTACACAAATACTTACACTACCAACAACTGTCCAATCCTGCACTGATTTTATTAGAGATATAGATTCTTCAAACTTTAGTTCTCATGTTGTGTGTTCATTATAGCTTTTGTCTAGTATAACTGAATATACACATATATACTTACACTACCAACAACTGTCCAAGCCTGCACTGATTTTATTAGAGATATAGATTCTTCAAACTTTAGTTCTCATGTTGTGTGTTCATTATAGCTTTTGTCTAGTATAACTGAATATATACACATATACTTACACTACCAACAACTGTCCAATCCTGTACTGATTTTATTAGAGATATAGATTCTTCTAACTGTAGTTCTCATGTTGTGTGTTCATTATAGCTTTTGTCTAGTATAACTGAATATATACACATATACTTACACTACCAACAACAGTCCAATCATGTACTGATTTTACTAGAGATATAGATTCTTCTAACTGTAGTTCTCATGTTGTGTGTTCATTATAGCTTTTGTCTAGTATAACTAAATATACGCATATATACTTACACTACCAACAACTTTCCAATCCTGTACTGATTTTATTAGAGATATAGATTCTTCTAACTGTAGTTCTCCTGTTGTGTGGTCATTATAACTTTTGTCTAGTATAACTGAAACAACAAGTATACCGTATCAGAGCTACAGATAGAGGGAGTATTTTGGATTAAAAGATTTCATCAATACTTTCACAAATCCTGTATTATGGGTACTCAGAAGAATAGGGTTTCATCTGCATATTGATAACGACAAATCAGGGAATAAATTGACATTTTCAACATTTTTGCATGTTCTTTGAGTACTTACAAAAACAGCTTTCCAGAGTACATTGTATATAGAATAAATTCACGGTCTTATTAATCTTTGAGCTAGTTGCTATCTTAAGAGGGAAAAGTGCAGACTGGGATCGAACTAAGCTGATGCAAAAATTAATCTGAATTTTTTTAAATTGTCTTGAATGAATCTTAATATTATAATCAAACTCTTTGTTTCATACCAAAAAGTACCTATAGAGTATCAATAACCCATAATTTATCAATTACCCATTATTTATCAATTACCCATAATTTATCAATAACCAATAATTCATCAATAACCAATGATAAATTTTATCAATAACCAATGATTTATCATTAAATAATAATTTACCAATAACCCAGTTAGAAATTCTTCAACAAAATTTCTTGTACATGTACTCAAAAAACTTTCACCTTAGTAACCAAACATTTCAGGATAGAGACCTTTTACCCTTGACACCCAGAAGGATTTCAAGATCCAACAGATCAGCTGTAACTTCTTTGAAATTGGACTAGTCTATTGTTTTGTCATCTGGTAGTGTTTTAACATTACAATCAATCTATCTTCTGCAAATCGATGGCTCAGCCAAAAACAGTTGTAACTGCCTATAAACATTGCATTGAGGCATCAATATATCTGAACTTACAAGGCTGGACAACGAACACTTTATGTCCTCCAAAAGGCACACCAAATGAATCTTGTACAAGGTTGTTGTATTCACTTTCATCTAAAATTAAGTCATCTGAAAATAATCGAACTAAGTCTAGGAAAAGACAAATTGAATTTCATGGACCAAATGTATACTTTAACATGAGCACTAGCTAGGGGGATCAACACTTATTTGCATGTACTGGATGATGCAAAGAAAATAAGTTAAAACGAGGCATCAACAACAACAAGAGGCCCAAGAGGGCCTGTATTGCTCCACTGGCTTAAGTTACCTCAGACTTTCGCCCTTCCATGTCCATATTTGGGGGTCAATCAAAATTTCTTGAACAATGCAAGTTAAGGGTCACCCAAGGAACCCTTAACACTACGGGCGTTATTTGCCATGTGCTAAGGCAATTGAACTTTATACCCCAATAAACACAGTGAAAAGACACTCATCCCTATATTGAGATTTGGTGCCTAAAACAATCCAGAGGTACAGATAAGAAGGGGAAAAATTGATCTAAAATCTTTAATTCTCAATTAAACCTCATGTTGTGGGTACTCAAATCAATGAGAATTTGAATGCAAATGAGTACCAACAATGTAAGTTTTGTACTTTTATTATTAAAATACTTTGATCTAAAATCCAAAATACCCCTTCTATCTGTAGCTCTTATGGTCCTCTTACTACCAGTATCTTGATACTTGGAAACACTGAAACTTTCAAATCGATATACTGTAATGTGATGATATTGCCCAGAGATCATGTGCGAAAATGACATGCTTTACAGTGTTCTCACTGCTTTTTCAATCTGGGGGTAAAACTGGGTATTTTACAGCTTGCATGTACCCCCTCTATATGAGGCAAAGAAGGCTGGTTTCAAAAATTGGGGTACAAGCTTCAAATTAGGGGTAAATCACCCTCATTTTGGGGGTTTTGGGGAACACTGCTTTAAGATAATTTGCCCTTAAAATTTCACATTTCATCTCTTTTTTGCATCAAAGAAACCAAATTATTCTTTTTTGTTTGTAAGATTAATAAATCTCTCATTTCATTAATAACAAAAGCTATGTTTTCATTGATGACTTTGCCACTCATAAAAATATTTAGCATTTGTTGTTCACTCAATGAAAGACTTATAAATAAATCTTACATTACAAGAAACAATAGATGGAACGCTAGCCCTGCACTTTAACCTCCATCAAGGCATACCCTTGAGATTTCAATATGTCAAGCTGCAGTTATGTTGTATTGAGTTTGACCATTCATTAAAGTTGAATTCAATAAAATTATCCCTAGGGGAGGCTTTCCCTTTCCTCCATTTCTTGCCAAATGGAGTGGATGGACATCAGTTTGATCATGTTCCCTATCGCCTATATATATAATACGTACTTAGTGTTTTGTATGAGAAAAAATATCTAACAAGGTTGGGAGATTTGATAATTGGCGAGGCTCTGCCGAGAGGATTATCAATTCTCACAACCGAGATAGATATTTTTTTCATAAAATACACTAAGTATGTATTATATTTATCTTACAACCTCTATTTGCCTTGTTTTCATCGATGTTTCTAACTGAAATGCAAGTTTCTAAAAGTAACCACATTATATTATTGTTCTAAAAATAACTATGTATAACTATGTGATAACATAAAAAATATCATACGAAATGTTATCACACAGATATTTGTATAGTTATAGTATAAATATTTTATCCATATAAATGCTAAAATCCTAGTTAAGCCCATGCATTGTAATTGAGTGTTTTGATTTGATCAATCAATTCTTTTTTTAGCAGCCAAGGGTGTGGGAATTCAAATTTTTTCCACTTGTCCATGGACAAGTAAAAGTCAATTTCTCACTTTTCCAGGATCAAAATGAAAAAAAATAAAAGTAGAATTGTAAATATTGAGAAAACATTGTTTTTAATGAAGAAAATGCAGTAGCTCAGCATTTTCTTCATTTAAAATCAATGTTTTCTACCCTTTATTACAAACATTAGGGTGACTTTTCTCCTCGATCGTTTTAGTACTGTTCCAAGGTTTGCTCTGGTATTTACTTGTCCAAGGACAAGTAGCCTAGAAAAATGTACTTGTAAACAATTGGAAAAAGCTTGTGTCGGACAAGTCAGGCATGGGAATTCCACACCCATGCAGTCATACTGAAATAAGCTGCCCAAGTTGTTCATTAAGCTGAACAGACAAGCAGGTTGTCCACAGACAAGTGAAAAAATCCAAAGAGAAAAATATTTTCTTAAAAAGTTAGCCGTTTTCTGAAATTCCATGTAATCCCATGTCAACGGTAAATCTATTTCTAGGATGCTTTCAGTTTTTATAGCTATATCAATTTTGTTTTCAATATTTTGCAGACTCTTCAAAATTCAACAGACAAGTAGGTTTTAGATACAGATAAGCGTGTTTGTGATTGTTACTTGTCTAAGGACAAGCAGACTTTAAAAATATTTCATGCTGCCATGGCAGCAATCTGCTAATTAATTTTATATATTACCATGGAATTCTTCCTCTATATTATCCAGGTCATCAAAGCCTAGCCCTGGTTGTTGAGACATCCATCTATGTGGATTGACATTCCAGTAGATCTGATCCCTACCACACACTTGTCTCATCTGTGATTCACCATTTTCATTCCTACTTCCAACCACTTTTTTGTCAAGTGAATACCTAATTTTTGATGTAATAGATGAGCAAGAGCGTAAATTCCTAACAAAACTCTTCAGGCACACATATCCTCTCATGCTTCTACAAAATTTTAACTTTCACTTTGGTACTGAAAACACATTAAATAAATTGTTTTTCGCCCTTTTTAAGCATACATTTTTAATTTTGCATATTTATGGTTTTCATTAAAAGAACCAAAAAATTGCAAAGGTAAAGTTCTTTCAATGGCCCAATCTAGACGGCTGTGGCATGGGTTTAGGATCATATCCAATACGTTCATGTATAATTTCTGTTCTAGTTTTTGCCGTGAGAGGTGTATCGCTTGTAGACGGACCGTCTGTCTGGTGCTTTGCTCGCTCCGATTCCCTCTCTTTCTTCAATACTTCATATTCCTTTTCGATGTCATTTAGCTTTACTTCAAGTCTTGTTCCATTTCTTCGCAACATGGTGAAGCTCTAGTTCATTCTTCACCAGAATCAGATGGCTGAAATATTAATGAGATTTAAAGGGACGAGTGTTTCTGCTTGTTTTTTAAATTTGTTGCTTTTAAGGAGTAAAAACAATAAAATGAGTGGATAATATAGGGTTAATTCATGTTTTTGAGGGCGTTAAAATTTGCAGAGACCTGAAAAATGGTTAAAGTATTGATAGGGTCTCTGCAAATGTAAATGCCCGAAAAAGCCTGAATTGACACTATTATTGCATAAAACAATATATAAGAGCAAAAAAATTCATAGTTACGATTAAAATCCAGTAGCAAATCTACTTATATGCCGTCATGCATTACACCTTCCATCTTGTTTATACCGACATTGCTTGATAAATTTATGTCATCACACAATTTAATGCGGGATTTAGAGAAACGTTTTAAGGCATGCGCTATAATAATGTTGGACAAGGAAACTGATAAAGAATATAGGCCCAGACCAAGAATATTAAAATCAAAAAGCCGGGCGTTAAAGGCATGTGAATTTACTGATTAATCCATGTTTTCTCTCATTAACACCCGGATTGTGTACGTTAACATATGCCTTTAACAACCCAAAAACATACATTTTATGCAATAATGTGTCAATATTTCTTGGCTTATTTGTATATGAATGAATTGCCAGCATGATATTTTTATAAGAGATTCATATGAAATATGAACTGTTGATAAAGAAATGAAGGAGGTCATTAAGTTTGGCAGACAGACATTCTGACAACAGACAGATGGACAAAGTTACAAGAGGACCATGATGGTCCTAGATCGCTCACCTGAGCCTCTTTGACCCCTGTGACATCACATTAATTAAATAAGCAGATGTCAACAAAAAGATAATTTCTACATAAGATCAATACCATGGAATATTTTCAGCCAAGAGCAAGAAGGATATGCCTTTTCGCTCTTTGATTCTATGTAAAAAGGGATGCATCCGAGTGGAGCTCAAATATGACCACAGGGTCTTAATATGAACAAACTTGGTAGAGGTCCACTAGATAATGCTACATAGTAACTATGAAAGCTGCCTGCTAAAAGGGATGTTCCCAGGTGGAGCCCAATTATGACCCCAGGGTCTTGATATCAACGTACTTGGTAGAGGCCCACTAGATGATGCTACATACGAAATATCAAAGCTGTCTGCCTTCTGGTTTCAGAGAAGAAGATTTTTTGAAAATTTTCCTTTTTTTACCCTTCATGCTCATAAGAACTCGAAGGGATGTGCCCGGGCAAAGCCCAAATATGACCCCAGGGTCTTGATATGAACGAACTTGGTAGAGGCCCACTAGATGATGCTTCATACCAAATATGAAAGCTGTCTGCCTTCTTGTTTCAGAGAAAAAGATTTTTTAAATTTTTGCTCTTTGATTCTATGTATACAGGATTGCACCAGGTTGGAGCCCAAATATGACCCCAGGGTCTTGATATGAACAAACTTGGTAGAGGCCTTCTAGATGATGCTACATACCAAATATGAAAGCTGTCTGCCTTCTGGTTTCAGAGAAGATTTTTTCACCCCTTTTGTTAAAGTAAAGGGAAAATAAGGGTGGATTTCATTTATTTGAACAACTTTGGTAGAGCTTGACCCAAGGAACATCCCTTCCAAATTTCATCAAGATGAGCCCACCGGTTTCGGAGGACAAGATGTTTAAAGACAGGGTTCCCACGCTCCAGCAATTCCAAAATTCCCTGACTTTTCCCTGACAAGAAAGTGATTTTCCCTGACATTTAATGGACGTTTCAGCATATGTTTCCCTATTCATTAAAACTTTTGTTATAGATCTACCTTTAAGTGAAAAAAAAACACCTCTAGAAACGTTCCTTTAAATCTCCCAATCTTGAGCCCTGTAGACCATATATGTAAAAATAACATCTTACCATTTATAGTACTCATCTAGCCATTTTAAAAAGAATGTCCTATCAGAAACCATCAAGCTGCACATCCCACATAAGTAATTATTCACCAATTGGTGAGAGACACTTCAATCTTGTTTGTTCAAGACTCATTGAAAGTAGTAGGAATCTAGTACATGTACTTTGTTAAAAACTCAAAAGTAAAGACCATGAAATAGAAAGCCTAAAACCTAGTTAATATGTTCAACTGGAATACCATGAAGTCATGGTGTAGGATATTTTACTACAGAGAAACTTTTATCTCAGGAAATCAAGGTTAAGGTTTGAATGTTTGATGAGTACTTAAAGTCTATGACAACCACCTTAAAGCATTCTCGAAGGAACAATAATAGAAATAAGCAATAATACATTAAGAACACATATACAAAAGTTAAATCTTTAAATACTGGAAGGTCTAATGCAAAAGTAACCATATTATACATCAAAAGTTTAAGCCTTTCATGCCTGCGAAAGAGAGGTACAGACCTTGTCTCTTGACAAAGAGGTTTCGAGTCTTTTTGTTCTTCTATTATATTATCATAAGCTCATACATTTGACTTAACCACTGGTGAACTTTCCAGGAAGCTGAGCTGAGGGGCACAAATCTAAGGTGAAGGACTTGTTTCCCAATGCATGAACAAGAGGACCATGATGGTCCTAGATCGCTCACCCGAGTCTCTTTGATCACTAGGACATCGCATCAAGTAAAAAGGCAGATGTCATAAGGAAGATAATTTCTACATAAAACCAAGTTTCACAAAATTTGGGCCATATTTGTGGCCATTAGAGTTATTTCAAGTAAATTATCATTAAGACTCATTTTCCTGTGATAAAGCATGAATCCTTCCCATTTTCAACAGAGTTCATTTTTTTTGACCTGGAAAACATTTTGACCAAGTTTCAAGAAGATTGGACCATATTAGTGGCATCTGGAGCTCTTACAAGAAAATTGTTATTTATGCCCCTTTCCTGTGATATGGCACGGATCCTTCCCATGTTCCAAAAAGTTCATCCTCATGCCCTACCAAATATTGTGACCAAGTTTCATGATGATTGGACCATATTCGTGGCTTCTAGAGTGTAAACAAGAAAATTGTCATTAAGGCCCCTTTTCCTGTGAAATGGCACGGATCCTTCCAATTTTCAATAAGGTTCATCCTTGTGACCTGATCAACATTCTGACCAAGTTTCATGAGAATTGGACCATATTTGTGGCCTCTAGAGTGTAAACAAGAAAATTGTCTTTAAGGCCCTTTTTCCTGTGATATGGCAGGGATCCTTCCCATTTTCAATAGGATTCATCCTTGTGACCTGGTCTACATTCTGACCAAGTTTCATGAAAATTGGGCCATATTTGTGACCTCTATAGCGTAAACAAGAAATTTATCAATAAGGCCCCTTTTCCTGTGATATTGCATGGATCCCTCAAATTTTCAATAGGGTTCATCCTTGTGACCTGGCCTATATTCTGACCAAGTTTCAAGAAAACTGGGCTATATTTGTGACCTCCAGAGCGTAAACAAGAAATTTGTCAATTAGGCCCCTTTTCCTGTGATATGGCATGGATCCCATGTGACCTGACCAACATTCTGACCAAGTTTCATGAAGAATGGATCATATTTGTGGCCTCTAGAGTGTAAACACTTGAATTGTTGACGCATGACGACGGACGACGCATGACGGACGACGGACATTTAATGATCTCAAAAGCTCACCTTGAGCATGATGTGCTCATGTGAGCTAAAAACATATAGGTTTAAACAAAAGCTTTTGTCACAATTGAAATATAACCATGAATTGTAACTGTATGAGCTTTATCACTAGAAAGCCATGAATGGCTTGAGTCGCTCCACAGGCTTGAAATCCTTGTAATAGCAAATAATTATATAAGTTTTGACTAGACTTTTAGATATTTTGGGTTCTACTGATGTTGAAATGATTTTCAAAATTTCCACTATATAACATACAGAGAAATGACCTCCACTTATAAAATATATATCTTTCATCCAATGACAATAATTTTTGGCTGCATGATGATAATCGGTCACCCAAGGATCAATCCAGTGAAATTTGGTTGATATCCATCAATCACATTCTGAGAAAATGATATTCAAAGTTTCCAGTATATAACATATAGAGAAATGACCTCCGCCCATAAAATACATATTTATCATCCAATCACAATAATTTTTGGTAGACTGATAAAGGGTCACCTATGGACCATTGCAGTGAAATTTTTGTTGATGTCCATTGATTAGATTCTGAGAAAAATGATTTTCGGAGTATCCACTTTAAATCATTTTAAGAAATGACCTCCGCCCATAAAATACATATTTTTCATCTGATCACAACAATTTTTTATAGACTGCTTAAGGGTCACCCAAGGATCATTCATGTATCCAGTAGTTTCTGAGAAGAAGATTTTTAAAGAAAAAGTTTACGACCGGATGCACAGAAGGACGGACACACAACGAACACAACGCCATGACAATAGCCCCAGTGGCTTTCAGCCAGTGGAGCTAAAAATGAAAAGAAATCTCTCAAAAGTAAGAAAAGAATATGTCATGTATTGAATACTTACATTGACCAAATGCAGTTTAAGTGTTAAATTAAAGTCTTATCATTTTAGCTAATCAATGACCCAGGAAAAAGGATTTTTAAATTCAGCTTCCTTAGACTTATTTTCAATTATGATTTTCCAGTCTGAAGCTTACAAACCTCTTATTTGCAACATAACTACTTATGGAAATGTGATAAACATCTATAATATTGTTGACACCATCAGACAGATTTGCAGAAAGAATTGAAGCTTGTTTACAATAATACCATTGGATATCAAGATGTTAGTAAATTGATGAATTAAAATTATTAAATCATTTTACCTTCACATTGTAGTGTGGATAAAAGTACCATGTTGTTGTAAATAGCACAAACAATTCATTGATAGTCAGGGCTTAAAACAATATAAATACTCCTTCTACTACTAGGTAAATATTTGGACACAAATAAAAAATGATTTTTTTCCTGTCTGAATTTACAGGGAAAAACATTTTTTTGTTTGTTCGTTTGAATACTATATCTCTCTCATGGTCCATACCATATAAATGCCTAGAGTACTGAGGGATTTAAAAGCTACAATCACACACACTTGACAATTAAACAAGAGGGCCAAAATGGCCCTTAACCACTTACCTTAACTAGCCTAATTGTTGAAGAGGAGATGTTATTCCAAGAATTTAAAGTGATAATAGACCCTGCCCAACCATTCATTACTGAGGAGACGCCAAAAAGAAAACCAATAAGCCTAGGGTTTTTCGGAATTACCGAGACTCTTCGCTGGCTTATTCTGGAGGAATAACACCAGGTCAAAGCTGAGGTAAGTACCCTATTTTACAACATATTGATAGTTTCAAATAACTTCGTTTAAAAAGTACCAAATTTGTCAAAGGTTGATTGAGAATCTAATATACAGTGGTCTCAATAAGATCTGAAATCAGGAATTTTTGTAATTCCATGTTGGAATTTCAGGAATTTTTTTTACGAAGTAAGGAATTTTTACACCCCCGCCTTCCCCCCCCCCTTCCTTTTCCTGCACACTTTGTAAATGCTTGTTTTCTTGTTAAAATTAGTCTAGTTTTTATCTAAAGTCCATCATTCTGGTTACTTTTTTTAAAAATGTACGACTTTCAAGCATTAAGACTTCTAGCTTTCACTTTAAGCTGTAGGTACGAGCTTTGGTTGCACTAGATCACCTTTTATTATTTTATTAGATCTAAATAAAATATGGAAACTAATATTAGGTCTGTGGAGTTTCTATTTAGAATCGGTCTTTGGATGTATCTTGCGCGGTGGCCCCAGGAAATTCGGCTTATTCAACTTTTAGTTACGACGTTTTGGTATCCGGTGATTTTACGGACATTAATGCAACTTTAGTATTCTCGCCCTGTCGTTCCAAGGGTACGAACATTCTAGGTAGTGTGCAATTAAATGTACTGACAGTTTTATGTAAACTTATTTAAACTTACGCAGAATCATCTGAATAAAAGAAAATAAGAAAACTTTGTCATTTCAAATCTCTCGTCAGACATATTGTTGCAGACAACTTAAATTACGTCATTGGGATTTTCCCGTGTTACCCGAAGATGCCGTATATAAACGAGGACTGTCGATTGACCTTTCCGGGAATGATTTCCTGTAGCATCTTTTTTCACTTCGGATAATTTATCCGTAGATCTATTGTTACACTTTTAGAAAGTGATATTTCGAAATTTTATCGGCCAGGGCTGTATGAATTATGTTTGATCTTACGAATATTCCCCTGATTTGAATTTTCGAAATTTTTGAGTTTCGAAAGGCCTTGCAACGGACTCGCGATCTGCATCCGACAGGTAATGACAGAAGCGGTAATGGCGCGTCGCTAACCCGACAAGATTGCGTAATCAAAGACTTGATCTAGTTGTTAATTACACCTCACGTTACACATGACTTGTTTTGGTCAGCTGCAATGTGTATGCTCGCGTTGATTATCGATTTTTTGCACGCGTGGACTTACTTTGTAGACTTTATACGCTTAATTCGTAAAACGTCGGGGGGTCAAATAACAGGACGTTTTCCTTGAATCTCGGACGTTTTTTTTACGTCCGGGTCTGATTTTCCGGACGTTATTTCTGAAATTCTGGACGTATATTACGTCCACGTCCGCTTATTGAGAGCACTGAATATATAGTAATATATGTACAAAACATGGATATATATTGTTCGGATGTTTCACTACTAAATAGTAGTGAAACATCTTGGAAGGAAATGTCCAATAGTGAAACGACTGCCACCCCCTATAATCAAAGTGCTAAAAGTGCTGAAGGCCTGGTTTATAAACACTAAACAGGCAAGGTGACATTTGAAGGCATGCACTCCAAGTTTTGAATCTTTATATCAAGGTTTTTTTTGGTGAGGTAAACCAAGGGTTCCATTTACCTATACAGTCTATACTCTAGGTGTAGAAACAGCACCATGATGGTGCTCTGCGTTATCAGTCCCAAATCTCAATTAGTTGATCATAATAGGTGATAAACATTCCATTAACCATTTGATATGTGGCATCAGGGTGACCACTTGTTTGTGTAATGGGATACTTTGGAATTATTTGGAAGAATTTGTTTACACAAGGCCAGCTTGTTCTGTTTTCATCAGCCAATCAGATGAGCTGATACCTCTAATTGTTGCATGGTCAGTCATTATCACATCTTAAATAAATAATCAAAAAGCCATAAAACTGTCCAGTCCATTTTAGGGCTTATCAGCTGATCAGACCCCTAGGCTATAGACTGAATAGGGATCGTAAGCCACATTCCAAACTCTCTTCAAAGGAAAAATGTAGAACGGTATGCTCACTATATATCTCAGGCGTGCCATACTTTTCGGACACAGTTTGACTCTTGAGATTTTCATTTTTACTCTTGGAAATTTTGACTCAAGGGTCATTGACTCTTGGCCTTTGGATGCTAGTGAAAACCCTGGTATAGGGTAAATAATATAAGGGAGAAAGTGTTAGTTAGCAGCATTTTCTTCTTTTCCCTATTAGCAAGGTCATACTTCAAGATCGAATATATGAAATCTATATTTCTTTAACACAACAGTGATTTTGGCAGTGATAAGTAAGAAAATAGCTGGTATACATGATAAGGACAAGGCGAATAATCAAGGTTATATTCCAGAAAATTGACCTTGAGTGTTGTTTCGCCTTTTCAGTTCCCTCTCTTTAGTACTATCAGTACTTTGATTTTAGCACAGCGTAGTGATATGCAAGCAATACATTAAACACACAAAGAACTTCGTAATGCAAAAAAGTTGATGATGTGTACTAGATCTTTTTTAGCACGTGTGAGCACAAAAAAGCTACCAAGTACACACCTTGTTAGGTTTATTACTCGATTATCTTTTTCCTAGGCAATTTCCAGGATACAGCGTCGTTTCCTATGGCTTGCTAAACCAGGCCAAAAACGGTCAATTGCTGGGTATACGACAGTTTTTAGTTACGAAAGATACAAAGTTTCTTCTTTGACAAATTAAAATGCCTTTGTTCGGGTGCTTTTCAATTCTTTATTGGGAAAACTTTTTTAAACTAAAAAAATGTTTACTTTTACCTCAACTATAAAGAAATAATCAGGAAAAAGCAAACGCAAGTTTCCCTGGGCCAACTTATTTCTCCCCCGGGCGGGGCCCGATTTTGATGTTTTTGAGCCGGGCCACAATTTGAAACCCGGCCCTGTGTTCCGGCTGACAAGATGTAACAAACCGTTTTCAAATCATACCCGTTTTGGAAAGTATGAGCACGCGCAAAGCGGGGTATAATTAGAAAACAGTAGGTAGCATCTTGTCAACCGGAACACAGGGCCGGGTTTCAATTTGTGGCCCGGCTGAAAAACGACCAAATCGGGCCCCGCCCGGGGGAGAAATAAGTTGGCCCCGTATCTTTTGTTGTTGTTGTTGTTGTATTTTCAGCGTCAGAAACGCATTCCATAGACGCTTATTAGCTTTGTAACGAAATATCAAGCGTCCGTGCTAAATCATTACGTCATTCATGCAGACGCTTCTTTTGAAAGCGAGCGAACTGTCAAGAACATTTTAATTGAACAAAAGCGATAAAATCGAAATGGGTGCCAGAGTTTCAACTGAAGTAAATATTTTGTTCTTTTGTAAACCACCAATCCATTGCCATTTGTTTAAAGTGTCAATATGAATTGACTAAACAAGGTCATGGAATGGTTTCTGTATAGTTGAACTGGGTGGGGTAAGATTTTGACTGGATATCTGCATTGAAATCATAATTACCGGTAAGCCAGGGGTAGATGCCCAAGCCAACACAAATTGACTGTAATAATGAAATCGGTATTTTGCCCAAAACAATCAATCAATCCATCTGTAGCTATGGTTTATCCAAACTTTACTCTCGTCATGCTGAAATAAACCCTGGCTTCAGAGTTGCATTAAAATTAAAGTACTGAAAGCACTAGAATTACAGAGTATGGAACAACCTTTCTTTTGAGAAATAATTTCCTAAACAACTGTACCTTGAAAAGGGACTAACAGGCTGTGTAGACTTAGATCAGACTGCACCTATCTGCAGGCTGACCTTAGAATTTCTATAACACCCCTTCACACAGGATTATTCTGGTAAAAAGAGACATTTATTTGTTACATATTCTTTTAATAATTTTCAGGAAACCTTTGATGATGATTCTGGTAAAAGTCGAGTAAAGGTTTGTAATACTGTTTTATTGCCTCAAGATTTTCCTTGCAAGAATGATTGATTATAATCTTAATCTGTTATGTCACTCCTAGGTTGTAGATTTTTGTTGGAATTGCCAAGCATTGCACTAACTGCACATAATATGTTTTGTATCAGTCTATCTGTCTGTCCAACACAAACTGTTAACCTTATATTTTAACATTTACATGTAAATCAAATTGAATTTGATAATAGTGAATAACATGTTAGCATCTTCAAATATAAATGTTATCTTGTCGAGGATGGGATAATTATCATGACAATTCTTATCGAGGCATGATAATTTCTCATATCCGAGACTAGATAACATTGATATTTTAAGTCACTTGCATGACTGTAATTTCTTTTATCTTGCCAGACATACAATTGTTCTTTTTATCTTGCAAGGCTTAAACTTTACGAAACCTTTCATATCAAAGTACCGTAAATCATGTGAAATGGACTCTGCTTACAATCATGAATATGCAACTTGTTTCTAAAAATAGGTTACCTGATAAAATTTCATTTTACAAGGCAGGTGAATACAGGTTTCAGTGCCTGATAAATTTAATTTTAGTAACATCTATGAAGGTCTTTAGATTTGGGGTAAAAACAGTTTCTCTTGCTATAGTTTGTTTCTTTTTCGTTCCCGTATATGGAATGAAATTACATTTATTATTTTTTCAGGGTGTTGTTTCTCGTGTAAATATATTGAATATTTTTCGAACAAAAGATGATATTTTAGAAGAACAAATTCACTCATCAGGAATTTATGAATCAACAAATTTATTAGAGGTATGGTCAATTGAGGAAGGGTCCTAATCAGAGGTTACCTTGGGTTTTATCCACATTTTCTACTACTGATATGTGATTAAGAGATATGCTTTAAAGCTAATATTACACACAACTTAAAAAATCTAATATGATATAAAATAAATATTTATTTTCTACTTCACTTTTGAAATCTTTACCATAACTATGAATTGCATAAATAAAGGGTACATGTATTGAATGAGTGGTCATTGAATACTGAATTTATTAAACTCATCATCTATAAACTAGATGACGAGGTAAATAAATTCTGTATTTTATGAGCACAAATTTTATATTCTGTTTATAAAATGACCCAAATTTTAGCGAAAAATCGTTGAAATTCAACGTTTCAATTTTCCGCAAAACTTATAATGCCGTTTCAAAATGACGTCACAAAACATAGATTATGACGTCATTTTTGTGGTTACAATATAGCATTGCTATTCGCTCTGAGCTCATTTGCATAGTTATTCCTCTAGCGTAATATCAAAAATATTCAACGGGATTATTTCACCCTGGCAACGTCGATCATATTATAAATCTGCATCTTGTATTTATGAACCAATGCTAACACTGCTGATCACCATTTTCACAATTTACGAATTAAAGTTAGTTATGGCGCTAACATTTTTCATTTGGGAAAGTACATGGCGCCAAAAAACACAACCTATCTCTATTGAGACAAACCTGAATTTTCCTCCAAATATTTTCCATGAGTCAAGTGTTGTTTATCAGAGTCAATTATATTATCAGGTCTGACACGAGACAAACAAATTTCCTTATCCAATAAAAGTTTTAATTGACAGCTTACTCAATTGTTCATGTATTTGGTAAACATGCGGCTCATTGGATGATTGTCAATATCAATTTTTGTTTCTGGGCGTGACTAAATATGGCCACACCCTCTGATATTTGTTTTGGTAGGATTTTAACCGAGCAATAAATTCCGACTTGCGTACATGAATTTGCTTTATCTATGACAAAAAATTATCGCATTATTTCAGCCTTAACTTTAACTCTAAAAAAAGATTGGTTAGATTTTTAGCTCGACTATTCGAAGAATAGGGGGGCTATTCCAGTCACCCGGGCGTCTGCGTCTGCGTCGGCGTCGGCGTAATGCTTTGGTTAAGTTTTTACGTGCAAGTGTTTAAAATCTCTGTTTCTATTAAAGCTATTGCTTTGAAACTTTGCACATGCTTCTGTGACCATAATATCAGAATCTAGACAAAGATTCATTTCTCTGATATTGAATTTAGTGGAATTTTAACCCTTTTCGGACTTAGAAATCTTGGTTAAGTTTTTACGTGCAAATGTTGTTTATCTGTAATATTACTTTTTCTATAAAAGCAATTGCTTTGAAACTTTACACATACTTCTGTGGCCATAATTTCAGCATCAAGACAAAGATTCATTACTCTGATATTGAATTTAGTGGAATTTTAACCCTTTTTGGACTTAGAAAATCTTTGTTAAGTTTTTATGTGCAAATGTTGTATTTCTGTAACATCTCTATTTCAAATAAAGCTATTGCTTTGAAACTTTGCACATGCTTCTGTGACCATAATATCAGCCTCCTGACAAAGATTCAATACTCTGATTTTGAATTTAGTGGAATTTTAACCCTTTTCGGACTTAGAAATCTTGGTTACGTTTTACGTGCAAATGTTGTATATCAGTTATAGCTCTATTTCTACTTAGGCTTTTGCTTGGAAACTCTTCACATGCTTCTGTTACCATGATATCAGCCTCTTGACAAAGATTTATTACTCTGATATGGAATTTAGTGGAATTTTAACCTTTTTCAGACTCAGAAATTCTTGGTTAAGTTTTTACATGCAAATGTTGTACATCAGTTATATGTCTAATTCTATGAAAGCTATTGCTTTCAAACTTTGCACATGCTTCAATGATCATAACAACAGCCTCTTGAAAAAGATTCAATTCTCTGGTATAGAATTTAGTGGAATTTTAACCCTTTTTGGACTTAGAAATTCTTGGTTAAGTAATATATTGTATTTCTGTAATATCTCTATTTCTACTATAGCTGTTGCTTGGAAATTAAACACGGTCTTCTTTGACCATAGCATTAGCCCACAGAATAAGATTGATTACTCTGATATTTAATTTAGTGCAATTTTAACCCTTTTCTGCCTTAAAAATCTTGGTTATGTTTTTATGTGCAACTATTTTATGTTAGTTGTATCTCTGTTCCTACTAAAGCTATTGCTTTGAAACTCTGCAAATGCTTCTGTGACCATAATATCAGCCTCTAGACAAAGATTCTTTTCCCTTGACTTTCATTTTATTGAATTTCCATTGTCGATATTGATTTGCTGTTACTATCCAGCACTAGGAATAGTCGAGCTTCGCTGTCCTCCGACAGCTCTTGTTTTAATAACCCTTTTTAATACTATCCAGCAACTGTTGGTACCCATGGGTAGGGCTCGTGTTAGTTCTTTCCACCAATATTACCTAATAAGGGTAGGTGCTAAAGAATATCATATGGGTCTTTGCATGACATTTCCAACAATTTCACATGAGGGCAATGTAAAGACTGATCAGCCTTTGCATGTGCAAAGCCTGGTCAAAGTCATCATTCTGCCCTTTGTACGGTAGAAAACCACTGACTCAAAGTTTCAATTGTTACTCATGTTTCATGGCAACTCGCCCAACATGGGCTTTTTTGTACTTGCTAACGGGTATGTGTTACAAAGTCTCTTTGCTGTGGGCAAGTTAATACCCAGTCAAATCTTGAATTGGTTCAAATAAAACCTCAAAGATAGTTGGTGCTAATTTTTAGCTCAATGGCTGAAGGGTACTGGGGCTTTTATCATTGCACTGTGTCTGTTGTGCATCACTACTTCCAGTCGTAATTTTTTTCTTTAAAAATCTTCTCAGCAGAAACTACTGGATATTTTCCAACCAAACTTATCAGGAATATATGCTCTAAAACGTAATGAATGAATTTCAACAAAATTTCATAGGAATGATCCTTGGGTGACCCTAATAGAGTTTGGATGTTAATGATGTCATGTTGAAGTTGCCATGTTATCACATGCTAAAAGACAATCTTAACCCTTGTCATATTGAATAAATTTTGGATTAATTTTTTTGTCAAAATCAAAGGGCAAAAAAGCACTGAAAGTACCAACTGTAGGTCAATTATATTTGAAAAAACTAAATCTATTGACAATTCTGCTTTGTAAGTGAGAAACAGGTGGTGTAGACTAACATCAGACTGCACATATGTGCAGGATGATGTTTGTCTATAGCTCCTGCCAAAGTAGGAATATTCCGGGTTCAGTATGACACGGGTTAAAGTAGTTTTAGCCCAAAATGTTCACATTCTGTCTTATTTCTGCATTAAGAAAAAGATTGATTTTTTTACTTTTTGTGCCTGATCGATAAATCTTTCATTCATGAATAAGAAAAGCTATATTTTTGCAATTGACTCTACCACTCATGAAAATGTAGCTTCTGTTGTTCACTTGAAGAAAGATAAAATCGATCTTTTATTGAAACAATAATTATCCTCTATATGCATGCAGTGTAGTACAGTCCATATGTATGGTAAGTTGTTGGAAATCTCTCACATAGGCTCATATTGTATTTTGATTTTTTTTATTGTAGGTAGAAGAAAAAGCAGAAATTTTAGGCCTTAAACTGCAGCAATTAGGAGTTTTTCAAAGATTGGAGTTGGCCGTACAAAGTAAGAAATTTTTTCTTCATTTTTTCTTCCAAATAGTCATCTCCCGTTTGATCGACATTCGATACGTGGCCATTTTGGTTTATCTGCCTGATTGTCTGGAACTTATTTTACTCAGTGCATTTTTTATTGGTTTCAATTGAAGTATCATTTTCTGACACCAACCCAAATTTTTGGGGAATGAAAAGTGAAAATCCCTATTGTTCAATATTTTGACACTGTACCTGGAAAACTCTTGGATAAATGGGTACTCGAGTACTTATCCAAGCTGTACTTAGGATGTAGGTAGCCCTTATCCACATTTATCTTCATATGACAAGACCATCTGACAAGGTCAAGGTTATCTGTGTCAAGGTCAAACTTCTGAAAAATATTCAATTTCAGGGATAAGAATACATCAGGATAATTGTTGAATTGAAATGACTTTGAAAGGAATGCTCAAAATCAGTCAACAATTTTGTTGCTTGTTGATTGGTTGAATATGTATCCAAGGCTTTTTTAAGATCAAAGAAACAAATTCCAAGATTATAGTGTATTTGTTGTGAGATTATTGGTAAAATGAAAATTTCGAACTATTTCATGATCAAAAGAAAATGACCAAGATGATTATGTTATTGACAGTACAGTCAATCTTGCTTGAGCGACCACATACTGTAAAAGGCTTTATATTGGCGGTGTCCACATTTGGCGGTTTTACAAATTATTGGCGGTGATTTATTTTGGCAAACTTACTTTAATGCTAAAATAAAAACGCTTTATCTATATATATTTCATTTTTTCGTCATTCAAACAACGAAAGTAAAAGAAAGGCAATTTCTAGAGTAATGTAATCTTTCTACAAACTTAACAATTGTTTATTTTCACACCTTTTGTTATAGTTATAATGTGTGTACAAGTTTTTCACACTTTTTCACTGTGATTTTCATTACAATGTATCAACCAACTTGGATCTGGAATCTTGAAATTGAGGGATAAGTGCAATACGATTGTAAGTGCCTAAACTTTATAGGCACTTACAATCGTATTGCGCTGACCCGTCAGAATGTCAACGTTGTCAGCAGATTTTTTTATTATCCCCCTCCGTTTTCGGTGAAGGGGATATAGTAATGCTCTCTGTCTGTCATTCCGTCATTCTGATTCCCTCATTCCGTCATTCTGTCACTAAACTTGTCCGGAGCATATCTCCTAAAGTATAATAGCTATCAACTTGAAACTTTATGGGTGGATAGATCTCATAAAGGAGAAGTGCAGTGCACAAGAACTACAACTCTTGCTTGCATAATTTTGGAGTTATTGCCCTTTGTTATTTTTAATACTTAGATTTTGTACGGAGCATATCTCCTTAAGTATAATAGCTATCAACTTGAAACTTTATGGGTGGATAGATCTCATGGAGGAGAAGTGCATTGCAGAAGAACTACAACTCTAGCTTGCATAATTTTGGAGTTATTGCCCTTTGTTATTTTTAATACTTAGATTTTGTCCAGAGCATATCTCCTAAAGTATAATAGCTATCAACTTGAAACTTCATGGATGGATAGATCTCATGGAGGAGAAGTGCAGTGCACAAGAACTACAACTCTTGCTTGCATAATTTTGGAGTTAATGCCCTTTGTTATTTTTAGCTCACCTGAGCACGAAGTGCTCAAGGCAGCTATTGGGATCGATCGTTGTCCGGCGTCCGTCTGTCCGTCTGTCCGTCACGGCGTCAAATTTTTCTTTAAACGACATCTCCTCCTAAACTTATGGGTCAAAATCAACCAAACTTGGCAGAAATATTCCTTGGGTGATCCGTGCCATATCACAGGAAAAGGGGCCTTAATGACAAATTTCTTGTTTTCACTCTAGAAGCCACAAATACGGTCCAATCTTCATGAAACTTGGTCAGAATGTTTGTTAGGTCATGAGGATGGAGTCTATTGAAAATGGGAAGGATCCGTGCCATTTCACAGAAAAAGCCGCCTTAATGACAATTTTGTCAACAATATCTTTAAACGACATCTCCTCCTTACCTATGGGTTTATATCAACCAAACTTGGCAGAAATATTCCTTGGGTGGTCCCTTATGAAAATTGCTCAAATGGAAAGGATCCGTGCCATATCACGGGAAAAGGGGCCTTAATGACAAATTTCTTGTTTTCACTCTAGAAGCCACAAATACGGTCCAATCTTCATGAAACTTGGTCAGAATGTTTGTTAGGTCATCAGAATGAAGTCTATTGAAAATGGGAAGAATCCGTGCCATTTCACAGAAAAAGCCGCCTTAATGACAATTTTGTCAACAATATCTTTAAACGACATCTCCTCCTAAACTTATGGGTTGAAATCAACCAAACTTGGCAGAAATATTCCTTGGGTGGTCCCTTATAAAATTGCTCAAATGGAAAGGATCTGTGCCATATCACTGGAAAAGGGGCCTTAATGACAAATTTCTTGTTTTCACTCTAGAAGCCACAAATACGGTCCAATCTTCATGAAACTTGGTCAGAATGTTTGTTAGGTCATGAGGATGAAGTCTATTGAAAATGGAAAGGATCCGTGCCATTTCACAGAAAAAGCCGCCTTAATGACAATTTTGTCAACAATATCTTTAAACAACATCTCCTCCTAAACTCATGGGTTAAAATCAACCAAACTTGGCAGAAATATTCCTTGGGTGGTCCCTTATGAAAATTGCTCAAATGGAAAGGATCCCTGCCATATCACAGGAAAAGGGGCCTTAATGACAAATTTCTTGTTTTCACTGTAGAAGCCACAAATATGGTCCAATCGTCATGAAACTTGGTCAGAATATTTGTTAGGTCATGAGGATGAAGTCTATTGAAAATGGGAAGGATCCGTGCCATATCACGGAAAAAGGCACCTTAATGACAATTTTGTCAACAATATCTTTAAACGACATCTCCTCCTAAACTTATGGGTCAATATCAACCAAACTTGGTAGAAACATTCCTTGGGTTGTCCCTTATGAAAATTGCTCAAATGGAAAGGATCTGTGCCATATCACAGGAAAAGGGGCGTTAATGACAAATTTCTTGTTTAAATTCTAGAAGTCACAAATATGGTCCAATTTTCATGAAACTTGGTCAGAATGTTTGTTAGGTCATGAAGATAAAGTCTATTGAAAATGGGAAGTATACGTGCCATATCACGGGAAAAGGGGCCTTAATGATAATTTTCTCGTAAGAGCTCCAAACGCCAAAAATATTGTCCAATCTTCATGAAACTTGATCAAAATGTTTGCCAGGTCACAAGAATGAACACTGTTGAAAATGGGAAGGTTCATGCCATATCATAGGAAATGGAGTCTTAATGATAATTTACTTGAAATATCAGGTGAGCAATTTAGGGCCCTCAGGGTCCACTTGTTTATACTTAGATTTTGTCCAGAGCATATCTCCTAAAGTTTAATAGCTATCAACTTGAAACTTCATGGATGGATAGATCTCATGGAGGAGAAGTGCAGTGCACAAGAACTACAACTCTTGCTTGCATAATGTTGGAGTTACTGCCCTTTGTTATTTTTTATACTTAGATTTTGTCCGGAGCATATCTCCTTAAGTATAATAGCTATCAACTTGAAACTTTATGGGTGGATAGATCTCATGGAGGAGAAGTGCAGTGCACAAGAACTACAACTCTTGCTTGCATAATTTTGGAGTTATTGCCCCTTGTTATTTTTAATACTTAGTTTTTGTCCGGAGCATATCTCCTAAAGTATAATAGCTATCAACTTGAAACTTCATGGGTGGATAGATCTCATGGAGGAGAAGTGCAGTGCATAAGAACTACAACTCTAGCTTGCATAATATTAGAGTTATTGCTCTTTGTTATTTTTAATACTTAGATTTTGTCCAGAGCATATCTCCTAAAGTATAATAGCTATTATCTTGAAACTTTATGGATGGATAGATCTCATGAAGGAGAAGTGCAGTGCACAGGAACTACAACTCTTGCTTGAATAATTTTGGAGTTATTGCCCTTTGTTACTTTTGATACTTAGATTTTGTCCGGAGCAAATCTCCTAAAGTATAACAGCTATCAACTTGAAACTTTACGGGTGAATAGAACTCACAGAGGAGAAGTTAATTGCATAATAGCTACAACACTTGCTTGAATAATTTTGGAGTTATTGCCCTTTGTTATTTTTGACACTTTGATTTTGTAAGGGGTTAATTTCTTAAAGTTCAAAATAATCCTTTATATATTAGGCTTCAGTTTTACTATCAAGCTTTGGGGGGGGGGGGGGGGGGGTGGCCATGTCCGACATGGCTCTTGTTCCAATTTGAATAAGTATGGTCTGCATATCTTTGATATAAATTTAATTAACATTGACTAAAATGTATAGATTTCATATCCATCATAATAAAGAATTTCTCATTTTATAATGACAAATATTGGTGTTGGATTAATTTTGGCGCATTTAGCTTGACCTCAAATATAGCCAAAATAAAAATTACCCCGTTTACAGTATATTACCGGTAAGTGACCATTTTCATTAAATGACCACTTTCAAAATTCTCTTCTTTACATTAAAATATCTTAAAAAGTAGGTTTTGTTGGTGTAGAAATGTTTCAAAATAAATCCTACGTTTTAAACCCTTGTCATGCTGAACCCGGAATATTCCTGCTTTGCCAGGAGCTATAGACAAACATCAGCCTGAACATATGTGCAGTCTGATGTAAGTCCTCACCACCTGTTTCTCACATTCAAACCAGAATTGTCAATACATTTAGTTTTTCAAATGAAAATTGACGTACAGTTGGTACTTTCAGTGCTTTTTTCCCTTTCATTTTGATAAAAAAAAAATTAGCAAAAATTTATTCCGCATGAAAAGGGTTAAACCTCACCAGAATACACTCAATGAGTTTTAATATCATAGGCTTATTGAGAATTTGGCAATGATATGCATATTCAATAAAAAAAAGTATGTTCTTTATTTGTAAACAAATCTGTATTAACCGGGCAAAAGACTAGCAGGGGCCCAGTCGCCCATGACTCCAAGATTTGGGGCTGGGCCCCTAGATTTTTTGGGAAAATCCCTACGCCTCTATTGTAAAATATTGAATTTTTGAAGTCTCAGCCCCTAAGTTAAAATTGTTAGTCATTTACCCTTATTAAGTGTCAATTTTCTTCAACTATTGCTTTTTGTGGTACCGTTAGTAGTCGCATAAAGCAAGTTTTACTGAATTCATAAGAATCCCTTGATTATGAATAAAAAGGTTAAAGATGCAAGTTTAATTGCTGACCTTTCATTTGAATTAGGACCATCAGGGAATGACAAAAATAAATATTGACCCTGATCAACTAGAAAAATGGCTACCATCTGATCAGGTTTAAAAATCTCACCTCCATCAGATTTTAATCTAGGCCAGTCAGTCTACTTTATCATTATGTTTATTCATGGCATACTGTCTATAGTTGACCCTACCAGGTTTGATCTTTTATTTGAATAATTGTTTCAAAAAGTTTCCAAGTGGCCTTTTTAGCTCACCTGAGCACAATGTGCTCAAGTGAGCTATTGTGATCACCTTTTGTCCGGCATCCGTGCGTCTTGCGTCGTCCGTCAACAATTTCTTTAAACGACATCTCCTCCTAAACTACTGGGCCAATTTTAACCAAACTTGGCAGAAATGTTCCTTAGGTGGTCCCCTTTAAGAATTGCTAAAAGAATTGAAATCGGTGAAAAACTCTGGTTGCTATGGCAACCAAAGTTAAAAATTTAAGAAAATCTTTAAAATTCTTCTTCTTCTGAACCAGCAGCCCTACAGCCTTGAAATTTGGTATGGATGATCAGCTCTTAGACCTTAATAAAAATAGCTAAAATCATATCTGTTGGGCCACCAGGTGCAGAGCATCAGGGGGGAGGGGGTAGTACTTTGGGTAAATTTTGTAATCTTTAACCTTCTTCTTCTGATGATCATGAAGGCCTTAAAATTTTGCATGTATCATCACCTCATAGACCTTAATGAAAATAGCTAAAATTATATGTGTAGGGCCACCAGGTGCGGAGCACCAGGGGGGGGTAGTACTTTGATGAAAATTTTGTAATCTGTAACCTTTTTCTTCTTCTAAACCATGAGACCTTCAGATTTGAATATTGGCATGGATGATAAGCATATGGACCTTTATAAAAATACCTAAAATCATGACTGTAGATTCACCAGGTGCGTAGCACCAGGGGGGAGAGGGTACTACTTTTGTGAAAATTTTGTAATCTTTAATCTTCTTCTTCTTCTGAACCACAAGCCCTACAGACTTGAAAATTGGCATGGAAGATCAGCTCATAGACCTTAATGCAAATAGCTTAAATCATGACTGTAAAGCCACCAGGTGCGGAGCACCAGGGGGGAGGGGGGAGTACTTTTGTGAAAATTTTGTAACTTTAATCTTCATCTTCTAATGAACCAGGAGCCCTACAGACTTCAATATTGGCATGGATGATAAGCATATGGAACTAAAATAAAATAGCTAAAATCATGAATGTAGGGCCACCAGATGCGGAGCATTAGGGGGCAGGGGGTAGTACTTTGGATCAATTTTGAAAGCTTTAACCTTATTCTTCTCCTGGATCAGGAACCCTACAGACTTGAAAATTGTCATGGGTGATCAATATATTGACATAAATAATAGCTAAAATCAGAACTGTAGGGTCACCAGGTGCTAATTGTCTTGGGGAGGGGGTAGTACTTTGGATCATTTTTGAAATCTTTAAACTTCTTCTAATGAGCCAGGAGTCCTACAGACTTGAAAATTGGTATGGATGATCAGCATATGGACATATATTGAAATAGCTAAAATCATGACTGTAGATTCACCAGGTGCAGAGCATCTTGGGGGAGGGGGGAGTGCTTTGTTGAGAATTTTGAATCCCTACAGCCTTTATAGTTGACATGGATTGATCAACTCATTAAAGAAAACTTTAAAAGTCTCAGACTCAGCCTGTATATCTGGCATAGATTAGCTGATCACAGACCTTTTATGGAAAAAGCTTAAATAAATAATGTCCAGGGGAGGAGCAGAGGGGGGGGAATGATTATTTCAAATGTTATCTGATTGAATAAGTGAAAATCTCTTTTTCTGTGGTTGCATGGACATACCTAGGTAATGAAGCTTTTTTCTCAGGTGAGCGACCCAGGGCCAACGGTCCTCTTGTTTCTATGATTGGTCACATTTAAGGGACATTGATTGGTCTGCATATGGGATGATTAGAAGTATATATGTACTGCTTTTCCCATTAAAACAATATTTTCTAACATTTACCGTCACATTTAACACCACCATTACCGTCCAAAATAAATAGCCATCATAGATATCCGTGCCTAGCATATGATTGTATTAGATCTTGAAATGATGTCATTATCATGTCATCCAATCAAATGTTTACATGGTATTTCTTTATTGATGGGCCGCCGTCATAGCGCAGTTGGTAGCGCATCGTACTGTCAATCTAGATGTCCCAGGTTCGATCCCTGACGGCAGCACTCATTCTTTCCGACTATTTGTCTTTCACCAATGGGTCGATAATCGTAGACCTATGTGAGATAGCAGCTGGAGGCTATGAAAGAATGTGGTTGTTGTACTGGTGAGAGAAATACCAGGAATCCATTTTTAGGTGCTCCAGCCGCCGCAATATAACTAGAATAATGTTGAAAGCCGCGTTAAACTCCATTCAATCAATCAATCTTTATTGATGGCTGTGAAAACTACATTTTTAAGCATTAAAATGCTTGTTATGTGAGAAAATTGCCCTTGGTCAATTTTATTCAAGAGAACCTGATCTTTATCTCATCTACAATAGAAAAGTTGTAATGCTTGCAAAGGCTTGCTACAATATTTCTTTTCTAAACGGTTAAGCAAAGCTTTTATTAAGTCGGGGTTGTAGAGTTTCCCCAATTGTCCAGGATTAGGTTCTTCTACTTGTGGACAAGTGTATTTTTTGAGGTATCTTGTCCCTTGACTAGAAAATTCTAGGCATAATCTTATACAGTAAAAGATATATATCTAAAAGATAAACACAGTATCTTTTAAATGGAAGATAAAACTGTTGTTAATGAAGAAAGCATTGGGTTCCAGCATTTTCTTCATTAACAACAGTGTTTTCTCAAATTACACCTGTTCAATCAGAGGCACAGATAAGAGGGAGTTAAACATTCTATAATCTTTATTTATCAATGAAACCCTATATTTTTGCTACTCATTTGAATTGTCTCAATGAGATGATTCCAATAAGTACCAACAATATTGGGTTTATGTTTTAATTATTCAAGTACTTTGATATTAAATCCATAATACCCCCTCTATCTGTAGCTCTGTCATGTTTTCAAGGTGAGCTCATTTTGATGCAGGACAAGTAAAAAATCATCTTGTACTTGTCCAAGAACAAGAAGAGAAATTCCATATTTCCAAATCCCTGGTTTAATAAATTGTCATGACGGATCCCTTCAATCTGGAACCCTCGGCAATTCAATGAAATAGGCCTTGGGATTAGTAAGGACACAGCCATTAAATCTTTGTTAATCTAAATTTGATAAAAAACTCGTTCTACTGCGTTTTATTATCAAAATATTATATGCCCGAAAGATCTCCTAAAACGATCAGAAAGCATTGAAGGAATTTGTATTTCTTCAAACGGATTAAACGAAAGACCACCAGAAGCCAAATTACCTTAAAAGTTACCCTTGATTACTACACTTACGTCAGAGGTACTTTTCAGTTTACAGAAAAGTCCTAGTGATGTTCCAAATGAGATCCCTAATGTCCCTTTTTTTGCAGGATATCCAGATAGTTCGGGAAAGCATCCTGCCTATTTTGATGTCAATTTCTTTGTAAATGAGGTGGGAAGACTTAGTGCTGGCACACAGGTCAATGTTGGGACTAACGATGGCAGTGGAGTAAGTCATTTATTACTCTATATAGGAATTAATTGTGATCCATCTTGTATTTATTACTCTATATAGGAATTAATTGTGACCCATCTTGTATTTATTACTCTATATAGGAATTAATTGTGACCCATCTTGTATTTATTACTCTATGTAGGAATTAATTGTGACCCATCTTGTATTTATTACTCTATGTAGGAATTAATTGTGACCCATCTTGTATTAATTACTCTATGTAGGAATTAATTGTGACCCATCTTGTAGAAAGGAACTATCTGGGTAGGGACTAAAAAGGGTTGACTAAGTCCATTAGACTCCTAACACATGAAGTGAAGGAGTTCAAAGTAAATTCAAAGTAAGGAGTCCAAATTTTCATAATTGAAGAATATTGTGGAAAAGAAGAAATTGCTTGTTAATAACAATTTCTTCTTTTCCACAATATTCTTTCAAAGAAGAGATTTTTTCTTAAAACACTACAGAATGCAAACAAATGTTTTCTTCAACAATTTTTGTTTTGAAAAGATCTACAAGTTTGGCAAGTGCTAGAAAGGACACTGCAATGTGCATTTGTTTTTCAAAATATTCTCATATGACCCTTGGAGTCCATCAGACCTTTTACTTGTAAATGGAAAGAGACGCAATTGGTAAACAAGGAGTCTTCAGACTCCCGGACTCCCCTTAGAGTGGAACCCTAACTTAAGTGTAGATCCTAGTGAGACATACATGATTGAATGTTTTGGTTGTATGCGTGTAAGAAATGACAGTAAGTTTTGGTCAGTACTAATACTGAATTGCTGTTGAAAATGGTATTAAAATCTTAATCAAGCTTAAGCCTTGGTCAAATCTCTGTTGAAGATATTTACTTGAAACTTGGCAAATGTATCCACCATTACAAGAGCTACCCAGACTATCAAGGGGCATATCTCTAACAGCATTTTAAGAGATATACCACTTTTTCGTCATTTGCATTATAAAGCATCTGTAACTGAGCATTGGCACCTGCACACAGTGCTTAGCCTTTCTATTCTGAGTGTTTAACCTGAAAAACTGAAATATTTCTGCTTTTGCACCAGGTATAGACAAAGATCAGACAGCACTTTTGTGCCTATACCACCTGATTTTCATTTTTAAACCAGAAAAAATTTAGAATTATATTTCAAAATGAATACTAACCTTACAATAGTGCTTTCATTGTATTGAGGTATTTGATTTTACTGCATTTTTTTTAAAGTATTTTTACTATGCACCAATAAATGTAGGTTACATTGTATTACTTGTGTCTGTCTGTCTGTCTATCCATCTAAATAACTTTTACCAAAAAACTAATTATTGCCAATTACTCAAAGTCTACTTGAGATGCAATGCTTATGTTTGGCATGATCATAGATCTTATTGATATGTATATGCTGATGACAAGGTCAAGGACATCTGACAAGGTCAAACTTGTGAAAATGGCCATTTCAGGGTAAAAAAAATGCCTTTTCAGGGGCAAAAGTGTTTCACAAACAGACCTTGTTTCTATTTATCATGACAAGAATTAATTATGAAACTCATTCTCTACTCTTGGTACAAACTTAACATCCTCTAATTGTTGGACACTTTATATTTCTTTATTTTTTTCACAGACAATTAGCTGTAGACTTCAAAACATGTTTGGAAGAGGAGAGAAATCATCATTAGAGTATACACATGGTCAAAGACAGACACGAGAATTCGCTTTTAATGGAACAAAATTTGTGAATTTGAATCCAGATTTAGTGTGAGTACAGTAAAATATTGACTTTGCTGAATCTTAAAAGCATCTCATGCTGATGTTTAGCTTTGATTACTGGATTGTCTAGAGTCTATTGTTTGATGTGTGTCATTTATACGCTGACAGAGGTGGATGTATATATCGACATCGTCTTCTTTGTCCATCTGTCAGTGCATCCATTTCTTTTAACACAAATCCCCCTTGAGTTATGGAGAGGGAGGGGACTTGCATTAAACTTTAACTGAATGTTTCATATTAGGTGACGTCGAGATTTTGTGATACTATGCTGTGTTAGTAAGAAAAGGTGTCCTTATTGAAAATTTTTCGGTTGCACATATATTGTGACTCTTTCCTTGTCATATGTCATCAATATATATTATACATACTTAGTGTTTTGTATGAGAAAAATTATCTTACAAAGTTGGAAGAATTGATCATGCCGAGACAATTATCAATTCTCACAACCAAGTTAGATATTTTTTTCATACAATACATTAGGTATATATTATTTTTATCTTATAACCTCTATTTGTCTTTTTCTCTTTGATGTTTCTACGGAAATGCAAGTTTCTAAAGATAACCACATTATATTATTGTTCTAAAAATAACTATGTGATAGCATAAAAAATATCATATGGGATGTTATCATTCGGTTATTTGTATAGTTATAAGATAAAATTCAATATTACTTAGCCTGAGACCACAGGTTTGGCTTAAGCTTGTTCAAAAATGCTGAAATTGTTTGTATGGCCTTGGGTAAGTGCCTTATTGAGTATGGCAAGTTACAGTTTGACTAATGTCAAGGATAAGAGAGCCCTAATGACAAAATATCTTTTACTTCTTTACATAATCCTTAAAGAGCTTCTTTTCGAAGAAATATGCTTGATGGTTGGTAAAGGAATCTAAATTAAGTGGGCCATCTAGGGCTTTTTTGGCCTTTTTGTTGAAACTATAATGAATTCTTTATTAATTATTTTTATCTTTTTTTTTGATTATTGATTTTCTTTGCAAGTTTTTAAATAGGGCTGTCTTGGCCTTCTTGTTTGAGCTCTCTTGAAAAATCATTTATTGATATCTTTATTAATTTTCTATGCATTTCTGAAAATACTTCTAAAGATAAAGACTAATCTATAGATTTTTTAACTTTCCCCCTCTGTGTGTTTCCAGTTTAGGAACTTCACTGTACAGATGTAGAGAAGAATATCCTTGGAGTGGATATAAAGATACAGACCATGGAGTAAATCTACATTTTACTGTGAGTTCTTAGGTATCTTTATCCCCCTGCATTGAAAGATCAAGGGCATAATGTCCATCTGTATGTATATCTTTGAAACTCTCTGTCTGTCTGTAAAACTTAACCAAGAAAGTCAACTTCACCAATATCTTCAAGCCTATTCAAGATATAAGCCTAATATTTTGCATGATGATGGGTCTAAATGATACACATCTGCTGATCTGATGATGTCAATGTCATCTGTCAACAGCCTTGATTGAAACTTTTAACTTAACGTGTTCAGTTTATTCAAGCTTTTTCTAACTATAAGTTTCATATATGGCAAGATGAATGACCACAGTGAAGTGCATCCACAGGCATCAAGGTCAAGGTCATGTTAAAAGGTCAAGGTCATCTGTCAAGGTCAAGGTCTTTAAAAAAATTTTGATGGAGGCAAACCCATCTTGTAACTCTAAAAATTAAGTGTGACATACCCTTGATCAATGTGGTCATTGGTTTGATGCTACGTTTATAGTTAACCCTTGTCATGCTGAATAAAAAACCTTGGCAAAATTATATATAAATCAATGTGCTGAAAGCTCTGTATTTCCTCACTGTGAGCCAGCATTTGATTTTGATAATACAGTTTCTGAAACTCTTCTGGTTTAAAAAAGAAACTCAGGTTGTATGGACTAAGATCAGACTGCACATATGTGCAGGCTGATGTTTGTCCATACATCCTGCCAAAGCAGGAATATTCCGGGATCAGCATGACAAGGGTTAAGAAACATTACAGTTCAGAAATTGAAAAAATAATATCTGGAGTTGTTATAAGGTTAAAGATCATATAATTAATCTACATTTTTCTGTGAGTTCTAAAGTTTTTAACCCTTGTCATGCCAAACCAGGAATATTCCTGCTTTGGCAGAGGATAAACACAAAGGTCAAGCTGCTCATTCATGCTGTCTGATCTAAAGTTTTATTACCTGGCTCCTTTTTAAACCAAAAAGTCTAAAAATGGTATTTTTCTAGAATGAAAAAAATTCTCACAATTAGAGCAAACAGTCAATGGCAAGGTCAACATTTTGAAAAAATGCTGTTTCGGGGGCATTTGTGATCCACAAACAGATATTGTTAATTTTCACATTTCTTCACTATTTGGAGAGATTTGGAATGTTTATCTAACACAACATAATTTTGTTTTTATTGACAGTTTCCCTCATTGATTGGTAACCACAAGTTGATCTGGGAAGGTGTTTGGAGAGATCTGAGATGTTTGTCAAACACAACATCATTTGCTGTTAGAGAACAAGCAGGACATAGCTTAAAATCTAGTCTTAAAGTAAGCCTTACTTTTATGTGACCCAACATGCCAAAGCTGATCATCTGGGAAGTGTAACCTTATCAAATCTAACCCAGCCTGCTTTCAACTCATTTATTGAGTGAAAATCTAGAACCAGTCTGCTTGAAATACAAAAAAATGGTAATAGTTAAGACCAAAATTCAAGCTGAGCAGAATGTCATTGATTCTATATGAATTTGATTGTAGTCTGTACAATATTGTGATACCCTAAAAAGCTTATATGAAATAAGAAAATATTACATAGAACTTTATTCGCAATAAAATTCATATGTCATGTATTACACTGAGTACACAGATACCTCGCCCATTTATTATAATGTGATCTTTAGTGGGGAATGTTGATGCTTTTGATGTTTTATAACAGCGCTTCATTACTTGTTCATTAATTTTACATCCAGTAATAGGTTATAAAAACTCTATTACACCTACTATAGGTTAATTAAAGTATTTTTAGAATTGCAAACGTGTTATAATGGATGTAATCTCATTATCGGGCTGATATGTCAATGAAAAGAGTCTGATGTGGGAGGAGTTTTATGCAAAGCAAAATCCTTCGCCTCCGTCCTCAGATTTTACCTTTTGCAAATAACTCCTCCTCCATCAGACTTTATCAAATGGAAATATCAGCATGCAAATCAGATTATTTCATCAAAAGATTTGCTGTATTCAACAGACTCCTTAGATTAAGTCTAAACACTGTTTTGCAAACTGAGCTTACCAAGAATAAAATCATGCTTTTACCCCAGCATCGAAAGATTTTGGGTGTACATGTATTTTTTTACATGAAAAACTTAACCTGCCAACTATTCATTTACCCATGACTTCAAGACTATTCAACTTACAATGCCAATAAATATGCCCCCCGCCCCCCCTTCAAAGAAGAGATGGTATATTGCTTTGCACTTATTGGTCGGTCAGTCTCAAGGTAATCAAGCTAGAATCATGAAACTTTACTTCTTGTGCACTGCACTTCTCCTCAATGAAATCTCATTGAGGAGAAGTGCAGTGCACAGTAACCATTACTCTACATATCATATTTTGTGATTCATTGGTCTTTGTTGATTGAAAAAGAATAGGCTATTGACCTGCTTTTATAGTAGGCATAAACCGTTTACAAACATCTCTTGTTGGCAGTTAAGTTCAGTTCATCGATCAACATCTTTGAATTTCTAGGTCATTTAACAAGGTGAAGGTCAAGTATCAAGGACATTCTTATGATAAGAAATGCTGGGTTTTATGTATTGTTAAAACAGTTACAATGTTATAGTGCTCTCAATGTAATGTATCTGTATTCTTGTAAACAAATAGTCCACAACTGAATCACAGCTGAAAATAACGGACCTTGGCCGGTGTTGACCCAATGCGGACAAGTAATATTGAAATTCTTGGTTTATAAGACCAATGTGCTAGCAACTGAGCCAATGTCAGGCATTGTATTTAAAACCATAGACGCTATGCAGGATGGTGAGAGTGATCTCCAATAACAGTGTTAGGAAATGTTTTGTTATCTGTGGTACATGTAACTTATTGTTTTCAAACATTCAGTTGAACTTCCTGTTGACATTTCAGCATGTATTTGTACGAGATACAAGGGATGATGCCTTATTACCCTCTGAAGGGACTTTGTTTAAAATGACACAGGTAAGTAAAATACAACTTATGCCATGTGAGTTAAATAATCCAATAAATATTTTGATATTTCATGGGTGTTTTTGTAATCATGAAATGAATTTTCATAAAAGCTGTGAGCACTGCATGGAATAACTTCAATTTTTACAAAGAGAGTTACTTGTTTTGCGTTTCCAAGCATTGGTTTACTTTGACTGGTCCTAACGTTGACTTTAAAAAAGCTTAATTGATAGTTGACAGTGATAACATTATAGATGTTAGCTGTTTTTACTTAAAAAATAAAATAAATACATATGGATAAAGCTGTGATTAGGAGATTTCTGTCACCAATTTTTAAAAATTAAATTTATTGTTTACACAATAAATCTAATATTTCCGCTGTATTCATAATATCCTATTTGCAAAAGCTGTTAAAATTTCCACTCTTTGCTATTGGTGTCATGAAGGAAAAGAGTAGACATAATTGAGCCTGTGCCTGATATTTTCAGTACTTTTGAAAATGTGCTTTCGCAAAGACTCTGGCCAGTCTGTGCATCAACACAGTCTGACCAGAATCTTCACTATGCAATTTGTAGTTATTACTGGAAATATCATGCACAGGCTCAATTATGTCTCAAGGTATCTGTAGACAACTAAGCAGTATCTTAATTACTTTAAGTAAACGTCTATGCTGCTAAATGTTTGCACCTCATGCATATGTCAAATTTTTGGAAACGTCACATAGAGGCTTATATGTCAGGCTATGCAACACATGAACATGGTAAAATTAGACAAACAAATCTTTGTGTTGTAACATGTGATTGATTAAAAAAGAAGGGGTCAAGTTTTGATTTCAACACATGATTTATTTAGTAGATAAACACTGTATTAATTATAAAATAGTTTAAGTAATAAAAAGTAATAACTGTTTCATGCATTTGCAATTCTTCATTCAAATTAAATATTTGGTATTGAAACTTAAGAAATAGAAGTTTATCTGGCATTCTCTTTTATTATGTCATGGTGATTTCAACGAATGCTTGCTTGAGTAATTTGAGAGTTGAATTGTGATTCATAGACCTGCAACCGTCTTTATTGAAATTGGAAGGGTCTGACTTATTTGTCAACACAAACGTTTAAGATTTGAGAATAATAGACTGGCTCTTTACAGCAAAGACCTTCTCATAAAGTTCACCAACTTTGATTAATTTGTTGAGAGGTAGCTCTTTCTTCATTTTCTGTTTTTACTATGTTGTCTTTAACATGTGCTAACTCAAAGAAATGCTGTCTTTATTTCATCTATCATCTCATTCTGCTGTCAAATCCATTTATCTATAGAGTAGTTCAGAAGCAGTTAATGCCAGTTACGAATTAGTCAGTCTTTCTGTCTATCTGTCTATGCATATGTCAGTCAACTATTCCCAAAATTTCATTACCAAAAAAATCTCTCAATGAGGTCAAAGACAGGAAGAATCCATGTCATATCACAGGAAAAGGAGCCTCTATGATATTTATTTTTTTAATTCAAAGGTCACAAATATGGCCAAATCTTGATGAAACTTTGTCAAATGATTGTCCTCCTTGTTTGAAGAATTATTACCTCTTGAACATAGGCATCATTTTTTTTGTGTGTATCTGTATTATTTTGTTTGGAATTGAGTATTGAATTGCAAAGCTGTGAGTGAAAATGAAGCTCTTGATGTTCACTGAATGAAAGATTTATGGAACTTACAAAAACAAAATATTCTGTTCTTTTAATGCAAAAATTAGACAAGATGTGATTATCTTAGGATTAATTTATAAAAAGAGTTTCATTTTTTATGTAATACCAGAGTAACCTTTTGACATGGGTTTTATGGGCCCTGCTTTACATACCATCAAAATGGTTTAAATGAAAAAAAGCAGGGTATAAACTTTTGGATGTTTAACAGTTTTGTCAGTGAGATGATCAAGTGATGATCTACCAATTTTTCCTGATGCACTGAAAAGCATTAACTAAAATGGCTTCACTGTTGATACAGTTAGTTACATTGTGAAATTGACATTCACCTCAATCAAAACCATTATAAATCGCTCACTTGACACTCCATTCATTCATTCCAAACACTCACTCAAACCATTCAAAAACGCTCAAACCCATTAAAAAATATAGAATCAAAAACGTCATTCAAAATAAACTTTGATAGAGAAAAAAACGCGATATCACTGACACATTTCAAATTGCTAGCGCAATATAGGTTTTTGAAGAAATAGGAAGCTACGAATAGAACATGTATGCATATTTTATGAAAGGGAGGTAATCAATATTGCTAATTTTGTTCATCCTGGACAAAACTTGCGATATAGGATTACCTCCCATTAAATTCACTCAAAACTCGCTCTACACATTCATTCAATTTCATTCCTAAATCATTCCAAAATCATTCACCTTGTCAATTTCACGATGTTGTTAATTATATTTGATATTGTTTGTTTTCAGGAATATGCTGGGATAGGTGGAGATTCTAAATTCTTTAAGAATGAAGTTGAATTTCAAGCTAATAAAACCTTATTTCCTGACCTAGATACGGTGAGTGATAAAATTATTATTTACCCTTATCATGCTGAATAAAATCATCAGGAAAATTGTGATAAAATCAAAGTGCTGAAAACACTGAATGCACAAATGGTGAAAATTTTCCTGTTTTATAAAGGAAAATTAGGTTGTAAAGAACCTATGTGCAGGCTTATCTTAGTCTATTTTCTCCTGTCAAAACAAAAAATATACTGGGTTCAGCATTGCAAAGATTAAGCTCTGGAAGTTTTTAATGATTATTGCCAAATAAGCAATGTTTTCATGTTACTTTGAATTTTTCTTTTTGTCTTTCGGAAACATGAAAGAGACAGAAAGAAAAGAAATATTAATTTAAGAAGTCCAATTACATAGAGTATAAATATATCAGCTCAAGGGACATTGTAGCAAAATTTTTTGTTAGCTCGGCTGTTTTCGGAGAAAACCCGAGGTATTGCTATAGCCTCCGTGTCGTCGTCGTCATTGTCGTCGTGCGAAAACTTTGACATTTTGTTATATCTCTGGTTCTATTGAAGGCATTTACTTGAAACTTGGCATGCATGTTCACCATCAAAAGAGCAACCTATACTATCAAGAGGAATAACTCTAGATACATTTTGTGCAAATTATGCCCCTTTTTCGACTTAGTTTTTTCCAACCATGCAGCACTCAACAGCCGAGCGTAGGCACCCATGGGCGGTGCTCTTGTTTCTGAAAGTGGTAGAATTCTTAACCCTTGTCAATCTGAATAAAAATCTAGGCAAAATTGCATTAAGATCAATGTGCCAAAAATACCAGATGCAATCATGTTCCAATAAGGAGTCAGAACTTATTTTGGATTTTTTTCTTTCCTGGTTTAAAAAGGAAAATCAGGAGGCAAAGACAAAGACCGAACTGCACAAGTGTGCAGAATGATTGTCTTGACTATATATCAGATGAGTTCATAATTGGTCAATCTTGTTTCACAAAGTAGGTCACAGGATCATATCCTTATAAATACTTTTTTATGCCCTCTAGAGGCCACATTTTAAGCCCAATCAACCTTAAAATTGGCCAAAAGTATAGTCAAATTTTACAGTATCAACAGTTCAGCTTTGTAGTCATTCTTTTAATCCCTTTTCAAAATCTGTTTCAAACAACTCAGGTGAGCGATTAAGGGCCATAAAGGTCCTCATTTTGGCATGCAGGGTCACACACCTATCATTTCTTTTCAGGTTATTCAATTATCCTTATCAGGAGGATTAATGAAGAATCTAGATCACAACTTACCAACAAAAATCAACGATAACTTTTTCCTCGGAGGCCCTCTTACACTGAGAGGGTTTAATATTAAAGGTGTAGGGCCCCACAGTGATGGTAGGTTAAGGGGTTTAAGGGATCCAAGTTTTGTATGTGTGTATTTCCCTTTATTTATCGTCACTACCATAGCACATGCCCATATGAGAGACGCTTCCAGAAGACGGTTAGTTATTACGGGGGATAGTGTAAGGATACATGAGGAAACTACTGCTGAGATCCACCATGGATCTTTACTGTGCTCAGTGTTAAGTACCGTCTCACAAGACCTCGGTTTAATGTCTCATCCAAAAGACAGTTAGTTTTGTGAGTGTGCAAGCCCAGGAATCGAACCCATGCGGTCAAACGTCATTGATTTCGAAGTTTGGTGCTCTACCAACTGAGCTTATCAGCTGAGACTCTTAAATAAGTGGCCAGGAATCTTGCAACTGTCTGATGGGAGTCCTTTGAACCCTATGGGAACAGCTTCAGAGAGTGTTTGAAAACAGTCTTCAATTCTTCTCTGTAGTTGATACTAAAAAGTATAAATGTATACAAAAACTTGTATAGCTGAATGGAGAGAAAATTTAACATTAACACAAAACTATGAAGATAGCTCAACAGAAAGTAGTCCACATTTAAAGCAGGGACTCCCAAAACTTAAGCAAGGACCCCTATGAGTCTAACTTTTGAGTCCTTGGGACCCTATTTTATTGATGAGACACTAAAACCCTGAAGGTAAATATAATTAATGGGTAGCCATCAACTACAGCTTATAATTATTAGCTTAGTTGTTTTATAGAAAATACAAGATATTTATCATCACCTTAGCTTTGGTTGGTGTTAGTGTTCGCATAGGCAAGACAAACTTTAACACTGGTCACATCTTTGTTGCTATTGAAGATATCTTTATGAAACTTTGCATGTATATTCACCATCATATGAACTAATCAGACTATCAAGGGCGATAGCTCTGAAGCATTTTTGTAAGATTTATGCCCCTTTTTTGCTTAAATTTTTCGCATTATCTAGCACCTGCAGTGGAGCATTAGCGCCTGTAGGCATTGCTCTTGTTATTGAAGATGATAAAACTTTGTGTGTGTGTTATCAATCTTGAGCTATATAGACTATCAAGAATCTATTCATTCACGCAGTGTTATTGGTTCTATCAGGGGCCCCACACATAACCTTCCAGGGATTTGTTCCTAACCAATGGTTGGGTAATTGTAAGCCTAAGTACAAATGAAGCTGAAGACATGAAGGATGTAATGGAAGTACTAGTGAAAAGAAACTCCAGCTACAAAGCCATGACTGAAAAATTCTAAAACGTGAAATTTAAGCTTATCCAAATAAAGAAACCAAGTGATTGATTTTGTTTGCCAATTACAGGTAACTCATTAGGTGGAAATGCTTACTGTTTTGGTGGGTTACATCTGTATTCACCATTACCGTTCAAACCAGGAGGGATTGGAGATATATTTAGATCACATCTATTTGTTACCACTGGTAGTTGTGGGAATGTTCAAGACCTTGGTTTAGGTAAGTAGATCTATACAAAAAAAAAAAAAAAGAAAAAAGAGATACAGTAAATTATTTTTCTTAAAGAAACAACCAAATAGAACCAATTTGGCAAATCCATTACTCAGTGCAAAACAGTTGTAACTGCCTATAAACATATAGGCAGTTACAAGTGTTTTGCGCTGAGCCATCAAAATGAGCCTCTGTGTCATAGTTCCAGGAGTTTCACAATTTTGTTATGTTTAGACTTGGACAAGCCTGTCTACCCACATAGTCTGATCAGAGTCTTAACTTCACGCTCTATAGACAGCTAAAGACTCAAAGACTCTGCTCACAATTAGAGAATGTTCTAAAGGTAGTGGAACCCTAATAGTTCTGCAACACTTAGGATCTCATGATCTTTCACAATTTTGACTGAGTTTCCAAAAGAAACCTCAGTTAACACTATTAAAGTTCATTACTTCCGAATTATGGCAAAACCATTACAGGCCCTCTAGCTTATGGTAGAAACTGTATGATCTGAAGATAAAACTTTTTGATGTGCAGAATTGGGCATTCCTGGATTGATGTTGTGACACTTTGAGATCCAAAAATACAATTGCATTTTTTTAGGCATTCTTATGACATTTCTAATACATCACTTGTTTTCACTGGTCACTAAAATTAATTTTAGAGGCTAAGAAGTTACCCGAAAAATCCCAATGTCATACATTTTTAACCCTTGTCATGCTGAACCCGGAATATTCCTACTTTGGCAGGAGCTATAGACAAACATCAGCCTGCACATATGTGCAGCCTGATGTTAGTCTACACCACCTGTTTCTCACTATCAAACCAGAATTGTCAATAGATTCAGTTTTTCAAATAAAAATTGACCTACAGTTGGTACTTTCAGTGCTTTTTGCCCATTGATTTGGATGAAAATTTTTAGCCAATATTTATTCAGCATGACAAGGGTTAAGTATGGTGTATTATACTGCCACTACCTTATTACACTGTTTGGCTGTCAATTCTGCTCCATGCGAACTATCACACACTTATGTAATTGTTGGAAATTTCAAACACAAGCTTAAATACATTTACTTTTTACTTCCCAATAGATTCTATAACAAGAGGGCCATTGGCCCTTTAGCGCTGATGCATATAGTTTACAAAGGTGGCTTGACCCAATTTTGAACTTGACGGAGATTTGATGGAGACTAACATTCTGACCAAGTTTCAAGACATTTGTCCTTCAAGAGTGCACTCAAGGTTTTTCTGAAATTTGACCCCTTGACCCCATTTTTTATCCCACTTGAGCAAATTTCAAACCTTATCGAGATTTTATGGAGAGCAACATTTTGACCAAGTTTAAAATATTTGCGCCAAAAATGTGCCCGTCAAGAGAGCACACAAAGTTTTTCTCAAATTTGACTCCTTGATCCAATCTTGGACCCCACTTGACCCAATTTCAATATTGACCAAGATTTTATGGAGACAAACAATCTTATCAAGTCTCAAGACATTTGAGCCAAAAATGTGCCCTCTAGAGTACACACAAGGTTTTTCTGAAATTTGACCCCTTGACCCCATTTTTGATCCCACATGACCAAACTTTGAACTTGACTGACATTTCATGGAGAACAAACGTTCTGGCCAAGTTTCAAGACATTTGAGCCAAAAATGTGACCTCTAGAGTGCAAACAATTTTTTTTTGGAATTTGACCCCATTTTTAACCCTACTCGACCCATTCAAACTTGACCTAGATTTGATGGAGACAAACATACTGACCAAGTTCCAACACAATTGGGCCAAATATGTGGCCTCTAGAGTACATACAAGGTAAAAGTTGACTATGGACAATGACGCCAGACACAGACAGCACCCCGATCACAATAGCTAACCTTGAGCATGTGCTCAGGTGAGTGAAATATTTGTAACAAAACCTCTATTGAGTATCTCAGACAAGTTTGAAATTATGACTTAATGATGGTTGAGCATTTTTCAGGGTTTGAAAGGAAACTAGCCCTAAACAGAGCACTGTTGAAGTACAGATTTTCTCCACTTAACCCTAGACAAGAAAAGGATAATTTTCAAAATTCCAAAGATCAAAATGAACTTGTCCACAAAGACAAATATATAGCTTTTGAGAGAGTAGTGCATGTATTTCCTCAGAAGATAATGCTGGCAACCAACATTTTCTTCATTAAAAACAATGATTTATACACTTTCATATAAACATTAGGATAATTTATCTCTTAGATGTATGTAGAATTCTTTAAAGTTTTGTTCTGTCATTTAATTGTGGAGGACGTCATTTAACATACGCCTTACTTGTCCTTCACAGGGTTTAATACTGTAAACGGGGTAATTTTGGCGGTGGTTTTATTTTGGCTATATTGGCGGTCAAGCTAAAATGCGCCAAAATTAATCCACCGCCAATATTTGTCATTATTAAATAAGAAAATTCTTTATTATGATAGATATGAAATCTATACTTTTTAAGTAAATGTTAATTAGATTAATATCAAAGATATGCAGACCATACTTATTATTATGCTGACAACGTTGACATTTCTACGCATCAGCGCAAAAATATTAAAGGCACTCACAATAGTATTGCACTGATCCCTCAATTTCAAGATTCCAGATCCAAGATGGTTGATACATTGTAATGAAATCACAGGGAAAAAGTGTGAAAAACTTTATAACTATAACAAAAGGTGTGAAAACAAACTTGTCAAGTTTGTAGAAAGTTGACATTACTCTCGAAATTGTCTTTCTTTTTCTTATGTTGTTTTAAACGACGAATAAATGTAAAATATAGATAAAGCCTTTAATTTTGGAGTTAAAGTAAGAAAAACCGCCAAATGTGGACACCGCCAATATAAAGCCGTTTACAGTACCTGCAGACAACTATGATTTTCTTGACGCCTTGGACAATTAATTGCACATCCCTGCCTTGCACATTGTTAGCTATTTCATTTTAGTGGGACTCATTGTCAGTCAAAGTAAGGGTCTGGAAATGGGTTAACACTAATTGTAGAGCTAGAGATAAAGGGGGGATTTTCGATTCAAATATTTAGATAATTTTTGCATAAACCCTATGTTGTTGGTTCTCATTGCAATTGCCTTGCCAATGCGATTCAAATGAGTACCTACAAGATATGGTTTCATTGAGAGATTAAGATTTTAGACTGGCTTTCCCCCTCTTTTCTGTACCTCAGTAATGAAATTTGCATAATGGTTTTATGCAAAATCATGTAAAGATGCCAAACTCATGTTAATTTCAGAGTTACTGAATAAAGAAAGTATTGAAAAAGTACGAAACTCTATGAGGTTATCGTATGGAGCTGGCATTGCATTTAGATTGAGTGGAATAGCAAGATTAGAACTGAACTATGTGATACCTTTATGGGCTCAACCTGGGGATAGGTGAGTGGTTTTATGTCGTTTGCATTTCTTGAGTTTGTTTAGCATTTAGATCAAGTTGGATAGCAAGATAAGAACTAAACTATGTGATTCCTTTATGAGCTAAACCTGGGGATAGGTGAGTTATTTGCATAACTTCTAACAGTGGTTTTTTATTGGTGGGAAAAAATGTAGCTGTAAAAATTCTAACTACCATATCATGCAATTTTTTTGGCTTATTGTAAAAACTGAATACTGGTATATGTAAAGACCCCCATATTTCTTCAGTTTTTGCACTAAGCCTGTGAATATTTTTAATGCCATGCATCGATAGTTGGGGTATATTGTTTTCATCTTGTCAGTTTATTTGTTTCTCCCCCCTCAAAAAAAAAAAAAATAAACAAAAACTTCTTCATTTTGCCCTAACTTTTGATTGGTATTTGGTAGAGTATTTCACATGTGAATTAATTGCGACAAGACCACTCTGTTGGTACAACTTAAAGGTCATCATTGAAGGTCAAGGACTTTGAAGGTCAAATATGTTAAAATTTTAACATATATTGAATTTCATGGTACAGTTGATTAAGAGTTGAATTTAGGTTTGCTACTTATTATCAACTTTTATTTAATTTGCTATGAATTACCAAAATTGTATCAAACTACTGTTTCTGAAAAAAGGCATTTTGGGGGGGGGGGGGGATTTGTGTTTAATAAAGACACCTTATTTTTTTAATGAAAAGATTAGAATGAAATATACTGATAATGCAAGTTCATAATTATTAGATTAAAAATGTCAAAAAAAGGTAAATCAGGTAAACAAATGTAGTTTATCTAAATCTTCATGAATACAAACTACCTGGTAATGAACTGCATTATACTTTGGATAATAATAATATTTACTTTGTACTCTACTTCTTCAGAATTATTTCTTAATCCTTGTCCTGCTGATTTTAACCCTTTTCATGCTGGATAAATTTTGGCTGAAAATTTTCATCAAAATCAAAGGGCAAAAAGCACTGAAAGTACCAACTGTAGGTTATTTTTTAATTGAAACACTAAATCTATTGACAATTCTGGTTTAAAAGTGAGAAACAGGTGGTGTAGACTAACATCAGACTGCACATAAGTGCAGGCTGAGGTTTGTCTATAGCTCCTGCCAAAGCAGGAATATTCCGGGTTCAGCATGACAAGGGTTAAATTTTAGTTCACAGAAATTGACAATTTTGGGGGCATTTAAACCAGTCTGCATTACTTTTAAGCTCACCAGAGCCCAAAATGCTGAAGACAAGCTTTTGTGGTTAGGTAGATGTCTGTTGTCTGTCATCAACATTTATCTTCATATGCTCCCTAAAGGCCACATTTTGTGCCCAATCAGCCTGGTCAGGTTGATTGTCTTGATGAAATCTCTATGAGTTTGAAATTTGGTCAACTGGGGTTAAAAACTAGGTCACAGGGTCAAATCTTAAAAAAAAACCCTTGTATGCCCTCTAGAGGCAACATTCTTTGCCTGATCAACCTGAAATTTGGTTAGAATGATTGTCTTGACAAAATCTTGGATGAGTTTGAAATTGGGTCAACTCGGGTCAAAGACTAGGTCCTGGGTTAAAATCATCCTTTTTTAAAACCTGCCTTAAACAATTTTTTAGACAGTCAGATGAGGGCCACTTATAAATCATAATTAGATAAATGCAGGTAGTGTGACTAGGACCACCCTAGCATAACCCTTTTTCAGGTGCGTAGCTAGCCTATAAAGAATGTGGATTCAAAACAATCTTGGGGGTTCAGGGCGCATGTCCCCCCCCCCCCTGAAAATATTTTTTTTGAATAAATGGTGCAATTTGGGGCCTCCGGAGAGCTTTCTCGACCAATTTATTCATTTTTTTAGCATAAAAATGGAGATGAATAGCTTTCCTTTCCTTTATTTCAACTAGTCTACATTTCACAGCAAGTCTTTCTTGTGGCGTTTGCTAGCCGATTTATGTGAATGATTTATAAAGTATTTTAAAAAATGTGTTAATTATTAGAATGGGCGAACGCGGCTGGATTTCAGAATAATGTGGATTCAGCTGCGTTCTCGCATATAGGCAGCTACGGGGTTGGTACTCATTTGACCTTTCATGAAGATGAATATACACAACAAGGGTTTTTCTGGATTTTAGTTTATAGACTGGTATCAACACCCCAACCCAATGTATGTGCAGGATTTTAAGGGACCCTGGTTTTGCGTGTCTGAGACTCTCAAATAAGAAGCCAGGACTCTCAAAACTATCTGATGGGAGTCCCAAGCACCCTCTTGGGATCAGCTTCAGAGAAGAATTGAAGACTGTTTAAAACAGTCTTCAATACTTTCCTGAAGTTGAGTCCCAAATAGTCAGTATATAGTCTTACTTTCTTTGACCCTTAATCAAGAAATAGCTCTATATTCATTTAAAAATAATCCAATGCTGAAAAGAAATAGTCTACAGTCAAACCTGTGTAAGCGGCCACCTGTATTCAGCAAGCAACCTGTCTTTAGCAAGCCGCCACCGTGTTCCGAAATGAACCAATTGCACTTAAATTGACCTGAATAAAGCAAGCACCTGTCTTAAGCAAGCACTTCTTGAATGTCCCTTGGGTGCTTGCTTAAGACAGGTTTCACTGTATATCATAAGCATTAAGCATGGACTCCCAAACTTAAAGATAGGAGCCAAAGGATCCGAATTATCGAGTCCTTTTGACCCCGTGTTGTTGAAGTCAGACTAAAACCCTGTATGTGTGATTCCTATTTTTCAGCATCAGACCTGGAATACAGCTTGGAATTGGTTTGACCTTCTCATGATACAGCTCCAAATGAAGACCCCTGAAAGATCTTTTTTTCTCCTCAGACAAATAAATCTGAAAAAGATTGCACACTTAAAAGTGTTTGTGCACCATTTATATGCCCCCGCATCAACAGATCGGGGGCATATTGTTGTACTCGTGTCCGTCTGTCTGTCCGTCCGTCCGTCTGTCTGTCCGTCTGTCTGTCCGAAAACTTAACCTGAAAACTTAATCTTGCCAATATCTTCAAGCCTATTCAAGATACAAAGCTAATATTTGGCATGATGATAGATCTCAATGATTCGCATCCGCTGGTACCAAAGTCAAGGTCATGTGACAAGGTCAAGGTCATCTGTCAAGGTCAAACTTTGAAAAAAAATGCCGTTACGGGGGCATTCGTGTTTCACAAACACATCTTGTTTTAAACCTGCCTTTTCTGCATTTCAGAAGCCTTTACCTAGATTGTGTAAAGAAAACTCTAGAACATGCTCTTGTTTGTGATTCTTCTGTAATCTTATAATCAAGCGATCAAAAAAGAAAAAAAATAAAGACAGAGAATTAAAGCTTGATAATGAACAAAGAAACAAATTGTTCAGCATTAGAATGCACAAATCTTAATGGACTGAACTAAAATTAAATCATTGGTGGATTAATTCTTCCCCTTTGGATACATGTTTGCCTCATTGTACTTATGGTTGTTATAACACAGTTGTCAGGGCACAAGACTCCAAATCTTTACAGGTTTCATATTCAATCTATGGCCAAATTGTCTTTTACATAATTTAATCTCCCACCAATAGATTGATATAATAAACCTAAGTAGGATATCTCTTCAGTCTGGGAAAGGATGAAAAGGTTGTACTGTTGAGCAAAATATCAGTAACCCATTAAATGCCCAAGCCTCCCTGATATGACTGCAAAACTGTTTAACACATTTAAACGAACAAAATAGTCTTGATCGGCCATGAGTTTGATGGCTAAGCTTAACACTATTTCAAGTGCCCATATTGCACTCACAAACAGCGTAACCATATGTGTATGTGCCACCTGATATTTGTCCCAACACTGATTTTACCATTTTTAGCTCCACTGGCTGAAAGCCACTGGGGCTATTGTCATGGCGTTGTGTCCGTCGTGCGTCCGTCCGTGCGTCCGTGCGTGCGGTCGTAAACTTTTTCTTTAAAAATCTTCTTCTCAGAAACTACTGGATGGATTTCAACCAAACTTCACAGGCATGATCCTTGGGTGACCCTCTTTCAAAGTTGTTCAAGAAATTTTGATCCAATGAAAAACATGGATTTAATGGGCATGGCTAATTTCCAAATATGGTAAAAAGTGACTTTTCTCAGGTTTTAATTGATGGATACCAATTAAATTTCACATGAATGATCCTTGGGTGCCCCTATTTCAGTCTACACAAAATTATTGAAATCGGATGAAAATTATGTATTTTATGGGCGGAGGTCATTTCTCCATATGTTGTATAGTGGAAACTTTGAAAATCATTTTCTCAGAATCTAACTGATAGATATCAACCAAATTTAATATGAATGATCCTTGGGTGACCCTTTATTAGTCTACAAAAAATTATTGAAATTGGATGAAAAATATGTATTTTATGGGCGGAGGTCATTTCTTTATATGTTTTATAGTGGAAACTTTGAAAATCATTTTCTCAGAATGTAACTGATGGATATCATTCAAACTTCATTAGTATGATCCTTGGGTGATCCATTATCATGCAGCCAAAAATTATTGTCATTGGATGAAAAAATATGTCTTTTATGGGCGGAAGTCATTTCTCTATATTTTATAATGTTGGAGACTTTGAAAATCATTTCAACATCAGTAAAACCAAAAATATTTAAAAAATCTAGTCAAAACTTAGATTTGCTATTACAAGAAATTCAAGCCTGTGGAGCGACACAAGCCATTCGTGGCTTTCTAGTTCAGCTATGTTAACAGTAAACCCAAACAAGACTACAAATTTTTATACTGTTCTATATTTAAAAAAGATGCAGACAACCTTTATTATTTGTCAAAATCTTAGAAATCGGTCTTTTAAGATAGGAAACATTTTGGAAAATGAAGAAATTGCTTCAAGCAAGTTCTTCATTTTCCATAATGTTTCCAAAGCATGTCCTTAAATGGTGCCAAAAATCTGGTTTCTCTAAAAAATGGGAAATATAAGTCTTTACAGTCATTTCATTAATTATAAGTATTTCCATTGTCCATCTGTCTGCAATACCTAATCAAACAACTTAACATTGCCAATTACTTTATGCCTATTCTAGATGTTCATTTATGGCATTATGACCGATCTCAATGGGATGCATCTACTGATACTAAGGTCAAGTTCACATAAATAGGTCAAGGTCATCTGTCAAGGTAAAATGACTGAATTATAAATGTTTTTTGGGGTAAATTTGTGTTTCATAAACACATTTTCATTGAAATGTTGTGGTATTAATCATGGTAGTGATGTACAATATCCAAATATGAGTTTTTAATGCAAAATAAAGAAAAGATTTAAAAAACATACTTTGGTTACTTTGCTATTTATACTTTAAGTTTATATTTAGCAACACCTATCTATTGTTCAAGATTAAAATCTTTGCAAATCATTTTGAAAAAAATACCACTCTTTGCATGTGGACTTATGTGCAAAGTAGGATTCCATTCTTAAAACAAGAGGCCCAAGAGGGCCTGTATCGCTCCACTGGCTTTAACATCATTAGACTTGCATTAAATGAATCTTTCTTTGAATGAAAACAACACTTTGAAATCTCTTAAGACCTATTTTATATTAATTAACTGGGTATGTCTCACATTGCACCAAAATTCTCAAGTTTCATTGAAATCGGCCCCACCTTCATCAGGAGATGTAGTTCAAAGATTTTGGGCTCAAAATAAGCCACACCCTGACATGCCAATATTTATGGGCTCATAATATTTCGCATACAATTTTTGAAAAGGGTCACAGAAGGAACATTCTGGTAAAATTTTATTGAAATCAGCCCAGTGATTCAGGAGGAGATGTCCTTCAAAGCATTTGGGCTCAAATTAAGCCCCACTCTGCCACACCCATATTTATGGGCCAATCACATTTTTGAGAGCAACTTTTGGAAAGGGTCTCCCAAGGAACATTCTGGTAAAATTTCATTGAAATCAGCCCAATGGTTCAGGAGGAAATGTCATTCAAAGATTTCGGGCTCAAAATAAGCCCCGCCCTGCCACGCCCATAGTTTGGGGCCAATCAAAATTTAATAAACAATTTTTGAAAAGGGTTACACCAGGAACATTCTGGTAAAGTTTGGTTGAAATCGGCCCAGTGGTTCAGGAGGAGATGTCTTTCAAAGATTTTTGGCTCAAAATAACCCCGCCCTGCCACGCCCATATTTGGGGGTCAATCAAAATTTCTTTAACAATTTAGGTAAAGGGTCACCCAAGGAACATCCATGCCGAGTTTCATTGAAATTGGCCCAATGGTTTGGGAGGAGAAGATTTTGAAAGATTTCAAAGTGAAAAAATGCCACGCCCTGCCACGCCCATATTTGGGGGTCAATCAAAATTTCTTTAACAATTCTAGGAGAGGGTCCCCTAAGGAACATTTCTACCAAGTTTCATCAAAATCCGCCCAATGGTTTGGGAGGAGAAGATGTTTAAAGAAAAAGTTTACGGACGCACGACGGACACACCGCCATGACAATAGCTCGCTGGCCTTCGGCCAGTGGAGCTAAAAAGCAAATGATTGTTCTCCCCATTCTTATTGACAGAATGCTGCTGTCAAACAAGAGGACCATGATGGTCCTAGATCGCTCACCTGATTCTTTATGACCCCTGGGATGTCACAGCAATTAAATAGGCAGATGTCATAAAGAAGATAATAAAAAACCAACTTTCATGAAGTTTGGACCAATAAAATGGCTGGCCTCTAGAGCGAGAATAATCATTAAATCCCCTTTTCCCGTGATATGGCAAGGATCCATCCCATTTTAAATGGGGTTCATCCTTATGACCTGGGGAACATTCTGACCAAGTTTCATAAAGATTGGGCCATATTTGTGGCCTCTAGAGTGTAATCAAGAAATTTGTCAATAAGGCCCCTTTTCCCGTAATATGGCATGGATCCCTCCAATTTTCAATAGGCTTCATCCTTGTGACCTGGCCTTCATTCTGACCAAGTTTCAAGAAGATTGGGCTATATTTGTGACCTCTAGAGCGTAATCAAGAAATTTGTCAATAAGGCCCCTTTTCCTGTGATATGGCATGGATCCATCCCATTTTCAATAGGCTTCATCCTTGTGACCTGGTCTACATTCTGACCAAGTTTCATGAAAATTGGGCCATATTTGTGACCTCTATAGCGTAAACAAGAAATTTATCAATAAGGCCCCTTTTCCTGTGATATTGCATGGATCCCTCAAATTTTCAATAGGGTTCATCCTTGTGACCTGGCCTATATTCTGACCAAGTTTCAAGAAAACTGGGCTATATTTGTGACCTCCAGAGCGTAAACAAGAAATTTGTCAATTAGGCCCCTTTTCCTGTGATATGGCATGGATCCCTCCCATTTTCAATAGGCTTCATCCTTGTGACCTGGCCTACATTCTGACCAAGTTTCATGAAGATTGGGCCATATTTGTGGCCTCGAGAGCGTAAACAAGAAAATTGTCAATAAGGCTCCTTTTCCCTTGAAATCACAAGGATCCTTCCCATTTTCAATAGGGTTCATCCTTGTGACCTGGGGATCATTCTGACCAAGTTTCATGAATATTGGATCATATTTGTGGCCTCTAGAGTGTAAACACTTAAATTGTTGACGACGCACGACAGACGACGGACATTCAATGATCACAAAAGCTCACCTTTAGCACGATGTGCTCAGGTGAGCTAAATATCCTAAGCTAAAGATAGAGGGGGTATTTTGTGTTCAAAATTATTTTAGATTATTTCAGCTACATTTGGGCTAATTGTACTTTGTTGGTCCTCATTGGAATCATCTTGTCAAGACGATTCCAATGAGGACCAACAACATAGTGTTTCAGTAAAAAATAATAAATAGAGTTTAGACTGCCATCACCCCCCTCTTATCTGTACATCTGAAATCTAACAAAATCTAATTCATTTAAGCCAGGATTGTGTTTCAACTCTTGACATTCATAATCATTTTAGCCAGAAGAGCTATAGCGATTCTTGTTTTCCCATCTGGCATCCATCTGTCTGTGCTCATATCTGTCCATTTACTTTTTCTTGATAACACTGTAGAATCCACAGTTTTCATCTGATTGTCATCAAACTTGGTCAGAATAATTGGACTTTCAGACTTAAGATTGTTCCTCTCGAAAATGGGTCCAATCTCTTAAAAGTCTTTGGAAAAGAGGACGTTTGAAAAATTTTAAGTAGAAAATCTTCCTTAACATTCTAAGGACCATATTTTCCCTCCAATTGTCTTCAAAAAAGTGCAGAATGATTAGACCATCACAATGGAAATTTCCTTTTGAAAATTGGGCCAATCTGTCAAGCATCACAGGAAAAGGAGTCAAACATAAAAATTTAGTAAGAAAATCATTTTGACACACACTAAAGTCTAATTATCATCACATTATCATAAAACTTGCTCAGAATGATTTGACCATCACAGGGATCTTTCCTTTTAAAACGGGTCTGATTGTCAATGGTCACAAGAAAAAGGAATCATATGAAAATTTGATTAAAAAAATCCTTGTTAACACTCTAGAATCCTTAATTTTCATCGGATTGTCCTCAAAATTACATAGAATGATTGGACCATCACAAGCATTGTTCATTTAGAAAATGTGTTTGATCTATCAAGCAACATAAGAAAAGGGGCCTTATGAAAGTTTAATTTAAAAAATCTTGTTAACTCTCTAAAAGGCCTCAGTTTCAACTGATTGCCTTCTTTCTTACTCAGGATGATAGTATAATCACAAAGATTGGTTCTTTACACTATGGGTTTGATCCATCAAGCTTCATTGGAAAAAGAGAAGAAGAGTCTTATGTAAATTATATTAAGATTTTGGAGCTCTTTGATCAATTTGAGTGAGTGTTTGGAATGAATTGAGCTCACAATGAGTGATATTGAATGATTTTGATCGCAGTTGGTGTCAATTCCATGATGATTTTAAACAGGGACTCTATATTGAATTTAGGGTCCGTGTTTTAACTGTAGGTGAGCTTTAACATTAAGACCAATTTCAAAGAAGTTGCAGACAACAAATGAGCCTGTGCGTGACATTTCCAACAACTTGACATGTGTGTGAGGGACAAATATAAACCAGCCTAGACAGCCACAAAGTTTGATAAAAAGATCACCAGAATGTCTTAAGACACTTTGAGATCTAATCTATCCAAAAATAGTAAAGTGATGACTCTGGTCAGACTGTGCAGATGCACAGGATGGGCAGAGTCTTTGCTTGGTACACATTGGAAATTGATGGAAATCTCATGCACAAGCTCAATTTGAAGTTAATGACTTAATTGAAAATCATTGTTTGATGAGGAAGAAAACATTTTGGATTATGATGAAATGGCTTGAAACAAGAAATGAGCCTGTGTGTGATATTTCTAACAATTTCATGTGTGTGTGTTGGACAGACGTTAAACAACCTGGACAATTGCACAGTTCATTGAAATCATTTTTGGATTGTGAAGAGAGATGTAAGGTACATAGCTATCTATTGAGCATGAGGGAAGACTCTGGTCAGACTGTGCGGATGCATGGGCTGATCAGTGTATTACCGTTGCACACATGTGAAATTGTTGGAAATATTATGCACAGGCTCACAATCCTTTTTCTAATTTTTTTCGTCTGAGGAGTCAAAAGGTGGGAAGGATTTAACATGTGGTCCAACTTGTGTAGGACATTTCATTAAGTTAAGGTTATATGCATTATAAACCTCCAAAATATAACTCTTTCACTGTTCACAAAGGAATTATAGGAAATGTTATTGATAGTATAAATAATGTAATACAAGCAAAACTGGATAAATTTTACAATATTTTTTTTAATGAAAGCAATTTATACAGCTTAACAATAAAATATATTAATATACAAATCTGTATAACTAGAAGCATTAACAAGAGCACCGCTAATACCTAGGTGCCAATGCTCGGCTGCAGGTGCCAGATAATGCAAAATATCAAAGTCCAAAAAGGGGCATTACTCTTACAAATAACTTTCATATTGATCCCCCTTAATTGTCTGGATAACTCTTGTGGTAGTGAAAACACATACCAAGTTTAAAGCAAATATCATCAGTAGTAATAAAGTTATAATTAAGGTTATTGTTTGGTTTAATCCACGATTTTTCCCTTGGCATGGCGGAGCCTAAGTAACTGGTTGATACACTTAAGGTTAAGGTAAATCAGCCTTTATTCAATATTATTTACTTCTAAAGATAGTCGACATAATTAACCCGAGGCCATAAAGCACAGGTTGGTAACCAAACCCTCATAACTTCAGCTTGTCAAAGCTGAAGTTACGAGGGTTTGGTAACCCAACAATGAAATGTGTTCACTTTCTCTAATCATGTGAATCCTTTTGGTTTAAAGATACAGTTATTTGCACGTGTTCACGATTATTGCCGACTAACTATTCAATGAACCCAATATCTTTTAAAGTTAACTTGCTAAATTATGTCACGGCTAAGCCCCGCCCTGCCAGTTCATTAATAGCGCAGAATACACAAATGCCATCAATAGTGACAAAAACACCAAGGGGATGACAATACCTCAATGTTTTATTCCAAACAAACGAGTTAAAAAGGTAAAAGCTGAGTATCATAAATATCTTGATATGTATTTCTTGAACAAATAAATAGACAAGAGCACGACTAAACTAACTTGGCTGATAACCACATAACCCTATACGTGACAAAAGCTTTGGAAAACATTATGGCAAATGAAGAAATTGCTTATACAAATTTCTACAAAATCATATACATAGCTTTGCTTTTTTAACTTAAAGAACATTTTTTTAAATTTTTGTCTGAAATTTCTTTCAATTTGGAATTTCTAAATTGATGTCTGCTAATGGACCATCCTCTGGAATACCAAACAATACAAAGTGAATTGATTCCCACAGATTAGAACTAAAAGACAAGTTTCACCTCAATTAAAACTAGCCCTGTGTTGAGGATGACAAAACAGTGAAAACAGTTTGCAAATTATACTCATATAATTTGCTAACTGTTTGCACTGTTTTGTCAACCTGGTCGCAAGGCAGATCTATCACAAATTTTTTTTGCACAATTAGGACAACATTAAGCCTTAAGCAGTTCCTCAGATTTTCTTTAAAAACAGACAAGCTAACAATACTTCAACATAAATATGGCCTCATAACTCATAAACAATACTGACAATAGTTTTGTACTTATCAAAATGGACACATATATGGCATCTTTGCAGTATTACCTTTCAGTTTGATTAACATTTGTGGGACAATAAGAAAACAAGAGGACCAGGATGGTCCTTTATCACTCACCAAAGCCTCCTTAAACCCTAGGACATCACGAATTGATGGCTCTGCCTAAAACAGTTGTAACCGCCTATATGTTTATAAGTAGTAACAACTGTTTTGCACTGAGCTATCAAAATAAGATTGGCATATATCAACGAGATCATTTGTACCTACTATAAAGGCCTAGGTGTGAGGCTTAATTCTAAAGATTATACTAGAAAAAAATTCTTTCTTAATTTCTATTTAAAGCTTTTAAAAAACATTTTTTAGATAAGTTATATCTACTTTTATGAGAAAATGGTTGATGAATACATGTGGTTGCAGGAGCAAGATTGACTGTAATAAAACTTGTATAGTGGGGTATAATGAGTATAACATTAAAACATTTCATGAAAGTTTTCATCCTGAATGCAGGTACAGTGGAATCCTGTTAATTGCAACTCCAATTGTCAACACTTTTGTTGCTGTTAACCAGAGGTTGATATTGAAAGAAGATATTTGTTCTATTTATCTTTTGTTTGTGCAGAGTGAGTTGCAATTAACCCTTGTCATGCTGCATAAAAAATGTCAGCAAAATTATACTCAAATCAAATGTAATTGAGAAAAGATGCTGCCCACTCATTCATGACTGAGGAGACTCAAAATAAGCCCTTCCCTGCCATACCCAAATGTATGGACCAATCAAATTTTTGCAAACAATTTTTGAATTTGAATAGGGTAACCCAAGGAACATTCTGGTTAAGTTTCATTGAAATCGGTCCAGGTGGTTCAGGTGGAGATGTCATTCAAAGATTTCGGGATCAAAATAAGCCCCGCCCTGCCACGCCCATATTTATGGGCCAATCAGAATTTTGCAAACAAGAGGGTCACCCAGGGAACATTCTGGCAAAGTTTCATTGAAATCTGCCCAGTGGTTGAGAAGAAGAATTAAAAGATTGTTGATTGCGGGCTCAAAATAAGCCCCACCCTGCCAAGCCAATATTTATGGGCCAATTAAAATTTCGTGAACAATTTTTAAAAAGGGTCACCCAAGGAAGACTCTAGTAAAGTTTCATTGAAATCCGCACTTTGGTTCAGGAGATGTCATTCAAAGATTTGGGGCTCAATTTAAGCCCTGCCATCCCATATTTATCGGCAAATCAAAATTTTGCAAACAATTTTTGAAAGCAGGTAATCAAAACATTCTGGCAATGTTTCATTGAAATCGGCCAGGTGGTTCAGGAGGTGATGTTGTTCAAAAATTTTGGGCCCAAAATAAGCCCCCCCTTCCAGAACCATATTTATGGGCCAATCAGAATTTCCCAAACTATTTTCAAAAGGATCACCCAAGGAACATTCTGGTAAAGTTTCATTGAAATCAGCCCAATAGTTCAGGAGGAGATGTTGTTCAAAGATTTCGGGCTCAAAATAAAGCCTGTCCTGCAATGCCCATATTTATGGGCCAATCAGAATTTTGCAAACAAGAGGGTCACCCAGGGAACATTCTGGCAAAGTTTCATTGAAATCAGCCCTGACAATGGACTCAGGCTGATCTTTATAGCTTCCCTTGAGCATGTTGTGCTCAGGTGAGCTTAACAATAAAATATAAAAAGTCGGTGTAGACGAAGATCAGACTGCACTAATGAGCAGGCAGATCTTTGTCTATATCTCCTGTCAAAACCGGAATATTCCAGGTTCAACATGGCATGGGTTAAGCAATGAGTTGCTATTATTAGGGTTACAATTAAGAGAATTCCTCTGTAGTGTTTTGTACAATTCAAGCGCTCTGCATGTCGTTGCCTATACTTGGTTGATGAGGGCCTCAAAGTAGAAAACTTGAGTGACAGAGTCACAATATATGATGCAACATGCGAGTTTTCAACAAAGGCGCCTTTTTCTACTTCGTAACATTGAATCACAAAATCGCAAGGATATTTGCAAGGATATGATACCAATATATATATAAACTGGAAAAAAAGCTGAAGGATGCCCACATTCGGCTGTTGGGTGTGTGATAAAGGATAAAAAATCCAAGTTAAAGGAATGGGCATAATTCACACAAATTCATCTAGAGTTATCTCCCTTTGTAGTATAATTTGCTCTTTTGATAGTGAACATGTTTGCCAAGTTTCAAAACATTGTCTTTAGTAAAATATATAATCACAAAATGTCAAATTTGTTGCATGACACTTTTGATAGTGAACATTTTTTCTGAGTTTCAAGCAAATGCATTTCGTAAAACCAGAGATATTAAAAAACAACAACCATGAAGATGTTCAATGATAGTCGGAAAACGATCCTGAGGCCTATCAATACCTGGCATTTCTCAGAAAACAGCCAAGCTAAAAATTTACCTATCATATCCTTTTGATGCGTGTCAGACTATCATTCAAAAGGCCCTGGTTTAGATCCCTTCAGCCGCACTCATCCTTTCCAACTTTTTATCTCTGACTTTTTGTCTCTCACAAATAGGTTGATAAATCCTTTCTTTTCTGGATACCAGCTGGATGCAAGGAAAGGATGTAATGGTAGTACTGATGTGAGAAATTCCAGGAATCCATTATAAGGTGCTTCAGCTTCTGCAATTAACTGATAGCTTGTTAAAAGTGGCAGTTAAACCCATACAAACATAACTAATTTACCCAACAAGTTGAAAAGCATTATTTGCAATAATATAGGTAACAAGTAATCATCGTTCGCATATTTTTCTCTAAACCAATCTCAATTTGTATATCAAGGAATACATTTGTCCATATACATTTTCTGGCAAGTGTTAGGGCAAAATTCAAGCAGTCAGTGCAATACTATTGTATGTGCCTATAAATATATATTTAGAGGATATTGAAAGAGTGGTCATTGGAAACAGAATTTATTAAACAAGTCATCTATAAACAGATAAAAACAAAAATATGCGGAGTTTTTATTTGTTTTAGATGAGGAGTTTAATAAATTCGGTATTTGATGAGCACAAATTACATATTCTATTTATAATATGACCTGAAATTTGCTAAAAAAGAGGAAGTTCCGGATATTTATCGATTTAATTTATTCGACATGAATTTAATGCCATTTGCAAAATGACCTCTGCAAGTACATTAGACGTCATTTTCTCAACAAAAATATTACATTACTATCCATAGCTTATTCTCATAGTTATTCCACTAGTGTTATGACACCCATGTACATGATATATAAAAAATATCCAACGGTTTATTTCACTCCTGCCATGTAGGTCATAATATAAAGGCACTTACAATATTATTGTGCTAACCCCTCCAAATATTGTGTAATCATTATAATAGATATATATCTAAAATGGAGTTCTTATGAAACGCAAAGTTAAATATCCTAATATTCTAAATATAGCCGTGAACAATAGTAGTGGCAACATATAGAGCCAGTACGATGATTTAATGTCGTAATATTCAAGGATTTCTGATGATGGAATCTGTGTGATATTGGTGTTTGAACAAATAAGAAATGCTGAACTGTTGGAGGGACTAAGGCACCTGAAAAAAAGAATCAGTTACAAGGATAACTTTATAGACAGTTTAAAAGGTTGTTGCAAAACTATTGGGAGAGCACATCATTGCAGGGGGGTCAAAACCTTGTAACTACAGCTTGAGGAAGCTGGACTTACGAGGTTTTGGTCGCCCAAAAACACTATATATTTAGGTTGAATTATTTACAAAGTTTTAAATGCACATCATTATATGGAAATGACCTCTGCCCATAAAAGGCATGTCTTCATCACATTAAAATTTTTCTTAGCAGTCTAATAAATGGTCACCCTCAAATTATCCCAATGAAAATCAGTTGAAATCTATCCGTAAGTTTCTAAGTGAACAGTTGTCAAAATTTCCACAATGTAATCTAATGGACAGATATCCAAAAGAGCCATGTTTTTCATCAAATAAAAATATTTCTAGTAGTCCAATTAGGATTGACACATCAAGATGAATTTCAATCAAAATTCATTTAGTAGTTTCCAAGAAGAAGATTTTAAAGAAAAGATGGACACTCAGATGACTGATGTGTTACCATGACAATAGCTGGAGATTAAAATCAAATTTAGAATAATACATAGTAATATTTATTTCCTTTTCAGCATTAATTCACAGTGCATTTTTTCCAAAAATATCAATTAATTGCCATTTTATTTCTTGATATAATCAACAATGTATAAGCTGATACTTACGATACCGGTGGGGCATTTGTAAATTCTAAAACCATCAATGAATGGAATGAGTAATGAAGGAATGATAAGTATTTCAACCAGTCTAACCATATAGGTAGGTTTCTGGTGAACAATCCACCTGGAATAGATTAACAAATATAAATTATAGAAGATAAAAACAAAAAGCATATCGAGGGTTCGGAGCAACGCTGTAGTAAGTGTATATACAATGTATATTCACTTACTACAGTCTTGCACCGAACCCTCAATATGAGAATCCCAAGATGCTTGAAATGACCTCTATTTATCTGATATTTCATGAACTTAATTGCTTTAACCCTTTGCTGTTTAATCCCTGCTTTTTACATGCCTGTGAGTTTATGATTGAGAAAACATTGTGAAAAAAGAAGAAATTGCTTCTGACAAGCAATTTCTTCTTTTTCCACTCTATTTTCTACCCTACTGAATGGTTATTTTTCAAATTAAATTCGCTTTAAAGTTTCGTCTGCAAAACCTTTGAATTTGGACAGGTCTAAAATTTTGTAAAACAGGAAAGGGTTAACAAGAAATACTTGAGGCCCAGGAGGGCCAAGTATCGCTCCACTGGAATTGCCCAAGAGGAAACAAGAAGAAAACATTAATTTACTTTAAGTGAAATTTAAGTAAATGATGATTTAAGAAAGCAGGTCAAGGTCTGTGAAATTTTAAATCTTACTATTTATTTAATACAGACCTTGAACCTATTATTCATAATTCAAGAAAGTTGATCAAAGGGATGGTCAGGGTTCTACAGAATGCCAGAATAAAACTAGAAAGCAATGAATGGCTTGAGTAGCTCCACAGGCTTGAAATTCTTGTTATAGCAAATCTAAGTTTTGACTAGATTTATAGATATTTTGGGTTCTACTGATGTTGAAAATGATTATCAAAGTTTCCACTATATAACATTTAGCGAAATGACCTCCAACCATAAAATACATATTTTTCATCTGATCACAATAATTTTTTGTAGACTTATAATGAGTCACTCAAGGATCATTCATGTACAATTTAGGTATCCATCTATTAAGATTTTTCAGGGAAAAATTTACGACCAGACGCACAGACAATGGACACAACACCATGACAATGACCTCAGTGGCCTTCGGCCAATGGAGCTAAAGATGAGATAAAATATATTCTTTCCATTTATTAAATTTAATTCAACATTACATGTTTTTTTCTGACCCCTAATCAGTTTTTTCTTAAATGACATATTCCCCTATTTGTACCTCAATTTTCCCGATATGGAAAGATGCGACTGGACGTTCAGAGAATAAAACATTTAGACAGACTCTTTGCAAGTCTCAACATCTATTTTGAAATCCATTTATAGCTCCAGAAAGGATAAATTTTGTCCTTTTTTATTGTTTGATCAGAGCTGTGACATTGACCTTTGACATATTAAAACAGACTCTTTGCATGACTAAACTACTCATAAAGGGGAAATCTATTTTGAAATCAGATGCATGCTCAGGAAAAGATAAATTTTGTCCAATTTTATTTTGAAATTTGAGCCTGTGCGTGAGATTTCCAACAATTTCATGTATGTACAAGGCAAAGACTCCAACCTGCCTGTGCATCCGCACAGTCTGACCAGAGTCTTCACTTTGCTTTAAATAGATAGATAAGGTCTCAAAGTACTTTTAAATCATCAGGTAGCATTATGTTTACAGTATGTGGCTATCTACACTGTTCAATGTTTCCGCCTCATGCACATTTCAAATTGTTGGAAATGTCAAGCACAGGCTCATTTATTAATGAATGTAGAAGTTCTGGACATGAATGGGCCACACCTACCCCACCCAAACCAATGCATATTTGGACAGAGATAACTCTATATGCCCATCGACATTTTATGCCCAGGGTGTTAAAAAAGCCAAGCTTTAAATTGTTTGAGTTTAGTTGAGGAAATAAACTTTATGAAGGAATGACCTAAACAAGAGCTGTCACTGTAAGATGACAATGCCCCCGACACCGCTTTGATAGTAATAAGGAAGTTATGGCCAATGTTAAAGTTTTTGGACGGAATGACGGACGGACAGACGGACAGACGGACGGACAGACGGACGGACAGACGGACGGACGGACGGACGGACAAGTCAAATTTATTATGCCTCCCTATCGGGGGCATAAAAATACATACCAAGTAACATAATTCCCATTTGGAATGTAATGGATACAGTCATAGCTTGGTTAATTTGAAGGCAGGCTATTCCAATAAACAAACCAAAACTCTGAAAATATACAAAGTGAACCACAAGCTTAATAAACTATGCTCAAAGTTACATAGCCTGGCTCCCAGGCTGTCAGTTAGTTTTAAAATTAATAAGGTAGACCACTCATGTTTTACTTTTTTATTTCAAATTACCTCCCATATTCTCAATTGAAGTTACTAGTATTTTGAAATTTATACATACTCGGAAGGTGACCATCATAGAATATATATGATAAAGGCAATGTGTGAACTGTAACAAAAGATGAATGTCCTCCGTCGGCTCCCTGTTTCTATGATTTGAGCACTGGTGAATAATCAAAACATTGTAACTACAGCTTAAACAAGAGCCTTCAGAGACGGATTATGCTCCCCGAATAAGGCATTGTCGCAAAAACAAGAGCCATGTTGGACATGGACATCCCACACCAAGAAAGCTTGATAGTAAACTATATTTTTTAGACACAAATTTCAAATAGTTTATGGTAAAGGGCATCTGATTTTCTACTGGAATGTGAAATTTCATCAAATTCTGAGCATAAGACTAGGAGAAATGAAAGAATAACTGTATTTTACGAGCTAGCGTAAAGGTAACAAACATTTAGCCCCCTTTTTCCATGATATATTTTTTTACGTAAATTTAAAATTTTTATAGTGAAGGGCATCTGATTTGCTACTCAAATATGAAATTTTACCAAATTCTGACTGTTAGACTAGGAGAAATTTGGGAAAAACTTTTTTTTAACCTAAGTCCCCTTTTCCTGTGATGAGGTCTCAAATCAAAAAAACGTCACAGATGCATCATCACTATATCATAGGGAGTTCACATGGTAAGTTTCATTTGATTTGGCCCAAGGGTTATGGAGAAATAGGTGGGGACGGACGGAATAACTATTTTACATGCTAACATAAAGGTAACAAACATTAAGCCCCCTTTTTCCATGATAATTTTTTTTTTCGTAAATTTAAAATAATTCATAGTAAAGGGCATCTGATTTGCTACTCAAATATGAAGATTCACTAAATTCTGACAGTTAGACTAGGAGAAATTTGGGAGAAACTGTTTTTTACCCTAAGTCACCTTTTCCAGTGACGAGGCCTCAAATCCAAAAAGCGTCACAGATGCATTATCACTATATCATAGGGAGTTCACATGGTAAGTTTCATTTGATTTGGCCCAGGGGTTATGGAGAAATAGGTGGGGACAGACGGACGGATGGACGGAAAGACGGAATTATGGACAGATGGACGGACGGACAGACGAAGAGGCGGCATGATAAGCTGTAGTTCAAAGATATGATCATTTATCAACAAGATCCTTCATCAACAACGTTTTTCAGAAGAGGAAATATTTTTAAAACACACTTGCGTAATGTGCGTAATGCTAGTCATGCCCTTGCAGATATAGAGATTATTTAAGATTTGAAATCAAATTATTTCAAAAATTATAACTTAAATTGTATGTTGCTGATATTAATTTTAATCGTCTAGTCAAGACAATTCAGTTAAGTACCCACAACTTAAGGTTTTCATAGAGACATAGAGATTTTAGACTGGCTTTACCCCACTTATCTGAACATCTTTAGAGAAGGTCAAGCACAACTTACTAAAACTAGTCAAGAATCAGAGGCCCGTTTTAATAAACTTCTTTCAAACTTCTTTAGAGGACGAAGAGATAATGCATGGAAGAATTCCATCTTTTGTTACTAAGTTAGAACAACTTGAATATTTGATTTATGCAAAAAATGTTTGCAAGATGTTTAGTACAAGAGCCATGTCAGATATGGCCATCCCCGGCCATGAAAGCTTGATAGTAAGCTGAAGCCTAAAAGATTAAGGATTCTTTTGTACTTTAAGAGAAATGCCCCCCTACAAAATCTAAGTCTTAACATTAGCAATAGGCAGTAACTGGAAAATTATGCAAGCAAGAAATATAGTTATTGAGCACTGCACTTCTCTTCCATACGAACTATCCACCTATTAAGTTTCAAGTTGATAGCTTTTATACTTTAAGACATATGCCCCCAACAAAGAGTAAGAGTTTAAATTAACAAAGGGCAATAACTCCAAATGGGAGCAAGCAAGAGTTGTAGATCTTATGCACTGCACTTCCCTGAGATCTATTCACCTATAAAGTTTCAGGTTGATAGCTATTCAACTTTCAGAGATATGATCCAGACAAAATCTAAGTATTTAAAATGACAAAGGGCAATAACTCTAAAATTATGCAAGCAAGAGTTGAAGTTCTTGTGCTCTGTACTTCTCCTCCATGAGATCTATCTTCCTATATAGTTTCAAGTTAATAGCTAGTTAGATTTCAGAGATATGCTCCTGACAAAATCTTAGTATCTAAAACAAGAGGACCATGATGGTCCTAGATTGCATCTGAGTCTCTTTAACCCTTGGGACATCACAGGGTGCACCTGGGTGGAGCCCAAATATGATCCCAGGGTCTTGATATGAACAAACTTGGTAGATGTCCACCAAATGATGCTGCATACAAAATATGAAAGCTGTCTGCCTTCTGGTTTCAAAGAAGAAGATTTTTGAAGAATTTCGCTCTTTGATTCTATGTAACAAGAGTTGTCCGCGGACAACGTAGCTCGCCCAAACAGCTGCTTGTCACAAACAGCGCTTGACCGAAGACCGAAGTTCAAAGTGGTTTCTTTCAATGTTAAAGTCCATGATCTAATATATATCTGTTTGAGTAGTAATTAAGAAATATAAAAACTTTTTTGTTTTAATGGCATGTATAAGGTTAGGGTAAAGTGAAAGCCTACAAGCAGATGAGGTTACCAATGGTATTTCTTTGTATCAAACATGAAGTTTTTCTTTAAAATCTTTCTAAGTCCACAAAAGGTCAAGATCAAGGTCAAATTGTGAAGGACCTTGGTCTCTGTAGAAGTCTATCACCTAGTGAGTATGTGTATGAAGTAATAATGTCATTGAGTAAAGCATTTAGAAAATATAAGCAAGGTTAAATTTTTGGTTAAAGTTTTTCAGTTTAAGTTTTTCCAAGTCCATAAAAGGTCAAGGTCAAATTGTCAACGTCTTTAGTTTCTGGTGAAAGCCTTTCATCTGGTGACTATGTATATGAAGTAATGATGTCCCTAGGTTAAAGCATTCAGAAAATATAAGCAAGGTTAAAGTTTTTGGTAAAAGAATTTCAGTTAGAGTATTTCTAAGTTCATAAAAGGTCAAGGTCAAATTATCAAGGACCTTGATCTCTCACAAAAGCCTATCACCTAATGAGTATGTATATGAAGTAATGATGTCCCTAGGTTAAAGCATTCAGAAAATATGAGCAAGGTTAAAGTTTTTGGTTAAAGTTTACAGTTAAAGTTTTTCTAAGTCCACAAATGGTAAAGGTCAAGGTCAAATTGTGAAGGACCTTGGTCTCTGGTGAAAGCCTATCACCTGGTGAGTATATATATGAAGCTATGATGTCCCTAGGCTAGAGCAATAAAAAATATATGTAAGGTTAAAGTTTTTGGTTAAAGTTTTTTGGTTAAAGTTTTTCTAAGTCCACAAAGGGTCAAGGTCAAGGTCAAATTGTCAAGGACCTTTGTCTATGGTGAAAGCCTATCACCTTATGAGTGTGCATATGAAGTAATGATGTCTCTAGTTTAAAGCTTACAGAAAATATATGCAAGGTTAAAGTTTTGGTTAAAGTTTTTGGTTAAAGTTTTTGGTTAAAGTTTTTTTGAAAGGGTCAAGGTCACAGTCTAAAGGTCATTTCGACATGGATGTTGGTCTCAAATGAAAGCCTATGCCCTAATGAGTGTTTGTGTAAAAAATAAAGCCTCTAGGATAAATATTGATAGAAATAAAAACTTTAACCTAATGCGGACGCCGACACCGACGCTGACGCCGACGCTGACATCCGAGGGTATGACAATAGCTCTTCCGAGACTTTCGTCCCGGGCGAGCTAAAAAGGGTGGCACCTGGGTGGCGCAAACTTGGTAGAGGTCTACTAGATAATGCTACATATCAAATATGAAAGCTGTCTGATTTCTGGTTTCAGAGAAAAAGATTTTTGAAAATTTCCAATTTTCACCCTTCATGCTCAGGTGACCTAAAAAGGGATGAACCCTGGAAGTGCCCAAATATGACCCAAGGCTCATGGTCAAGATACGAACAAACTTGGTAGAGGCCCATTAGATGATGCTACATACAAAATATGAAAGCTGTCTGCCTTCTGTTTCAGAGAAGAAGATTTTTAAAGATTTTTGCTCTTTGATTCAATGTTAAAAGGGCTGTGCGTGGGTGGAGCCTAATATGAACCCAGGGTCTTGATATAAACAAACTGGGTAGAGGCCCACTTTTCAAATGTCTTTTGAAAATCATTCTATTTCAATTATTTTCTTGTCCTGTTGTTAAGTTTAATGTTAATATGTCAAAACTTGAATCACAGTCCATATAATGTAATGCCATATTTCACTTAAATTTATAACATGTATTTGTTCACAGCTAAGCCGTCTTTAATTAAGTAATCCACACTTGTTAAAAGTCATAAAACTTGTGATAGAAAACAATCAAAATCTATATGTAGCCGGGTTGACTATAAGGGGTGTTTGTACTGCCTTGCCGTACAAGCTAGCTTTTATAGCGACGTGGTAGAGCACTTGCTTTGGGACACAGAGGTCCCGGGTTCGAATCCCAGCGGAGTCAAATATTTAATTGCGGGTTACATTTGGCGCCCACCGTAAATAACCCACATGAGGTGGTGGTTATGTGATTTGGTAGTTGAGGATGTTGAATTGAGAAGATTAGTGGAAGAATCTTAATTGTCGAGGGGGTGTATGTAGCCGGGGTTGACTATAAGGGGTGTTTGTATTGCCTTGCCGTACAAGCTAGCTTTTATAGCGACGTGGTAGAGCACTCACTTTGGGATGTAGAGGTCCCGGGTTCGAATCCCCACGGAGTCGAATATTTATTTGCGGGTTACATATATATCAACAAATCAACAAATTTGTTGGACAGTCCTTTAACATTAACTAGTGATGACCCACTGTCATAGTGAAAATAAGAATTGAAATGAGCTTCCATCACGATGATTTTGACTGTTATCCGTTATGGTCAAGATCTCAACTCAAAATTTTGTCAAATTTCAACTTAATATTAAAGCTGTAATTCTGTTGCAATACTAAAATAAATGCAAATAAATAACAACTTATTAATATGATCCTTTATGTTCATACATTTATTTGTCTTATTTACTTAAAAATTCTCTGCAATTTTCTCTGCACAAAATTTTTTTTATAACCTACAGCCCAGGGGCCCGTTTTCCTAAACATCTTACGATCATTTTTTGCTTAAGTCCAAAATCTAAGTTGCTTCTAAATAAGTAACTTTATATGGAATTCTGCCATGAATCATCTCATTGGAATCGTTTTCTAAAGACGATTCCGATGAGATATTGCAGGCAGAATTTAAGAATGAATGAAATCACCAGGTATGATTAATGATTTTGACTTACGATTAATTTATTCGTAAGAAGTTTAGTAAGACGGGCCCTAGATCCCTAACTGATAGCTGTAAATGACTGACTTTGAAACATGATAACATTGATGTCAACAGGGCTAGTGCAAGTGTTTGACATTGAAAAGTCATCAATAAGTCCTAAACAATGAAATTCTCAGGGACAAAACTTACAGAGCTTGAAAATTCTACTAGTCTGCTCGTCCTGCATGATTTTTTCCTTCTTTGTCTACATAAGTAGGATGAGTGGATTTTGCAAAATTTCACTTATGAAATAAAGATATTACTATTTCGTAGAATTTGAGATAGAAATAGCAAATAAGGTGGATCTACAGTATTAGGCAATAAAATTTTTTAAGAAGGACTGCTAAATTTATTTTTTCATACAAATCATGAATTCCGCAATACATGTGTACTTGGATAATCCAGGCTAACTCAAAATATTACCTGTCCTGCTATGGCATCAATAAATACAGTCCCTAGAGTAGAGATGAAGGCACTTATTCCATTCAGTCCGATCACCCAGTAAGCAATAACAACAAACAATGTTGGCTGTATGAGGATTAGTACGAGCTCACTCGTCATCTTGGCACAGTAGTACGCAGACAATCTGTACCAGCCTGCAGATCTCTCCTTGTTGATCACCATACGCTCCATTGGAACTGAAAATGACAAGACATTATATATATGCTTTGTTCAATAAGCCTCTAGAAGGTCTTTGACCCATGAGGATTACAATAATTATTACAATATTAACAAATTACTATGGCGGACAACATGAAAAAATATTAAATTTTCATTGCATCTGTAATTAGTTTAAATCAAGATATACAAAAAATACTGATCCACTTCTCCAGGATTGTACGAAACGAAAACAAGCCAGGATTGTGAGTAGATTATTATTCCCTTTTATGGTGTAGTCATATAGTCAATGGGCAACGAGAACCACGCATCTTCAGCTTATTCAAACTGATGGTACGAAGCCACATAGCCCATGAAAACATGAATTATGTATATTTAGGTTATAGAGACAAAAACAAAACAAGTATTAATTGAACATTAATCAAGTTAAAACAAAGTGATAGAAAGTCTCAATCTATAGTTAAAAACACCGTCAAATTGACAGCTTTATTGATTTTAGAATGATAAGGAAGACATCACAACTCACAGGGAAAAAGACTTACAATTTTATCTTAAGGCTCCAGACTGCTAAAATTCCAAATTTAATATTTAGGATATGGGCATTTTCTCCAGAAATCCAGAGGCCCAAGTCAAAATCTAGGGGACATGACTGGGCCCATGATACCCCTTTTTCCCTGATTCAGATGTGCAGATTAAGGTGGGTATTCTTGTCTAAAATCTTTAAAGCCTATGTTGTTGGTACTCATTTGAATTGTCTCAACAAGACAATTCAAATGAGTACCCACAAAATAGGGTATGGACAGGGATAAGTGAAATTTTAAAATACCTAAATACCTCCCCTCCCCCCTTTGTATTTGTAGCTCTACAATAAAACATGTCATAAAAGAACATATGTGTTAGAGGTGTACTAACAGAATGTTATAATTAAGAGGGTTACAATGGCCCTTAATTGCACACCTGAATAATATAAAACGGAGTACTAACAGATGTGTTTGCAGAGCACTAATAGATAATTAAGAGGGCTAGAATGGCCCCGTTATAGCTCACCTGAATAATACAAAATCAATGAAAAGGAAACTGAAACAGGATTGAAACAAAAGGGACTTATATCCCAAAATTGCTTCGTCCACGATGAAGAGCAATCAATACAGAATGTTTTCTACACATATTCGTACAGGGTGATTATGAATTTAGTTTCATGTCTCCATGAAATCAACAAGTATTTTCATAACATCTATAGTAGTATATTGAACAACTTACATGAAGTGACTGCGTCAAACAATGGAATGAAGCCCCAGTGAGCAGCAATAAAAAACACAGCACCCATTCTATCTCGTAAAGTATCTTCGCTTCTAGGGAGTTGGAAAAACATTAGACATACAAAAGCACATATAAGTAAGTTTTCTATTATTTTTGACAAATCTAGAATCCGTTTTCTAGATTCCCTGAAAGTTCTGATGGTAAGTTGGGTGTACTGGGTGAAAAAACCTGTCGGCCATTTTCCCACACTGTAGCCAAGATTGTCGTCTGCATCAAGGTCAAGGAGACTCATGTGAACACTTCCTGGATCTAAAAATAGATCAAATCTTACAGGAATGATTCATTGTACTTATTTATTATTTCTTATTTTGTTCTCCAATTTAAAAAGTCTGGTGTTCTAATTTTTACTTGGGGGTAAAAATCATCATTTTACAGCAAGCATGTAGCCCTTCAATAAGAGATTTAGAAGCTATTTGCAAAATAAGTGAGAACAAGCTTCAATGTTGGAGTAAAATAACTCCATTTGAAAGGTTTTGGAACACTGAAAATACATCAACTAAACTACAACACTTAAATATTAACCCTTGTCATGCTGAACCCAGAAATATTCCTGCTTTGGAAGGAGCTAAAGACATACATCAGCCTGCACCTATGTGCAGTCTGATGTTAGTCTACACCACCTGTTTCTGACTTTCAAACCAGAATTGTCAATAGATTTATTTTTTCAAATAAAAAATGACCTACAGTTGGTACTTTCAGTGGTTTTTGCCCTTTGATTTTGATGAAAATTTTTAGCCAAATTATTCAGCATGACAAGGGATAACAAGAGCATCTCCCGTGGGTGGCAACGCTCAGCTGCAGATATCAACATGAACAACGCCATGGTGACCATAATACTTCTAGGTTTTTTCAGGATCAGCTTAACCCTTTCCTGTTTTACAAAATTTTAGACCTGTCCAAATTCAAAGATTTTGCAGACGAAAATTTAAAGTGGATTTAATTTGAAAATAACCATTCAGTAGGGTAGAAAATAGTGTGGAAAAAGAAGAAATTGCTTGTCAGAAGCAATTTCTTCTTTTTCACAATGTTTTCTCAATCACAAAATCACAGGCACATAAAAAGCAGGGATTAAACAGCAAAGAGTTAACAGAAAATTGCTTTCTACACTGTTTCAAAACAATCTCTACCAAAGGATATTCATAATTATATAATCCGAGTCAAATTCAAACACTTTAGCTCTGTATATCAACGCACACCAGCCTGCTGTGTTTTTCAGTCGATAAATTTGTTTAAATTGAGGGATACATGGTCAGGGTTTTTTTGTGTGTTTTAAATTTTTATGCTAAGTCAATATAGACTTTCAAACACCAAATGGTTCATGTATATTTGAGACCCTTTGAAACAACAACAAAAGTCTTGAATTGGAGAAAAAGAACTTCCAAATCACAGAAATTTTTCATGCCTTTTTCAGACTAATTCTGAATCATCATACTCCACTGGTATTGAGGATGACAATTACCATTTTATACATAGATTATATGAATATCGACTAGCGCCAACTGTATAGGCTGCTAATTTGTATCCCGATATTTATTGAATTTATTTTATTAAAGAAATTGTTCAAACTTTATTTTTATGTGGAGAACTATTTTTAATACACATTGATTATGAAAGTGTATTTCTTTTGTCTTATCTCGTTTCTGCTTTTAGTTTATTTGTATTTGAAACAAACTGTAGAATTTTACAAATTAGGTCATTGTTGTAAATCTACCTGGGTGAACACCTTACTGGGATTAACCGTTATGACTTTACCTACGGGTTCAATTATCCATTATACTGCACGTGAATTGAAGAGTTTTCGTTCACTGTCTAGGCGATATTTAATACCTAATCACGATACACTAGGTAGAATAAAAAGTCTCGGTATATTAAATTATAGAAGTAAACGAGCTGGGACTAAAAAATCCAAAATAAACGTTATTGCTAGAAACCAAACTGGTGTTAATTTTTCAAATTTATTATATCCAAAACGATCTAATATTATCAAAAGTTTTACAGAGAATGTCTGCTGTTTGACCCTTAATTGTAGATCACTTGTTAAAAAAGATGTTCTTGTTGGGCAATTTCTCCGTGATCAGAAAATTGATTTCGCAGTTTTAACCGAAACTTGGTACTCAGATGAGAAACAACATCAATACGAAACAGCTGACTTAAACCAAAATGGATATAAAATAAGTGTTTCAAATCGTCAAAAAAGAATAGGTGGAGGTGTTGCTCTGGCTTGTCGCAGCGATGTTAACATGCGTAAACTGTCCTCTGGTCTTACAACAAGTTTTGAACATGGTTTATGGCAGTTGGTCTTTAAAAACGTTACAATACATTGTCTTGGTCTCTATAGACCACCTTCACTTACCACAACTTCTCAATTCAATACAGAATTCTTTCAATTTCTGGAAGATCTAGTCCCAAATTATTCAAATCTTATGATCATGGGCGATTTTAATCTACATGTTGATAAAACTAGTAATGTTATTGATGATTTCAACAATTCTCTGTCTGCCATAGGTCTACGACAGCACGTTGATTTTCCAACTCACATACACGGTCATACGCTTGATCTGATGATCACAGAAATTGACAATGGAGTGGATGTGCATTCATGTGAACCGGGCCCTTTTTTGTCAGATCATTGTGTAGTGAAAACCATCACTAAATTAAGAAAAGAAAACATTACCAGCAAGCCTATTTCTTATAGAAACTTCAAAGATATGAATAAAGATGACTTTACTAAAGACTTGTCAAAACTGGACTTGTCTTCAAAATCAGTAAATGAAATGGTGGATTCCTTTGAAAATGAAATTGAAAATTTACTGAACAAACATGCTCCAATCAAAGAGAAAATTCAAATATACAGAACACCAAAACCATGGTTCAATAATGAAATTATGTCATTAAAACGAGTGATGCGCCGAGCTGAAAGACTTTGGCGAAAATATAAACAGCCCCTTGACTATGAAACATATAAATTGGCACTTCGAGATTATCATACTGAACTAAGAACTGAAAAGCAAAATACTTTAAGCAAAAAGGTAATCGACTCAAAAGGTGATTCTAAAAAACTGTATAAGTTTGTGAAAGAAATGACCGGTAGCAAGTCTGAAAATCCTATGCCTCAAGTACAAAATGAAAGCAACGTAGCTGATGAGTTTGCTGACTATTTCATGGACAAGATCAAGAAAATCCGCGAATCTCTGAAGGACTTTGAAACCTACAAACCACTCGCAAAAGTGTTGAACCATTTGAATCTTTTACATGTTTAAGTGAGGGCGAGGTTGAAAAGCTTATAAATCAATTACAAAATAAATCTTGTGAGTTAGATGTTCTACCAACCAAGATATTAAAATCCTACCTTGGAGATCTTTTACCATCTGTTACACACCTTGGTAACCTGTCATTGACACAGGGCGTCTTTCCATCCAAATGGAAAGAAGCAATTATTAGACCTCTTCTAAAAAAGTCTGGTCTTGAGCTCATATATTCCAATTACAGACCAGTCAGCAACCTGTCTTTCTTGTCCAAACTTATTGAAAAGGCCGCTCTCTACCGTATAAATGACCATGTAAATGAGTTTGATCTTTTACCAAAGAATCAGTCAGCTTACAGACAATATCATTCATGTGAATCTGCTCTTCTAAGGCTCGTAAATGATATACTTGAAGGAATGGAACACCAGGAAGTAACAGCTCTTATTGCCCTTGATCTTAGCGCTGCTTTTGACACGGTTGATCATAGTATACTACTGGATGTACTTAACAGTCAGTATGGAATTTCCGGATCTGCGCTGAAATGGATGGACTCATACTTGCGACCACGTAGCTGTAAAGTCAGTGTTAACTCAAATACTTACTCTGCGCGAGAACTTGACTGCAGTGTCCCCCAGGGTAGCTGTCTTGGGCCATGGCTTTACTTAGCTTACGCAGGAACTATATTTGACATAGTGCCTCCATCCATTTCAGTGTACGGATTCGCAGATGACCACACGGCGAATAGACGTTTTAAACCATCACCAACTGAGGAAGCTATTGCTATCAAAGAGATGGAAGAATGCGCTGTCCTTATAAACGACTGGATGAACAGCAATAAACTTAAGATGAATAATTCAAAAACAGAGTTCATTCTTTTTGGAAGTCGTCAACAGCTCACGAAATGTAGGACAAAACAAATTAATATATGTGGCGATATTGTCAAATCTCAAAAATGCATTAGATATCTCGGTGCCTTTTTAGATGAATCACTTAGCTTCAAGGATCACGTGAACAAAAAGTGTAAAACCGCTATGTTGAATTACTTCAAAATTAAGAGCATTCGAAAATATTTGTCGAAGGAAGCTGCTGAAACTCTGGTTTTATCTTTAGTTATATCCCATTTAGACTATTGTAACATCATTCTCTATGGCATTTCAAAAACAGAATTATCAAAGCTCGAACGTATACAGAATATGTGTGCTAAACTCGTACTTAGTCGCTCCAAGTATGACAGCGCAAAAAAGGCTCTACATGACCTGCATTGGCTTCCGATCAAAGCACGAATTAGCTTTAAAATCCTCACATACATGTACAATTGCTCTGTAGGAAAAGCACCCGCTTACTTAACAGAACTCCTATCCTACAGAGTGCAAAAACGAGCTTTGAGATCTGCCGAATCGTCTGACGGAATCTTCCATGTTCCTTTTAATAAGAGGAAATCATTTTCTGACAGGAGTTTCAGTACGATGGGCCCAAAATTATGGAACGAATTACCAGTCTACATCAGGAAATCAGAAACCATAGATATCTTTAAACGAAAACTCAAATCCTTCTATTTTAAAGACTTTTTCGACCTTTTCTAAATTGAAATTTATTTTTTAAATAAGTATGAGGTAGTTTTACGACTTATTTCTTATACCTTTTATAATTTGATATTGTTTTACATGAATTATTTGTTTATACACTTTTATGTACAACGCCATTGAATATGTTTTTAACGTAGAAATAGGCGTTTAATCAAATTACCAAGTTTACCAAGTTTATGAAATGAATGGTCATGAAATACTGAATTTATCTGTTAGTCATCTGTAAATAGATTAAAACTAGGCTGTGCCAAGTTATTATCTGTTCTAGATGCCAAGTTTAATACATAGGCATTTCATGAGCACAATTTTGATATTCAATTTATAATATGACCCGAGTTTTTTTTAAAATTAATTGAGGAAATTACAGATATTCATGAGTTCAAGTTATTCTGTGAAAAATATAACACTGTTTGCAAAGTGACGTCAGCAAATACATTATGATGTCATTTTCAATGAAAACATTGATATCTGCTCTAAGCTCATTTGCATAATTACTCCACTAGTAGTTAACACCTGTGTAATATCAAAATTATTCAACAGGGTTATTTCACTCCTATGACACATGTTACCTCAAACACTTTCATTTACTCAAATTAATCTGCAAATTTGTTCTGGATTAAAGATCAACTTGTCCTTAGAAAAGGTCATATTCAAAATCTTCTTGTCTGCTGATTGAAAATCCCAAGTTGGACAAGTCTGGCATTGGAATACCTCTGCTAAAGATTATCCTTTGCTGTATTTGTAGATGTATTAAATGACTAATTTAAACATTTCTATGTATCTGTGATTAATTTTGAAAATGTTCAAAACGCAAAATCATGAAATACTTTTTCTTACCCAAGTCATTGTCTTCAATCTCCGCATGATGATCTTGGACTGGTTTCTTTTTTAATAATCTGGAACTCAGTCTACTCCAGGTTGACAGAAGCTTGGAGTTTGGTCTAGCTTCTGTTGACACAGATCTAACAAAACTTTGGACTGGTTCTTTGTCTCTGAAAAACAAGGGTGTAATTGATTATTGAAAGCGATCTAGGTTCCTTTTTTATTTACCTTGTAGGGTATGGCTTAGCTTTGACATAATTTTGCAAGGTTAATTTTCAATTACTTGGGATCTGTCAAGAGTTTGGAGGCAAATATCATTAACATGAATATATGACAGTGAAGTACAGTAAAATGTGTACTCAGTTACCCCTTACAGCACCACCAAAAAGCAGTCATGAAAGAGAATTGTTGCTGAGCAAATGTTTTGTTTACAAAAAAGAATTATCATTTTGATTGAATATGTGTGTTATTATGAAATTCTCAATAATTCTTTGATGTTAAAAGTCAAAAGAATTGTCTCATTGATATGATTCTATTGAGTTTTCACAACATAGGATTCCTTTACATTATTTTCATACCAATGATATCAACTTTTTAAGATATTTTGATTTAAAGAAGAGTAATTTGTAAACAATCACTCAATTAAAATGGTCGCTAAATAGATAAGGTTGCTTGAGCAAGATTGACTGTACAGTATCTTAAAACCAAAAGGATTACCAAACATGACCCAGCAAAGAACTGTTACTTAAGGTAGTGCACCCAAAATAATTCCACAACATTTCAGACCACATAATCTTTCACAATGTAAACTGAGGTTTCCTAATGAAAATCATTAGGAAACCTTGGTTAACACTGTTAAAGCTCATGACTTCCAAAATGTTGTGGAACCATTACCGGTCCACTACCTTAAACACTGTCCTGCCATGCCAAAATACAGTTTGATTGTTTGTTTGAATGGGGTTTTATGCCGCTTTTAACATTATTTCAGTCATATTGTGGTGGCTGGAGCACCTAACAATGGATTCCCAGTATTTCTCACACCAGTACTAGCTACCATCATATCCTTTCCTAGCCTCCAGCTGCAATCCGACATAGGTCTACAATTAGCAAACCATTGGTGGTAGACAAGTCGGCGGAAAGGATGGGTGCCCCCGTCAAGGATTGAACCCCAAAATACAGTCTTTTAAGATTTGAGCAGTCTTTTGATGAACATCTTTCACAAGAACTACTCAACATACTCTTCACATTATCTTTCTCTTAAATTGATTGTTGGCTAAATTCTCAAGTGATAATCTACCAAGAAATATCAATAAACTTTTTGTAAAGCATTTTAGAAACTTACCTTTTTTCAGCCACTGTGTTTATCAGTCTATCTTTGGTTTCATCATCTGAACACAATACTTCTACTGTGATAAAAAGAAAAGTTTAGGAGATGTTGTTTTTTTTTAATAGTTACAATATTTTCTTTTGTATGTATCTCGATATTGTAACTAAGTTATGTCATATAAATTGAAATTGCATTTTATTATCCTTTTATTATACTACTATTGTTTTATGTACTTTTTTACAAAAATAAATCTATGTATCAGTCTATCTATCTATCTAAGTATTTGAAAACAAGAGGCCACAGATATGACTCAGTCTTCACGAAACTTAGTCAGAATGTTTATCAGATCAGGTCACAAGGATGAATCCAATTGAAAATGGGAAGGATCTAAGTCGTATCTCAGGAAAAGGGGCCTTAATGACAATTTTCTTGTTTACACTCTATGAGCAACAAATATGGTCCAATCTTCATTGGTCAGCATGTTTGTTAGGTCTCTAGGATGAAGCTTATTGAAAATGGGAAGGATGCATATGATATCATGAGAAAAGAGGCCTTAGTGACAACTTTCCTTAGTTGGTTTATCTAGAAATCATGGCAAATTGTCAATTTGATAAACTCACTACCTCAACAATAAAATTATCAAAAACTTATACCCTACTTTAGTTCATTTTAACTTATGTAACATCATCTAGCAAAATCATATGCAAAATGATCTTCCTTAGGAAGATTTGTCTTATAATATTTACATTATTCTCATTTTTGCTTTAAAAAAAAAGAACAATTCTTTGTTTTCGAGTAAAATTGATTAAAAATTTATTTTGTGAACCACAAAAGCTCCATCACTCACGAAAATATAATTTTTGTTGTTCACTCAATGGAATATAAACCAATCTTACATTGAACAAACAATTTTCCTCTATATCATGAAGGCACCTTTTTGTTTAATACAGCATTATCAGAGCCAAAGATGGAGGGGGTATTTGGATTATAGATCAAAGTATTTTCCTATGCAAAGCAGATAGCACAAACCCTCGTTGTTGGACCTCATTTGAATTGTCTCATCAAGACAATTTAAATGAGTTTCCACAACATTGGGTTTCATTGAACCATCAAAGTTTCATATTGGCTTTACCCTCTCTACATGTACTTCTGATTATAAGCAAAATTCTTTTGATATGTGCATCCTCACATGATGAGAATCATTCTGTAAAAGTTTTATGCAAATCGGTCCATAATATAGGAGGAAATGTGCCAACAAGTAATGGACATTCATATGGATGGACATCGGTATGGCTGGACAGACAAACAGACAGACAGACAGACAGGAAAAATCAATCTAATACTGGTTATATATGCCCACCTTCGGCATATAAAACTAAGCCTTCGGTAATGTGGTTCAAACTGTTCTTTCTAAGTCCTGTATTAAAATGGAAAGGCTAGTGTTCCATCATTTAAAGTCAAGTAAGATAACTCACATATAAAATCTGCAGGGTTATAGTTCTTCCTTACTGCTACACCAGCTTGTTCAAAATGGTCAACAACATTTCTTGTTGGACCAAAATAAGCAACCTAAAATGTATACCACATTTTTACTCATAAACACTCCCAGGAGCAATACAGAACATAAATACTTGTGTTTAGTAAACACTTTCTGAAGCAAAATATTTATCAAGTTCTAGTCTCATTTATTTGAGGTTAATTTCCTCTAAACAATCATTACAATGATTGTTTAGAGGAAATTAATCTTCAAATAGAGAAAAAATCTGACAAAATTATTCATTTTTTTTTTTTTAGAAATGTCAATAAATGCAAAGCGATATTTATCAAGTTCTAGTCTCATTTATTTGAGGTTAATTTCCTCTAAACAATCATTACAATGATTGTTTAGAGGAAATTAATCTTCAAATAGAGAAAAAGTCTGACAAAATTATCCATTTTTTTTTTTTTTTAGAAATTTCAATAAATGCAAAGCACGTTTTCTCAGGAAAAAGGATAGGAAGACCTTCTGTTTTGGAGGACACACTTATGAAAGAAGCTGTGTTGATTTAGACAAATTTGACACCACTTTTGATTAGTATTTCATTCACAAAACATGGCATCTAGTTCTTGTCATTTCTTTTCCCAAGAAACGGAGACTTGTTCCTGTAAAATTCAATCTTCATCAAATGAAAATCAGAGTCTAGGCGATGATTTGATGGTCACAGAAGCAAATGAAAGTCTGAAGGCAAATAGCTTTAGTAGAAAGAGACACAGAGGAATCCACATATTAGCATCACCTATTTGTCGGAAAAAAAGATACTATTAAGTGGAGGTTTCTATTATCACAAAAAATCCTGTTTCAGTCAGTATCCCAATCTCTGAAGCCTACAAGTACATCATTGGCACTAGAATCAACGCATACATGTATAAATATTGCTTATTTCTGTGTCCCCTTTTAATTGTATAAAGTTGAAAAATGAAGTTTCGAAATTTATATTCGGCCTTAAACTCAATTATCCTGAATTAAATCCAAAGGTCGCCGATCGGTACGAATTAAAAATTCCAAAGTGTTTTTGGTTAGCGAAACCGTTAAATACCTTTTACTAAGCAGGACAGCTATATGGTTTATATTCCACTTTTTATGCTCTTTAATGCTGCCGAGTACACACAAGAGAAAAGCATGTGGTTGTGAAAACATAGACGCTCATGACAAGGCCAGGTGTTTGGCGCGCGTTTGAAGTCAGGTCATTCCCTAAGAAATTTATAGAGTGACGTCAGGTATAAAGGTGCGATCAACAACTTGACATGTTGACGCATCTATGTGTACTTTCTGAATAGCGGCACACCAGGAAATTAAAGTCAAACTCATTAATTTGAATACTTAGTCAAAAAAGTTTAGCAACACTTGATTTTTTTTGCTAAATATTTTTCTGAAGAAAATCATTGACTTCAATCTCTAAGCAATATATACATGCTTTTCTTTTGTTCAAATGGTGACTCTACAGTTACAAAACATAGCCAAAATGGCGGGAGGGGCTGATATAAAAGTCACAGCCTGTTATTTTTTGTCCAGATTTCGGTTTCGCAATTCAATATCACGCTGTCCAGAACAACAAGAATTTTAGTAAATGGTATCTTAGGTAATTGGCTGCCTTTCATACCAAAACGAACCTTCGCCGAGTTAACTTGTTGTTGACGTTATGTGATTAACATATTTCAAATGGTCAGGTCAAATTGAAGTGATCATCGGAAGGTTCATGAGCCAATTTTCTCGTCATTATGCCATTGACGTCAAAGAAAATGAACAATACAGAAATGCCGTTATGTGATCATCCTCCATTTATGACCCAATCAATGTTCTGTTCGATGATTTGAGTAGCTTTCTTTGAATTGATTAAGTACTCATTCAATGTGATGAAAAGCGGAAATTTCAGACCGACTCTAGCATGTAAATTTGAACTACCGACGTAAAACGCTTGAAAACTCACGGTACCTCTTAAATGGTGATCTGCAAAGTTAACATTGTTGATTCGGATAGCCAATCGATAAGCTCATTGCTCAGGCACCGACCCACTTAACTGATATTTACACAGACTTTGTTACAATTCAACAAAAAGTGTTGCAACACTTTTTTGACTATGTATATTTCAATTATTTTTTGTCCCGATGTAGCCTCCCGATTATTTCTCATATCAGATGAAATAGGGTCCCAGTGCAAAATAATTGTTTCTATTATCCAAAAGTTTCTATTATCAGAGTTCAGAGCCACACACTGCAAATATAAAGTTACCTGATGATCTACTGATACTTAAGACCTTATCTATCTTCTAAACGCATATGCAGATGTACCGGCTGGTCAGAGACTTTGCTTTGCGCATATTTGAAATTGTTGGAAATCTCACACACAGGCTCATATTTCTTTGCTTGTTTGTTTGAATTGGGTTTAACAACATTTTTAACAGTAACATGTATCCAAAGCTACCAAACCTGTCCATCAGTCAGTAGAAGGAGTTTGTCAAACTGGAAGAATATTTTTGACGATGGTTGATGTATTGAAGATATGATTGTCTTGTGAGAGTTGGTGGCATATGTCTTTAACAGCTGTATTAGACTGGATGCTGTACTAGAGTCAAGGCCTGTAGTGGGTTCCTGTGTATTTATAAATAAATGTGATTAGGTTAAAAAATTCATTTACTTTTCTCAATTCTTTTTCAATTTTGGCTAAAATGTTGAAATAGAAAGTGTTTAAGTAAAATGTTAAAATTTTCCCTCACAAAGTTTTTGTAATACTGTGCAAAAATGAATAATAATGCAGAAAAAGATACATGTACCACTTAAAATTATCACACTGTATAAATATCAGAAGTCAATTCATACATGCTTGTGACTAGGTTTTTAGTTTCATACCTCCATGAAAACAATAAGTTCTCTCTTCATATCTTATAGTTGTATATCATGAATCAAAAAGATTTGTCTATAATGAAATACATTTCTTGTAGGACTATTTTGTACAGAATCTAATGCAATGGCCACATACTCAAAATTGTTTTCATTAGGAAATAAAACCAAATTTTCATCATATTAGAATGCAAATAGCTTGATGGACACAAGAGAATTAAATTACTCAATGCACAAAAGATGACATTAACTTTTGCATACACCCATCAATGAGTTGAGGCTTAGGCTTTACTGCTAAAATAAAAGCACATCATGCAGGTGTGACCTTTTTAATATTGACTCCTATAATTATATTCCTCCTTTAGCAAGAGGCGTAGAAAAAGATCACCCTGCAAATATGTGCAGTCTGATCTTAGTCTTAACCCCCTGATTTTCCCCTTTAAAAAACAGAGTGGCGAAATAATCTAAGTTTCAAAATAATTCTGACTCACAATTTTTGTATCCATGCTGTCAGCACTTCAATTTAAGGAAGTGGACCTATATAGTTCCCCAACGTTTTGGAACTAATGAACTTTAACAGTGTTAACTGAGGTTTCCTAATGATTTTCATTTGGGAAACCTCAGTCAACATTGTGAAAGTTCATGAGTGCAGAAATGTTGCGGATTTATTACAGTTCCACTACCTTAAGTGCAATTTTGCCAAGGTTTGTATTACGCATGACAATGGTTAACACAGATGATGCAAAGAGCATACAATATCAAAGTTGAACAAGATGTAAATGAGTAACATGATTGCCCCACCGAAAATGGAAATTCTTTCCCAAGCATGACCTTGATAGAAGACCTTGACCTTGTAAGACCACCTTGACTTTGGTATATCATCAGATGCATAACGGTGAGATTTATCATCATGCTAAATATGAACATTCTATCTTAAATACGCTTTGGGTACAGTCAACAAATATGTGGCTAATTTTATCATTTATGTTGCCCTTTTAAGGGCAAACACACATATTAAGTTTCAAGCCAAATCCTTCAGTTTTACCAGATATCAGAAAATATCATAAAATGTCAAAATTTGTTATGATGACAAAACCCATAAGAACAACACTATGCTCATGTCAATACAGTTTTAATGTAAAGCAAATTCGTTGAATTGATATCCCTAGCCTAAAATATTGTGTTTGTCACTGGAGTATATCGAACATAGGGACAGATTATCTTCTATCTACATCAACCAAAGACACGATATCACTTGTCTGATAAACCTAGCATCTATCAGTCATTTAATCTTAGAAACCCTATTATCAGTCACTTATTTATAGATTGGGAAAAGACACAAGGAGCCTTCACTATTTAGCATCCTTTTAACCCTTTCCCAAATGGCACAGTTTTAGGGTGGTCAAAGTTGAATGGTGTTGCAGAGGACAGAAATGATGTCAGTGGAAATATAATTTGTTAATATTAAAGCCCTGGAAATATTAAGGCAAAAGGAGAAAATGCTGGTTATCAGTATTTTCTTCTTTCCCTCAAATGTTTTCTGAACTTGTCTCCTTTAGAGACACCATAACTCAGTCTTGTTCGGGAAAGTGTAAATGTAATCTGATACTATTTTTAGATGAAAACAGTGAATCAGATATCACATTAAAACAGACATGAATTGATAACACAGATTCATGATAAGCTCTTTCAACGTTTAAATACTGTTAGATTTTATGGTGAAGATAAATGATAAATGATATGCAAATGTATATTTTTCATTTCAAGTTAATCACATTTAGCTAAGAGAATTACTGTTCAGAGCATTGAAAAATTTAATTCATCATACTTGCTCTGATATGGCTTCACCAATCAGGGGCAGTTACTCTAAATTTAATACTCGAACTGGGTAACCCCAACAATATGGGCATCTCCTCTTTGTAATGAAGCTTTCCACAAAGTTCCATTGAAATCCAGCCAATGGTTTCCTAGAAATAGCACTTAAACACAACTAAGATGGACAGACGGACAGAAATATGGACAGATGGAAGGACAGACGGACAACACAAAAACAATATCCCCCTCCATCCCCAATTGATTTCATTGCTGGGAGATAACATAAATTACAAATGTAGATGGAAAGCACTGTACCAAATGTAACTTACATCTAGAAATATGACTTGTGGATCATACAACAACTCACAGGCAATGTTGGCCCTTTTCTTCTGTCCCCCAGACAGCCCTGGGGTAAACATGTCACCCATAACTGAAACAATAAACCAATTATCAATATCAACTCAATAGCTCACAGGCAATGTTGGCCCTTTTCTTCTGTCTCCTAGATAGTTCTAGGGTAAACATGTCACCCATTACTGAAATAATTAACCAATTTTAAATATCAACTCAATAGCTCACAGGCAATGTTGGCCCCTTTTCTTCTGTCTCCTAGATAGTTCTAGGGTAAACATGTCACCCATAACTGAAATAATTAAACAATTATAAAAATCAACTCAACAGTTCACAGGCAATGTTGGCCCCTTTTCTTCTGTCTCCCAGATAGTTCTAGGGTAAACATGTCACCCATTACTGAAACAATTAAACAATTATAAAAATCAACTCAATAGCTCACAGGCAATGTTTGCCCTTTTCTTCTGTCCCCCAGACAGCCCCGGGGTAAACATGACACCCATTACTGAAATAATTAACCAATTTTAAATATCAACTCAATAGCTCACAGGTAATGTTGGCCCCTTTTCTTCTGTCTCTCAGAAAGTCTCATGGTAAACATGTCACCCATTACTGAAATAGTGTTTTGGGGGTAGAAAACATTATTTGCAAACCAAACTGACGACTCCAGAATCAAGAGTTGAATGTTTTGATCAACTTTTTTAACTCGTTTCTGAGGTTGATCTTCAAACAAGGGACTTTCATCAAGACGTTAAATGAGTCCTTTAAAAATTCCTAAGGGGTATGAAAATACAAAATTCTCTGACTTTTCCCTGGACAAGTTGACAGTTATATTTCTCTTGTCTGACTTGAAGATTTAGTTAAGGTCTTATGATACACTTATTTGTTCTTTGAAGTAAGTACCATTTTTCAGTTGGGTGCATATTACCTGATAATTATTAATATGAATATAATTATTCTTAAGCTGAATAAAGACAACTCAAGAAATTGTTCAGAAGAAAAGAAAATTTGAGCCCTTGTGTGACATCTCCAACCATTTCACATGAGTGTTATGTGTAGACTCAGATCAGGCTGTGTAGCCACACAGTCTGATCAGAGTCTTCACTACACACTGAATTGGAAGCTGGGGACCCTTTCTCTCCGTTTATAATTTCAGAACATTTTCATTGCACCATGTGGCTGTACAGGAAGCTCAATGTCTCCTAATCACGCACACATGAAATTGTTGGAAATGTCACGCACATGCTCAAATATCACCTCAATCTACGGCCCTGAACATACAAAATTCACTTACTGGTATCCAAACATGTGTGTAGATCCAAGTCCTCTACAACTCTCTCCATCCGGGCTATTTTCTCCTGACTGGTCATAATGTCTGGTAGACGAATCATAGCTGTAAACTATCAAACAAATACTTCATGATATTAACCCTTTGCTGTTTAATCCCTGCTTTTTAAGTGCCTGTGATTTTACGATTGAGAAAACAGTGTGAAAAAAGAAGAAATTGCTTCTGACAAGCAATTTCTTCTTTTTCCACACTATTTTCTACCCTACTGAATGGGTATTTTTCGAATTAAATCCACTTTTAGTTTTCGTCTGCAAAACCTTTGAATTTGGATTGGTCCAAATTTTGTAAAACAGGAAAGGGTTAAATACCAAACATATACTTTGTGCTGTAAACTATCAAACAAGTACCACATGTTGAAATTAAGGGATGAAGAGAGTTTTTCGTTTTAAATCATTGAGGTATAAAACTTACTAAGGGAGCTTGAGCACCTGATTCGCTACACAGGCCTGAATCATCTTATGATGATCAAAAGAGAATGATAATGATCTTAAGAAAAGAAGAGTAGTAACCTTTATGCACATTACTTTTCAGCATTTTGAAATCCACCCTCAGGACTTTCATGAGAAGTTATCCCCCCTTGATAGTATAGCTTGCTCTTTTGATGGTGAAAATGTGTGCCAAGTTTCAAGTGAATGCCTTCAGTAGAACCAGAGACATCACAAAATGTCAAAGTTCTTGCAAGACAAGGACAACGATGAAAATGACTATGACAATTAAGGTTTTAGTAATACCTTGGGTTTTTCCCTAAATCAGCCAAGCTTAAAATGAAGTCAAATATTTTACGCTGTCAACCATGAAACATAAACTTTCAAATGATCAAGTTTCACTGCAAAGCCTTGTTTTATACATGTTTATTATATGACATACGTCGCGGGAGTGAAATAACCCTGTTAAATATTTTTGATATTACACGGGTGTTAATACACTAGTGGAATAACTATGCAAATGAGCTAAGAACGAAAAACGACGCTATTTTGTAACCGCGAAAATTACATCATAATGTATCTATCGTGACGTCAATTTTAAACGGCGTTATACGTTTCACGGAAGATTGAAATGTTGGATTTCAAGAATTTCGACGATTTTACGAAAAAAAATCGGGTCAAATCATAAATAGAATATAAAATTTGTGCTCATAAAATACCGAATTTATTAAACTCGTCAACTAAAACAGATAAAAACTTGGCGCAGCCTGGTTTTTATCTGTTATAGATGACTCGTTTAATAAATTCGGTATTCAATGACCACTCAATATCCTCTATTTATAGAGGACTTGTTTTATAAAATTCATGATAACAAATTGAATATTCCCCATTTCTCACATAGCTCCCCTTGTCTTCAATAACACACAGCCATCAGATATAGAGGACAATCATTTGTTTCAGTGTAAGATCAATTTATATTCATTAAGTGAAAAACAAAAGCTATATTTTCATGAGTGGTGGAGCCAGGAATGAAAATATAGCTTTTGTTGTTCACAAAATGAAAGTCAATCTTACTTGAAAAACAAACGATTACTCTATTCTCTTATTTCAAAAATGAGACAAAATGTGAAATTCCAAGGACATATTTTCGTAGAGCTTGTCATTTTGCATGTGATTTCTATGCAACGTTCATTGTGACATCACTTTTTTCACCCCTCATAGATGATGTCAGATAGGACGAAATGCACAAATGCAGGGTATAAGTTTTTGATAATTCACTGCTTTTGCAGTGAGATTATCAAGTCATAAACTACCGTTATTTCTTGATAAACCACCAAAAAGCACTAAAGAAAACCTTATTTTACACATGTGTAGGATCACATTCTAAATGAGGTCATCCTGAGGTAATTTGATGCATGTCATCGAGGATTTTATCATCTGTGTGTTTGAAGATAGTTTTTTGCATTTCAAGTATGTGTTTATCTGAAATAGGAATCTGTTCTGAGATAATGGTTGAGACAGGCTGATCCCAAAGGTTTGCTTAATAAAATGTCTATTCTACACTCAATAAAGATCTGGTAACATCAAGCAAAATTGCATAACAGATCTTAAATATAACAGGGTTCAACACTAAGGGGTGGTCGGAAGTCGAAGACTTCTTATTTACCAGTTTGGACTCTTTCCATTTGCAAATAAGGAGTCCGATGGACTCGATCATCATATAAGAATATTGTGAAACAAGAGCTGTCACTGTAAGATGACAATGCCCCCGACACCGCTTTGATTTTAAATTATGGCCAATCTATGTTGAAGGTCAAGGTCATCCAGGGGTCAAGGTCACCAAAGTATGTGCCTACAGAAAGGTAATGTACCTAGGAATGTTGTGGTAAAGTATGATGCGAATATGTTAAGTAATAAGGAAGTTATGGCCAATGTTAAAGTTTTTGGACGGAATGACGGACGGACGGACGGACGGACGGACAAGTCAAATTTATGATGCCTCCCTATCGGGGGCATAAAAACAAATGCACAGAGCAGTGTCCTTTCTAACACTTGCCAAAACTGTTGATCTTTTCACTACAAAAGTTGTTGAAGAAAACATTTGCTTGTGTCCTATAATGTTTACAGAAAAAAATCTCTTCTTTGGAAGAACATTGTGGAAAGAAAGAAATTGTGGAAAGGAAGAAATTGCTTATAACAAGCAATTTCTTCATTTCCTAAATGTTCTCCAATTATGAAAATTCTAACTCCTTACTTTGACTCCTTGATTTCAGAGTTAGGAGTCCAATTAACTCCTTTATCTCAGGAGTTAGTGTCAACTCCTATGATATAAATATACCTCTAAAGTTTCCCTCAGTGTGAGATTCCCAAAGAAGAACTCTTGTTGTAGAACATAACAGATCTTTCTCTTTGAAGACTTATCAAGTGGTCTGTCCCCTAAAATTATCTCCCCTGTGTAGGGGTTTCTTCCTGCCAGGGTGTTGAGCAAAGTTGTTTTGCCTGCACCTGTAATGAAATGATGTCAGAAAGAAATAAGTTTATACCCATAGCAGATGATAGCAGATGAGTTGAGATAACTACATGAATATGCAACGTTTGATCATAATTGGTAGATTGTTACAGAAATGATTAGGTTGGTTAAAACAATTGCATTACTTTTTAAATAACCCTCACTCAAGCCTGAGAATAATGTTGAGTTGATTCAAGATCTACTAGGCAAAATTAATCCACAAATAAAAGCCGATTGCCCCCCAGTTGCATAAAAGATAACCTTTGGTTAAATCATGACTAGAAGTTATTTTCAGCCAACAGGTTTTTCAGCCATCCTAATTGGCTAAAATTAAATTTCAGTTAAAATTTAACCAATGGAGATATCTTAAATATAGCCAGGCCCTGTTGTTATCTATCTGCCATCCAAAAGTCCAGACACAAAATTGTGTTAACCCCTCGCACGCTGGTAATAACAAGAGCAAGACGACTATGCCTTTATGCTCTTTGATTCTATGTAAAATGGGATGCACCCGGGTGGAACACAAATGTGACACCAGGGTCTTGATATGATCAAACTTGGTAGAGGTTCACTAGATGATGCTACATACCAAATATGTAAGCTGTCTGCCTTCTGGTTTCAGAGAAGAACATTTTTGAAGATTTTTTTATATTTTCACCCTTTTTGTTAAGGGTGAAGGGAATGTTAAGGGTGGATTTCATTTATTTGAACAACTTTGGTAGAGCTTGACCCAAGAAACAGCCTTGCCAAGTTTAATCAAGATTGGCCCACTAGTTTAGGAGGATAAAATGTTTGAAGAAATTGTGGACAACGGACAACTGCCGCCGGTCACATTGTATGATCACAAAAGCTCACCTTGAGTACTTCGTTAAAACAGATTTTAAAGGGGTCAAAAGAGCAAATTGTTAGTAGATTTTACTGGGTTTCAGTGTGATTTGACAATTTCTTGTAATAATATTGAGTAAGAAATTTACAATAGGACCATGATGATCCTAGATCGCTCACCTGTCTCTTTGACCCCTGGGACATCACATTAATTTAATAGGCAGATGTCAAAAAGGAGATAATTTCTATCAATAACATCGATTGTTTTCAGCCAACAGCAAGACAGATATGCCTTTCCTCTCTTTGATTCTATGTAAAATGGGATGTACCCGGGTGGAGCCCCAAATGTGACCCCAGGGTCTTGATATGAACAAACTTGGAAGAGGTCCATAAGATGATCCTACAAACTGAATATGAAAGCTGTCTGCATTCTAGTTTCGGAAAAGAAGATTTTTGAAGGTTTTCCTATTTTCACCCATCACGCTCAGATTAGCTAGAAGGGATGCACCAGGGTGGACCAAAATATGATCCCAGGGTCTTGATATGAACAAACTTGGTAGGGGCCTGTTAGTTGACGCTACATACCAAAACTGAAAGCTGTCTGCTCTCTGGTTTCAGAGAAGAAGAATTTTGAAGATTTTCATTTTTTACCCTTCGTGCTAAAAGGGTTACGCCAGGGCAAAGTCCAAATTGGACCCCAGGGTCTCAATATGAACAAACTAGGTAGAGGTCCGCCAGGTGATGCTAAATATGAAAGCTGTCTGCCATCTGGTTTCAGAGAAGAAGATTTTTTAAAATTTTCGCTCTGTGATTCTAAGTAAAAAGGGTTGCCCCCGTGGAGCCCAAATATGACCCCAGGGTCATAATATGAACAAACTTGGTAGTGGTCCACTAAATGATGCTACATACCAAATATGAAAGTTGTCTGCCCTCTTGTTTTAAGAGACGAAGATTTTAGAAGATTTTCATATTTTCACCCTTTTTGTTAAGGGTAAAGGAAAAGTTAAGGGTGGATTTCATTTATTTGAACAACTTTGGTAGAGCTTGACCCAAGGAACATCCCTGCCAAGTTTCATCAAGATTGGCATACTGGTTTTGGAGGAGAAGATGTTTAAAGAAATTAAGGACGATGGACGACGCACAACGGACAACGCTCAACGGACGACTGACGATGGAGGCCGGACATTATACGATCACAATAGCTCACCTTGAGCACTTCGTGCTCAGGTGAGCTTAAAAGTAGAACTAGTATACAAGATACAACATTGAAATTTTGAGTGATTAAACCCAGTTTTGACCCTAGGAATTTTCTCTCAAGGAAAATGGCCCCCTTGGGAGCAATTTTTAAGGGTCAAAATAGTAATTTTTCAGAAATTTGAAGGTCATGACCCTGGTTTAAGGGTCAAACACAAGCCCTAAAGAGTTTAATTATCAAGTAGTGATCAACAAGTTAACCATTGTCATCAGGGGTTGAAAAATCTTGAAAACCTTACTAGTCCTGTAGGACTAGTAACCAGAAATTTCAACTCGCCCTTAAACCAAATGAGCTCGCCCTTCAAAATAAATTAAATGTAGGTTAGTCTTATAACAAAAACACAAGTCATTTGAATTGGTTGAAATTTTCATGATCCCGGTATAAATTTAACTCATTGAGACAGTACTTTAATGAAATCAGAACTTTCCACCCAGTGTGCGTGGAAAGGTTTGTTCATATGACATGTGTGGGAAAGTATGTTCATATGACATGGTTTGCTATTTTGTATTCAATATTAAAGAGATGGGTAATCTATGTGGTCTCAACATGTACAGAAGAATATCTTAATGAGCAACACAGATAATAAGGAATTTGGGATATTAGCAACTTGGTCCACAAAACCATTTCTTCTTTAGTCTATGAAAAATCCGATGGATAATCGGCACTCTTATCATTGAATCTCACGAATAATAAAAACACATTTTTTGAACCAGTACCATATTTTATTGAATATTAGAAACAATCGGGAGATTAAATGCGGACAAAAAAATTATTAAAATACAAATAAACAAGTTTTGACCTGGAATAACTTCTTTGCTATAGATATATTTTTCTTTCGTTGTCCGAGTGTTAGCTGAATTTGAAGGCTTTTGAAAGGATGCAGATATGATTGAACGCAGCAAGTGTACATTACCCAAATTAGATTAATTATACGTGAATAAAAATCGCTGTTTCGAAACAATTTACTAATGAAAATTACTTACTTCAAATAAAAAATATGATCCTTATCAAAATATCCGAGTGGTAAAGATGTGAGAATATCATAAGATTTATTTTGAAACCAATCTTTAATATGACGTCAGTGAATAAATTTCTCGGAGAATGGCCCGACTTCAAAAGGACCGCCGAACACCTGTACTGGGCGAGGTCATCTGTGTTTTCACAGCAACACAATTTTCTCTCGTGTTTACACGATAGTCTCATTAAATAGTCGCATAAATAGTGGATATAAAAATATAACGGATAGTCTTTAGAAGGGTAACTGAATTTATTTCGGCTCATCCAGTTTACAACTCTCATCGTCGGAACATTTATTTTTTTTAAAGACAATCTGCAATTTAGAAGCTGTTGGAAATTGGGAAATATTAACAGCGACTACGATGCTACATTGCAATGGTCATTTGTTTAAAGATCAGCTTTTCCTTGCATAATTGAAAGCCTAGATTTGTACTCGCCCCGTCGGACTAGCTCACCCAAAATTGTACTCGCCCTCCGTCAATTTCTACTCGCAAATGCGAGCAGGCGAGTGGAATTTTCAACCCCTGGTCATGCTGAATATAAAATACCTTGAAACAAGAGGACCCTGAGGGCCCTAAATCGCTCACTTGATATTTCAAGTAAATTATCATTAAGACTCCATTTCCTATGATATGGCATGAACCTTCCCATTTTCAACAGAGTTCATTCTTGTGACCTGGCAAACATTTTGATCAAGTTTCATGAAGATTGGACTATATTTGTGGCATTTGGAGCTCTTACGAGAAAATTGTCATTAAGGCCCCTTTTCCCGTGATATGCCATGTATACTTCCCATTTTCAAATGAGTTCATCCTCATGACCTAACAAACATTCTGACAAAGTTTCATGATGATTGGACCATATTTGTGGCTTCTAGAGAGAAAACAAAAAAATTGTCATTAAGACGCCTTTTCCTGTGATATGGCACGGATCCTTCCCATTTTCAATATACTTCAATTCATGACCTAACAAACATTCTGACCAAGTTTCATGAAAATTGGACCATATTTGTGGCTTCTAGAGTGAAAACAGGAAATTTGTCATTAAGGCCCCTTTTCCCATGATATGGCACGGATCCTTTCCATTTGAGCAATTTTCATAAGGGACCACCCAAGGAATATTTCTGCCAAGTTTGGTTGATTTTGACCAATAAGTTTAGGAGGAGATGTCGTTTAAAGAAAAAGTTGACAAAATTGTCATTAAGGCGCCTTTTTCTGTGAAATGACACAGATCCTTCCCATTTTCAATAGACTTCATCCTCATGACCTAACAAACATTCTCACCAAGTTTCATGAAAATTGGACCATATTTGTGGAATCTAGAGTGAAAACAGGAAATTTGTCATTAAGGCCCCTTTTCCCATGATATGGCACGGACCCTTTCCATTTGAGCAATTTTCATAAGGGACCACCCAAGGAATATTTCTGCCAAGTTTGGTTGATTTTGACCCATAAGTTTAGGAGGAGATGTCGTTTAAAGAAAAAGTTGACAAAATTGTCATTAAGGCGCCTTTTTCTGTGAAATGACACGGGTCCTTCCCATTTTCAAAATACTTCATCCTCATGACCTAAAAAACATTCTGACCAAGTTTCATGAAGATTGGACCACATTTGTGGCTTCTAGAGTGAAAACAAGAAATTTGTCATTAAGGCCCCTTTTCCCGTGATATGGCACGGATCCTTTCCATTTGAGCAATTTTCATAAGGGACCACCCAAGGAATATTTCTGCCAAGTTTGGTTGATTTTGACCAATAAGTTTTGGAGGAGATGTCGTTTAAAGAAAAAGTTGACGCCGTGACGGACAGACGGACAGACGGACAGATGGACAGACGGACGCCGGACAACGATCGATCACAATAGCTCCCTTGAGCACTTCGTGCTCAGGTGAGCTAAAAATTGATTTAAAATCAAAGTGCTGAGAACACTGAATGAACTACTTGTAGGTAGCTATTTGTTTTGAAAATGGAATTTTTAAAATTGTCTAGTTTGAAAACCAAAATCAGGTGGCATAAGCGTAAGTTCTGACTGCACATATGCACAGGCTGATCTTTGTCTATACCTCCTGCCTAAGCAGGAATATTTAGAGTTCAGCATGAGGGTAAAATATAGAGAAACAATCATTTCCATACATACCACTGGGTCCCATAATGGCAAGGAGTTCCCCAGGGAGGGCCTCTCCAGACACATTACTCAGGAGCTGGTTTCCTCCTACAGACACTGACACATCTTGGAATGTAAACTCCATGGTTGTGAGGCATCAACTTTCAGTTATCATACTGTATCAACCTGCATAATAAATTCCATTCCGACACTTAATTAACAGACCATTGTCAATCAAAACAAGGTTTATTCCTCAAAAACTTGTGTCCCTTAAAGGATTATTTTAACATTTTACTTAACCCTTTCCTGTTTTACATATTTTGGACCTGTCCAAATTCAAAGGTTTTGCAGACGAAAATTTAAAGCAGATTTAATTTGAAAAATAACCATTCAGTAGGGTAAAAAAAAAGTGTGGAAAAAGAAGAAATTGCTTGTCAGAAGCAATTTCTTCTTTTTTCACACTGTTTTCTCAATCATAAAATCACAGGCACGTAAAAAGCAGGGATTAAACAGCAATGGGTTAAAGGATTATTTTAACATTTTACTTAAATAATTGGCATAAATCTGATCAGATCATCAGATGACCTCAATCTTGACATTCAATGATATTAAATGTTGAGGCAAACCATTATGCCATTAGAGCCCCAGTCTGCGTTTAGAGTAGAAAAATTGCTATTTCGTGAATATTCTTTGAAATTTTTTCTTTATTTAGTCTAATGAAAGATAAGTTACATAAAAATACAAATTAATTAACAAATGGCTGCTTTTTCATGAAACACATTTTATGCCGTATAAAATAGATATGTAAATGAGATTTTGGTCACGTGAAATATGCCCACATGCAGGAACGGTAATGGAGCTTATTCAAATTGGAGTCCAAAACTTTGCGGGTCATAAATGTTCATTAACTTAGGCCTATATTTAGATTATTGCGTCATATTCATTTGCATTACCGAATATTGGAACGACTAGTTCAAGCTTATCTTTGAGAATAAAAGTCTAGTTTTTGTGTACATAGTTGTCTAAGATCGTTATCTTGGGTTTCGGAAATGTTCACGAACAAAAATGGGAGCTTTAATGTAAGCATTGTACTTCAACTGGAAGATTATTGAAGTTAGATTTGTTTGTTTGTTTGAATGTTTTTTACGCCACTATTAACAAATACATTTGCTGCACATTTCATTCATACAGCCCTATGTGCATCTGCTACTCTGACCCACATTTAATAAAAACCTAAATTACTCAACTTAATCAATAAAATATGAACTTATTATATGCAATAGATTCTAATATGTCCCTATTTTATTCATATGTTGCCTGTAATCCATATGGCCAATTTAAGTGTTACCGAAACTTTGGACAGAGCGTACAGCTCAGAGGAATGCCATTTTGGGCGCAGGAAGGGGTCACCTGGGTGAATACGTAAAGGATAATTAATTTAAGAGTAATGGTAAGTTTTAGAAGTATGCAAAAAAAACATTGAAAAGGAAATGGAGGATAAATTCTTTCAGGTATGCTCAGATACCCTATTACCGGGGCATACCAATTACCGGTGTAGTAATGAATTTTGATATTCCAATAAAGAAATAGTTTAGACAATGTTTCAAAATTTTAGTTGATCTATTTTCTGCAAGAATTAAACTAGGTTGGTCCCTGCTAGATCCCTTTTTTTATTAGATGACATCCATCATTCAATTTAACTATTTTGCAGAAGAAAGTAAAGTTTAGACATGGTGTTGTATTTTGTTCTTTAGTTAAGCTTAAGTTAGGCAATTTTTGCCACAGGAGATATGATGGATTGCATCCAAATAGGTCAAAGTCTGTGTATAAGGTTTTAAAGGTCTCTGAAAGGTTTTGTAATTTGTGAACTTTGTAGGTTTTCGTAGGTACACCGGTAATTGGTACAAAAGTAGTTCCGGGAAATCTTTAGGGTCATGTTATTTAAAAACAAACTATATTTTTTAAATGGATTTTCCTAGAAACAAAAGTACTGATTATGATTGAGGAATGATTTGCCTATGAGATGACATAAAATAATCCAAGAAAAGACCAAGAGATTATAAAATACAGACATTTTGCATTAAGACCACCGGTATTAGGGTCAAGGAGTATACTCCAAAGTTATTTTACCAGCAAGCCCTCTGCAACAAAACAAGAAACCTGTGCATTTTGTAGACCATGTTTTTGCATGTTTTGCAGAATTGATTGAAATATGTGTAATTCTTTCAGATCTGGGCAATATTTTAATACATACAAAACATAAATCGAGATATAATAGTGTGCGATCGTATACCCTTACAATAAATTTGCATAAAATCATTCTGAATTTCATATGAAAACTACTAATCGAGTGCAGCCATGTTTAAGAGGCATCAAGTGACAATTACTGAATTGACAAATTACTGCAAAATGACATCACGATGCTTGTCACTCTGCTATGAAATGACAATATTTTTTGCCAAAACTGATTAACTATATACACTCGAACTTTTAACAACGCAAAACATTACCTGAAATCTACCTGTCAGATACTGTTGGCAACTTACTCGGTTTGCTTCAATTATTTAGTATTATAATATGGTCTGAAAGTTCGACTTAATCGAATACATTTTCCCTAATTGTCAAATCGTTTTACAAGGACAGGTCTATGAACTTGACCTTAACCTATAGCTACAGATTGGAAAGGTTGTAGCCAAGGGCGTAACAGCCATTACGCACATTGCGCACATAGGTATAGGTGTATTTTCAAAACTGAGCTCTGACCTAGATGTTGAGTCCATTACCATAGGTTTATGAGTAAACCTTAAGGTCTAATAAGACAAGCACTAAGTTTCATTTGAAAGGTAATTTGTATCTTTATTATATCTGTTTTATCTATTTTGAAAGAATAGCACGGAAATTTAACCGTTAAAAGTAGATTTCACAGCTCACCGCTCAAAATCTACCTATACATAGGTGGCGGTATCAAAACATTTTTTTTACAAAAAATATAAATTATGCGAAATAGATCTATGGACATTAAGTTATTTTATTTTTTTTTTCTAAAATTTTCTTTCATACTGTCACCTGTGATTACGCAAGTTCGTAAAACAAACAAATCCTCTTTCGAAAAATATCTTTGAAGAATGATCAAAAGATCGTAACTACAGCTTATTCAAGCTGTAGTTAAGAAGTTCGGTTATTCACCAACGCTCAAGTCATTAAATGAAGTATACAGGAGACTTAGAACATTTAATGTTGGACCGGGGCTAGTTGATAACGCCGGCTACGGGGCTAGTTGACACTTTGTCGAGTAGGCTCCATCACACCAAAGTCCTTTTTATGCTAAAAAAGGATTAAATAGGCCTACAGTCACTAAAGTGTTGCTTTCCGGGTCACCTTATTCTTAAAAAACTACAATTTTCCTCAGTACATGTATGAAGCTGCAGTTATGAGATGTGGTAATCTATTTAAGGAATGCATACAACAAATTTGATGATTTATCAGACTAACTAAACCTTATTCGTAAATGTACATTAAATTTTCGGTATTTTCAAACGATCATTTACATACATGGCTACGACAGAGTATGATAACAATATGCTGAGTATCATGTTGATTGATTGATTGAATGGAGTTTAACGCCGCTTTCAACATTATTTCAGTTATATCGCGGCGGCTGGAGCACCTTACAATGGTTTCCTGGTATTTCTCTCACCAGTACAACCACCACATTCTTTCCTAGCCTCCAGCTACTATCTCACATAGGTCTACGATTATCAACCCATTGGTGAGAGACAAATAGTCGGAAAGAATGAGTGCCGCCGTCGGGGATCGAACCCGGGACCTCTAGATTGACAGTCCGACGCGCTACCAACTGCGCTATGACGGCGGCGAGTATCATGTTGAACCGACAAGTTAGTTGGTGAAAAAAATAAAATTAAACAATATAAAAATATAAACATATCGTAACTGCAATGTAATTTGCAAATGGAATCTGCGATTGGAGTGCGAAGCAGACGACATACTTGCGTGGTGCTATATATCCCTAGTTCTTTCACCGTCGAGAAATTTCAGGGATACTTGATATCCCCCGCCCAACTAGAAGTGAACTGGTAAGAAACCCAGAGGTAGCTTCGCGTGTATCGGTGCTTTACACTGGGCACGTTAAAGAACCAAGGAGGTCTATTCGTAGAAGAGCTAGGGGCGTATGAGCCCGGATCTCCTTGTATCCGCTTCTTTCTCTCTCATGGTCCATACCATATATGCCTAGAGCACGGAGGGACCTAAATCCTACAATCACACACACACACACGTCGAGAAATTTATTACCAGAGGTGTTATTTACAGAAGATGGAAAACCCCGCTAAATTAGATCTTTTAACACAATAAGGAAAGATTTTCGATTTTTTTTCTTGTTGAAAAATTCGTTTTCTCATTTAGATTTAATAAACAATTTTAACCAATCTTCATGGAAAATATGAGAGGAATCAACACAATCAAAACCGTTCAAATTTGCCATTCAAATTTTATGCAACACGCTTCATTTAGATAAAGAAACTTCTAATGCCGCAAAATAAACTGCAACGGTTGTTGCGACATTGAACCATTGCATCATTGGCAACTCTCTGTCTTTCACTCACACTAGACAAGTTACCGCAAATGCGAACTTATAGGCCGATGTTTTGAGATATATCATTAACCTTGAATCCCCGTCCGTATTCTCGAGATTTCATTTCTTCCACATTAATAAACGTGTACTTGTTTGGTGCTGTTTGTGGATGTGTGCATTACATTTTTTAATTTATCATTAACTGTTAGCACATTCTAAATTACTAAGAGTATGTTTTTTTAGATTACATATAAAGAAAACAGTTGATGTGAAAAAAGAGGGTTGGGTGCCCCTGATTATATATGTTACCCGCCATTCAAAAAGGAACGACCTGGGTATTGCGAAAAAGATTTTTGCAAATACGATCTCTGGTTGACATGTACTGTAACCAATCTATTTTCAAATTCTTTTTTCTGTGGTCATTTTTTTGCGTGACGGGTCACACATATTTCTTAAAAAAGAAACTGAGTTATTAATGTCATACCCCATACGTAAAATGAACCATTTAACATGCGCTTAACACTGAAAAAATAGTGTATTTCTTCTTACGTTTGCATCAAAATTGAAACTTGTCGAACTTGGGTCGAAACATTTTATATTCATCATATGTTTACATGGATAGTTTCAATTTTTCGTTCCGTTCTTTTTACCACAATGCCACCAGAAACTTCTACATTCAGTACTTTCAGTGCTTTGATTTATGAAGCTTATCTGATAGTCCAGGAACTTGATTGTTTTAGTTTTAAGAGAATCCAATAATTTTGGTTGACTTTATTACAAAAACAGAATTGAACTAGAGCGGTGTTCGGTATATCTGGATACCTTTATATCCCATGATAATAATACACAAATAAGCAATATAATTTCAAAACTGAAACTTTCATATAATTGTACTATTTATTCTCAATACGGCTGAATTTTAAAAAAAAAACATTGTAAGGCAGAATATCTTGTACAACCCAGTCAGAAGAAACCTTGGATGATCATTATCTTGACTAGTGGGGGCTATTCTTGGATACTTTAAAATAACTGAAATATAGCGTATACCTTCATTTAATTAAAACCCCGTTGTCATTATATCCAAGCCGCCGTCATAGCGCAGGTGGTAGCGCGTCGGACTGTCATTCTAGAGGTCCCGGGTTCGATCCCCGACGGCGGCACTCACTCATTCTTTCCGACTATTTGTCTCTCACCAATGGGTTGATAACCGTAGACCTATGTGAGATAGTAGCTGGAGGCTAGGAAAGAATGTGGTTGTTGTACTGGTGAGGGAAATACCACCTAACCATTGTTAGGTGCTCCAGCCGCCGCGATATAACTGAAATAATGTTGAAAGCGGCGTTAAACTCAATTCAATCAATCATTCATTATATCCAAACACTATTAGATAATTAATCGGATAAATTTTCGGTAATAGGTTAGGCCTTATGCCTTTAAGGAAAAACCGAATATGTTGAACCTTAGGTAGTTTAAGTCTACGTGTAAAATCATTACCTGAAAGAATGGTTGTGACTCAAATGCAAATCTTTACATGTTTGAATTAAACAATTGACATACGTTCGTATAGATTATTGATCTATGAGCTTATAGCGTTTTTATATATATCATATAAAAAACTATAAAAGCAACAGGATACGATAACCGAGATTTAATTCTTGATTATTCTTTTTCATTATTGTATATCAAAACATATTTTCTTACTGTTAGCCTGAGGACCGTTATGTTGAAACCACCCATTTTTATCTTGCCCTCACACATATGCAATTTTTGGAGCAAATGCATTGTTTGAACTTGTCAATTGGAAATTAGATTGTCGTTAAATCATCTTGGAACCATGATTATTCGAATTTTACAAGAACAAGATACAACAAAAACGTTGTTTTTAGCAGGTTTCCGGAAGACCCGAAAGTAACATTCCATTATTGTTGGGTCTTTCGGATACCCAAAATATTTCCATTCATGGTGTCAGGCCATATAAAATGATATGCGTTTCGCATAGTTGATATCTCTGTATACGAAGTACTTGTTTATCGTATATCAAAACATCATGTTCATCCACGAAAGAGAAAAAATAAAGAAAAAGAAAAATCGAATCAGAATAAATTTAACTGTCATTTAAAAGCACAAGCTTTATCATCAAAGTCTTATTCATAGGCGTATCTAGGACTGTGACATTCCTACGCACTCAGAAGATGAAAAACAAAGAATATATAGGAATAAGGCGATATGTGGGCTGTGACAAAATATGAATGTTCTCCATCCGCTCCCTTAACATGATTTGAGCGTTTTTGAATAATCAAAACATCGTAACTACAGCTTATTCAAGCTGTGGTTACGATCTTTTGATTATTCATCAACATTTTTTTCCACAAATGATGATTTCTTTTACGCACTTGCGTAAATTGCGTAATGGAGGTTACGCCCTTATTATTCAAGATAAATATCTCTTCCTGTCATTACATATTATATATATATTTTAAATTTAAATTGGTGAAAATAAAAGATAATATTAATAAGTTGTAATTTATTACAACTTATTAATATTATCTTTTATGTTAATACATTAAAATGAGTATTTAAACAGAAACACGGCTTTAATCTCAAATTGAAATTTGAGAAATGTTTGAATTGAGAATGAGAAAGGTTTTATAATATTGGGCCCAGTTCTCTGTTGGCTTCCTTTCTCAATATCTATATTTCTATTTATAGTTAATCTTTTTAATAGCATAATGAAATGGACACGCATTCCGATCCAAACCTATCTCAATCACTCACTCAGTCCTCCAATCATTCATTCCAAATACTCACTGCAATCATTCAAAAATCCTTCGAAATTCAAAAGTATCTTATTAGTACTCGATTGAATTTACTAGACTAGTGCCGATTTTTGAACATCGGAATTGTCCGTGAATACATAACATCAGGAAAAAAAGGGAGATATCATTAAAGTAGGGTAAACAAATATAGCTTATTTCGTCCAATTGATTGGGTTTTTTTTTTGGAAAGCGTTATACCTCTCTTAAAAAATAATTCAAAACGCTCAAATTCACTCATTTAGATTTTTTCCAAAATAATTCAGCTTGTAAATTCCACTATGTTTTTGAATGTACATGTTTTTCAAAGGCATCACGTGAGCGTGAAACCAATACTTCGTACCAGTACTTCGTATGGCTTTATTATAGCTGTAGTTATGGCATTTTGTTCGCCGGCAGACTTTCATTGAGCATTCCTCTGCCATGGTACAGAGATAAAGTGTGTTTTAGAGAGAGTGATCATAATTCTATATATTAGCAAAGGTGGTCTTATATTTGTATCACCTCAGTCCGTCCGCATTTCCGTCAGTCCATTGCTTGTCAACACAACTAATTCTACACTGTTGGACGTACTTGCATGCGCATATTGTCACAATTTTGTGATATAGTGCGCTGGGGAAAATGGTCATTTTTTTTAAATTTCCCTGTGGCGCATTGTTGTGAGACAACAGCTTTCTTGTTGAATGATATTGCCCAAAGGAAAGAACACGGGTGTCGTTCATACATCTCGCATATTGAAGGGTGGGTATAAAACGCAGACAATATAGAATATATAGTAACGCATACGAGCTGTTGCTGAAGCTCCACCCTACCAGGTCAACACCTATTGATAATAGACTTTATAATATGACCTACGTCGCGGGAGTGAAATAACCCCGTTGAATATTTTTGATATTACCCGGGTGTTATTACACTAGTGGAATAACTGTGCAAGTGAGCTATAAATAGACATCAACGTTTTATTTTTGCTGTGAAAATGACGTCATAATTGATTTTCTGACGTCATTTCTGGAAAGGGCGTTATGTGTTTCGCTGAATAAGTTGAATCGATAAATGTCGAAATTTCCTCGTTTTATCACAACAATGCTGGTCATATTATAAATAGAATATAAAATTTGTGCTCATAAAATACCAAATTTATTAAACTCGTCATCTATAAACAGATAAAAACTCGTTTTTATCTGTTTATAGATGACTCGTTTAATAAATTCGGTATTCCATGACCACTCATTCAATATCCTCTTTGACTATGTTCTAGTCAGTCTATTATCAATAGGTGTTGACCTGGTAGGGAGGAGCTTCAGCAACAGCTCGTTCTTTTTATGTTGAGGCAACACAGCTAATTTGGAAGTCAGCTCGACTAGCTCAGTCAGAGCATTGAATGTCCATCGAGTGGGTTCGATTCCCGGACCGGGACACTAACAAACAAATTTTCTTTCGGATGAGGCGTAAAACCGAGGTCCTGTGAGACGGTGCTTTACACCGAGCATGCTAAAGACCCATGGTGGATCTCAACAGTAGTTTCGTCATGTGTCCTTGCACTATTCCCTGCAACAACTAACCGTCTTCTGGGGGCGTAGCTCACATGGACATACAGTATCTTTTCTTTACCCTATTGAACCTACTGAATTTATAATTAACAGATCACTGCTATCGAACAAATAAATTGACAAATCAAATCAGATTGGTTTAGTAAATTGTGGTTTACGCCGCAGCTATCCAATCCAATCAGTCTTTTTACCCGGATAACTGTTGACCTCAGTCAATTTCCATTGGTATTTGATCCCTCATATGTATCATTTCAGTGGCGGATTAAGAGGGGGTTCGGGGGGGGGGGGGGGGGGGGGGGGCTCAAATGACTCCCTCTGAAGTTCAGCTAACCCTGTAACCCTGTTCGTAAAATATTCCTGTTGGCAACAAAGCTTTGGAAGAAAGAATAGACTAAGATCAGTCTGCACTGCACCATTGTGCAGTCTGATCTTAGCATGTATAATGTCTTCCTTCTACTTTATTTTAATAGTAAAAATCCTCGAGCAGTCTTAATGCAATGTAAAATGAAATTTGTTTAAAACTATTTAGTTATATTATAACTATACAAATATCCGTGTGATAACATCCCGTATGATATTTTTTACTATATCACATAGTTATTTTTAGGAACACTCAGTTATCATTGTTAAAGTCCATTACTGCCGAAACGTTGCAGATCTATTACAGGTCCACTACCTTAAGGGATTTTGTGCAAATTACCTTTTTTCTCCTTATGTTTCCTTTTGTCACATGTTTCTGAATAAAAAGCATGCCTACACAATATTGATTAGGAAATAAACCAGTTATTTAATTGAGGCTTGAAAAACGGAGAAAAACTATTGCCCTCGGCATTTGGGATGACATTCTAAACTCTTGCCCTCTATAATTCAGAACACTAGCCTCTCACCTTGGGACCATAACTTTCAACGTTACGCAAATTACTATTAACTATTTCATTTCAATCACATTTAGAGGTGGGCACCTTAAATGGCTCATCAAGCAAAAACGTTGCGATAGCCCTAAATGATTTGCTGTTTAGTTTATGTCTGTGACCTCATATTTTGGAGTAAATGGATTTTTTTAATAATATGACCTTTGTTGTGGGAGTAAAAAACCCCCCTTGAATATTTTTTATATTAAATTGGTGTTATTACTCAAGTGGAATAACTATGCAAATAAGCTAAGATTGAATGAGTGGAGTTTAATGCTGCTTTCAATAACATTTAAGTTACATGTATATCATCGCGGCACAATGGATTCCTGGTATTTCTCTCACCAGTACTACCATCACATCCTTTCCTAGCCTCCAGCTGCTATCTCACATAAGTCACACAAAGATTATCAACGAATTGGTAAGAGACAAAATAGTCGGAAAGGATGAGTGCTGCCATCAGGGATCAAACCTCTATATTGACAGTCCGGATGCTACCTACTGCACTATCACGGCTGCTCAAAATGAGCTAACAACGTATAGCAACACTATATTTTGGTGACTTCATATCTGGTTTGCTGACGTCATTTTGCAAATGGCGTTATATGTTTTACAGAATAACTTGACTTGATAAATTTCTTTTAGTTTTCTCGATTTATAGCAGAAAATCAGGTTTCATGTATATTATAAATGGAATATAAAATTTGTGCTCATAAGATACCAAATCTCTCAAACAGGCATCTAGTGGGAGTGCAGAGTTAGGTCAAGGGATGAGGCTAGCAATCTATCAATTATTGATTCTTTAATTGGAGACAAAAGCCAGACGGGCTTTTAGACATAGGCGCAACTAATAATGCATTAAGAAATAGTGTTGAAATTCTGATAGAAAAATGTTTAATTCAAATGTAATGGACATATCAATGGCTTAAAAACAACAAATTACATTAACAATTTTATTGCACAACCCCATATACATGAAATAAATGAAATGAAACAAGAGCACCGCCTACGGTTGACTACGCTCAGCTGTTGAGCGCTGGATGGTGGGAAAAAATCTAAGTCAAAAAAGGGGCATAATTTGCACAAAATGCATCTAGAGTTATCCCCTTGATAGTATAGGTTGCTCTTTTGATGGTGAGCATTTGTGCCAAGTTTCAAGTGAATGCCTTCAGTAGAACCAGAGATATAACAAAATGTCAAAGTTTTCGCACAACAACGGCAACTACACAGAGGCTAAAGCAATACCTTGGGATTTCTCCGAAAACAGCCGAGGTGAAAAACATATTTTGATATTTTAGGGAGCCATACAGTTTCAATATCATTGGCAATAATATCTAGACAATATTTAACCCTTGTCATGCTGAACCCAGAATATTCCTGCTTTGGCAGGAGCTTTAGACAAACATCAGCCTGCACATAATGTGCAGTCTGATGTTAGTCTACACCACCTGTCTCTCTCTTTCAAACCAGAATTGTCAATAGATTTAGTTTTTCAAATAAAAATTGGCCTACAGTTTGTACTTTCAATGCTTTTTGCCCTTTGATTTTGATGAAAATTTTTAGCCAAAATTTATTTAATATCTTTTTTACAACCAAACAAACTATCAGTAATACTTTAAAGAAATTAATTGATCAGTCAAAACCTGCTCTGCTTTCAGGATAAGAAAATGCTTGCTAAATTTTTCAAATGGTACCCCGCTTTCCAGATGCATTCATATGCAAAGCAGGGTATCATTTGAAAAACGTTTTGCAAATCTTTTTATCCTCAACGACGGACTGTTGGAGTATCCATTGCACCCTGATTTGTCAAAATGAAGCCAGAAGTTGCTAATGAAATCTATGAACTCTGTATTCTTTAAATCTTATTGTTTGTATATATGGCCACTTCTAATTAAGGTAGTGGAACTGTAATAGTTCTGCCAGGTTTCTGCTGTCATGAACTTTCACTGTGTTAACACTTCCTGTTTTACAAAATTTTGGACCTGTCCAAATTCAAAGGTTTTGCAGACGAAAATTTAAAGTGGATTTAATTTGAAAAATAACCATTCTGTAAGGTAGAAAATAGTGTGGAAAAAGAAGAAATTGCTTGTCAGGAGCAATTTCTTCTTTTTTCACAATGTTTTCTCAATCATAAAATAACATGCACATAAAAAGCAGGGATTAAACAGCAAAGGGCTAACCAAGGTTTCCTAATGTTTTCATTAGAAAACCTCCGTTATCATTGTGAAAGATTCCGAGTTCTGAAATGTGGAACTATAACAGATCCACTACCTTAAACAGTGTCCTATTTTCAGAGTAATGCATTCCACTGTTTTGCTAATAATGAAGAAGGATTAAGATCTAATACAAGTATTCTTGTCAATAATTTTGAATCAGTAAAAAGTGATCCCTACTACACCAACTTTTTGGCGGTCAATCAAAATTTCACAAACTGATTTTGAGAAGATTATTCAAGGAATATTTATGCAAAGTTTGGTTTTAATTAATCCACTGGTTCAAGAGAAGGGGTGAAAAGATCTAAGTTTTTGTTCTTTTTTACTCGAGGATAACACGATAAAGGGTCAATTTTAACTCTTGTTTGCATCTTGGTCCTAACTCAATTGAGACCTTATCCTGTACATGGAGAGACAATGGTTTCCAACCACTGCTACCCACTTTTACAGTTGGGTGGACTGGGGCCCTGTCTGTAAAGTGCCCAAATACACTACCCCCATCTGGTGGGGCTCGAACCTGCAAACACGAGTCACAGGTCTTGAGTCCAGATTATTAAATTCTCTGCCAACAAGTCAAACAAAGCCTCAAAATTGGATGTACCTTGCCCTTTCTGTATTTGTGGCTCAATCAAAACTTCACTAACAAACTTTGAGAAGGGTCATTAAATGAACATTTCAAGAGTTCAGTGCAAGACTGAACTAAGTGTATACACTTAGTAGAGTCTTGCACTGAACCCTTGATTTCTGGATACTTTTGGTCAAAGACAGCAACACCCTGACATGCCCATAATTGGGGGGGGGGAACAATAAAAATTTCATAAACAGGTTTTGAGTGTGGTTAGAAAAGGACTATTCATTCAAATTGGCCCACTGATTTCATGGTAGAAGATGACTTCAGGGTCAAACCAGTCAAGCCCATATTTGGGGGGATTTAAACAAAAAATTGCAAACATGTTGAGGAGAGTTACCCAAGAAATATTTCTGCCAAGTCAGACTTGAATTGGGCCACTGATTTGGGAGAAGAAGATGTTTAAAGATTTCAGGGTAAAAAAATATCCAGGGTCTGCAATGCCCATATTTTGGGGTCAATCAAAATTTCATCAACAATTTTTAAGAAGAGTCACCTCAGGAACAACAAGTGAGAAAATCGTACTCCCTCATCAGTCTGAGCAGATGGCAAAGACTGATAAGGGTCCATATTATTTTAGTAGATTTTCAGAATCTAGATTTGCAATTCTACCTTAACCCTTGTTAAGCTGAATTAAAATCTTTTTTTCAAAATTGCACCCTTATCCAAGTACAGTAAGCCCTAGAATTCAAGAATGTAGAGCAATCTTTCTTTTTGAAAATTAATTCCACGAACAATTCTGCCTTGAAGGGAGACAAACAGATGGTGAAGACCAAGATCAGACTGCATATAGCTGCAGATTGATCTTTATCTATACCTCTAGCAAAAGTAGGAATACCCTATTCCTCCTAATAAACGCTGCCATGAGCTTAACAAAACATGGTCAGGGAGCTTTTATTTTATTTGCATTATCTGATTTAAAAACAACATCAAAATTAATGTCTTTTTGGCCTTTTTCCCTTATTAATCATATAAATGATTAATTAGAGGAAATTCATCTCAAATAAGAGAAGAAGTCCCAAAAATTTCCTAAAATTTAAACATTTGAAGTGGGTTTTCGGAGTAAAAAATGAGGGGTGCTTCTATTAGGGAGGGTGCTATTATTAGAGGAAATACAGTATTCAGGGTTCAGCATGACAAGAGTTAATAAATTCGAAGGCAAAGTGCAATACTGCACTAAGTGTCTTAACATTGCATAGACACTTTGTGCAGTCTTGTCCTACCATTGAAACGTTCTTTTACCTTACCTTATCCACAATTGGTGGAATTGATTTTTTTTTCAAATTCATTTGTGACCTTGACTTAAGACCTTGATGTAACCCTCAGAAAAATTAGAGATGCTGTTCTTTATATTCCAACCAATACTGTGTCAATCTCTCCTCATGGTCAGAACAAAATAATCGGAAATCTTTCAACACGGTATCTTGAAAATGTTCATCCCCAGTGACATTGGAGCGCCATCGTCTTGACGACATAAAGTTCCATGACCACAAAAATCCTATTTTTGATTCTTTATCCAAGTCTGAGGGATTCAATATCTCACTAGCTTGTCGCGCTATGTAGTCCTTTTTCAACTCGATTGTCGATTTTTTCCCAAAACTCCCACTCCCAGAACCCCTGGAATCTTTACTGTTACTCCGTTTCATGATGGGATTTGACAATTTCACCTCATTGTTAACACTGTCAACTGGCGTGGCACTGTGTCCATCTTCTATGATCACAAACATTCCACCAGTACAGTGTACATAATGCTGGTACTCGTCTGGCTGTGAGGTGCTGGAATGGGACTTGTGTACACGCCGGACACCAGCCTGCATGAAACCAAACCTAAAACAAAGACATAAAGGATAATTGTCTAGTTTTAATGGATCAGATATATCATAATGGTATGATGTAATACATGCCAATTTTAAGTAGCAAATTTTTTTATCAATATCTTCAATAACAACAAAGATATGAACAAGGTTAAAAATTGTCACATTAACACAAATACCAATGCAAAAGACACCTAGGTCATTGCAATACCTTGGATTTCCCCCGAAAACAGTCAAGCTCAAAAGCACTGCTAACAGATGCCTTTGATTGGCTGTGGGGCTCTTTAAGTGTTCATCCAAAATAAATGCATCTTCTTTGTGTTCAAATTTAAAAAGTTTGCGAACATTTTTTAAGTGTTACCCCGCTTTGTACATGCACTCATGTGCAAAAAGATTATGATTTCCAAATGTTTAGTTGATTGATTGATTGAATGGAATTTTATGCCGCTTTCAACATTTTTTCAGTTATATCGCGGAGGCTGGAGCACCTAACAATGGTTTCCTGGTATTTCTCTCACCAGTACAACCACCACATCCTTTCCTAGCCTTTAGCTGCTATCTCACATAGGTCTACGATTATCAACCCATTTGTGAGAGTCAAATAGTCGGAAAGAATGAGTGCTGTTTTCAGGGATCGAACACGGGACCTTTAGATAGACAGTCTGACATGCTACCAACTGGGCTATGACGGCGGCTTAAATGATTTACAAGTATCATGACAGTATGCTTTCACAACATTCTTATTAATGAAAGTTACATTTAACCCTACTAATGCTGTTCAGCAATATTCCTTATGTACAACAAGAGCACCACCTATGGGTGCCCACGCTTGGCTGTTGAGTCCTAGATGGTGAAAAAAAAACAAGTCAAAAAAGGGACATAATTTTCACAAAATGCATTTAGAAATATCCCCCTGATAGTATAGGTTGCTCTTTTGATTGTGAATATCAGTGCCAAGTTTCTATTGAATGCCTTCAGTAGAACCAGAGATATCACAAAATGTTTTCGCATGACGACGATGACAACAACAACATTGACACTGACAACGACACCAAGGCCATACCAATACCTTTGGTTTTCTCAAAAAACAGCCAAGCTAAAAATCTTTAGTAGAGAGTAAAGAATAAGATAATCCTGGACTGTTGCATATGCAAACAAACCATTTGGCAGACAGTATAGACTAAGATCAGCCTGCACAAATGTGCAGTCAAAGCTTAGCCTACACTACCTGCTTTCTACTTATTTTTTGTGGGAAAGACTTGAGCCAGGTTTGTCCAGAAGACCGAAAATTGGAAATTCAGTCAAAAGAAAACTTATATTCAACAGGATAAGGGTTCATACCTTTTGATAATACTCTCTTGGAACAAATAGGTTCTATGTTGTCTGTCATCATCATCACAACCTGCAAAATAGGTAATAAATGAGACTGTGTGTGACATTTCCAACAATTTCAATTGTGCGCAAATCAAAGACTCTGGCCAGTCTGTGCATCCGCACAGTCTGACCAGAGTCTTCACAATGCGGTTTGTAGATAGAAAAGGTCTTAAAGTATCTGTAGACAGTTGGGTAATCTTCTAATTGCACTATGTAACTGTCCAGGCTACTAGATGTTTGCATCTAATGCCAGTGTCAAAGTGTTGGAAATGTCCCAACAGGCTCATTGTTTGCCCACAAAAAACTTTGTAACTACAGCTTAACAAAATTTGAGTATATGGGTCCGAAGTTATATGTTCATAATATTGGTCTATAGGGGGGGGGGGGGTACTTTGGACCTGTATGAGGTTTTTGTCTACCAAAGAGGACATGGTTTTGTGATAATGTTGAGATGCAGGAAACAGTTTTTTTCATTTCTATGAACCTTCAATCACAACCTGCTTTTTTTGTTTGTTTTAGACTGGTTTTAACTAAATGAGGTGAAGAGTTTCAGAAAGTTACCATTATATCAATATGTGGAAGAAAACAATGTTACAAGCTATATTTCTCCAGTATAAAAACAAAGGGACATAAAATCTCAAGACAATTCAGGATGGGATTAACCCTTTGCTGTTTAATCCCTGCTTTTAATGTGTCTGTGATTTTATTATTAAGAAAACATTGTGAAAAAAGAAGAAATTGCTTCCGACAAGCAATTTCTTCTTTTTCCACACTATTTTCTACCCTACAGAATGGTTATTTTTCAAATTAAATCCACTTTAAATTTTCATCTGCAAAATGCAAAACCTTTGAATTTGGACAGGTCCAAACTTTTGTACAAGAGGGCCATAGTGGCCCTAAATCGCTCACCTGAATGAACTGTCAAAAATTGTTTAAAGTAGGTTTAGAAAGGATGAAGAATTCTGACCAAATTTCAGGTCGATTGGGCAAGAAATGATGCCTCTACACTGCTTACAAGGTTTTTCTAAGATTTGATCTAATGACCTATTTTTTGAACACACTTGACCCAATTTCAAACTTGTCCGTGGTTTCATCAAGATGTTCATTCTGAACAATTTTCAGGTTGATCAGGAAAAAAATATGGCTTCTAGAGTGTCTACAAGTTTTAACTAATATTTGACCCCGTGACCCCATTTTTGACCCCACTTGACTCAATTTCGAACTTGTCCAAGATTTCATCAGGTCAATCATTCTGACCAAATTTCAGGTTGATTGGACAAAAATTATGGCTTCTAGAGTGTCTACAAGGGTTTTTCTAAGATTTGACCCCAAGACCTCATTTTTGACCCCGCTTGACCTTATTTCGAACCTGTCTGAAATTTCATCAAGACAATCATTCTGACCAAATTTCAGGTTGATTGGGCAATAAATATGGCTTCCAGAGTGTCTACAAGGTTTTTCTAAAATATGACCCCGTGACCCCATTTTTGACCCCACTTGACCCAATTTCAAACTTGTTCGAGATTTCATCAAGACAATCATTCTGACCAAATTCCAGGTTGATTGGGCAATAAATATGGCTTCCAGAGTGTCTACAAGGTTTTTCTAAGATTTGACCCTGTGACCTCGTTTTTGACCCCACTTGACCCAATTTCAAACTTGTCCCAGATTTCATCAAGTCAATCATTCTGACCAAATTTCAGATTGATTGGGCAAAAAATTATGGCTTCTACAGTGTCTAAAAGATTTTTCTAAGATTTGACCTCAAGACCTCATTTTTGACCCCACTTGGCCCAATTTCGAACTTGTCCAAGATTTCATCAGGTCAATCATTCTGACCAAATTTAAGGTTGATTGGACAATAAATATGGCTTCCAGAGTGTCTACAAGGTTTTTCTAAGATTTGACCCCAAGACCTCATTTTTGACCCGACTTGACCTTATTTCGAACCTGTCCAAAATTACATCAAGACAATCATTCTGACCAAATTTCAGGTTGATTGGGCAATAAATATGGCTTCCAGAGTGTCTACAAGGTTTTTCTCAAATTTGACCCCGTGACCCCATTTTTGACCCCACTTGACCCAATTTCAAACTTGTTCGAGATTTCATCAAGACAATCATTCTGACCAAATTTCAGGTTGAAGGAGCAAAAAATGTGGCCTCTAGAGTGTCTACAAGGTAAATGTTGATGTCACACGACGGACATCACTCGACCACAAAAGCTCACCTTGAGCACTTCGTGCTCAGGTGAGCTAAAAACAGGAAAGGGTTAATAGAGATCAATAAAGTAAGAAAACTGTAGCCATAGCCCCCAAAAAAGCTAAAGTTTATACTCTGTTTCTATGCTAGGCATATTCAACCAACTTCACTCTTTATCCCCTGATCACCAATTTGCAAGTCGGCTGTTTACATACAGTGCACTTTGGCATCCACAGCATATAGACTTACATTCTCACATGTACCCATTTATACAGCTTGGTGGAGAGGATCAATGTGGAGTTAATTTTTTGCTTTGAAAAATTTCCATGGACCATTCAGGATTCCATCCTTGGACTTTTCGATCCCAAAGCCACCGTCCTAACCACAGACTCAACAATCCAGAAGAAAATTACAAACCTGACAATTTTTGCATGGTCAGGTACATTTGTGAAAATCCATCCATTAATTGCAAGAGACGTTGAATCTCATGATAATGACATACAAACATACATATGTACATACAAAACAAGTGACAGATGGACAACAGAAAGAGAAAATGATACAAATATATAGTATATGTGACCCGTCACACAAAGAGGTACCATCTGCGAACTTCGCAAAATAGATATTTGAAAAAGAGATTGGTTCTAAATCAGGCAAAGTAGAGGTGGCAATTCAAAAATTCTTTCACAGGAAGGTAGATTGATCATTCTAGATCCAGAAAATTAGTTAAGTGCCAAAAGTTTTGTCGACAAGGGTCAAAACTTTACACACTTCCCAGATAGTCCCTTTTCGCATGATGGGTCACATAATAAAAAATGGGGGAGAATTTCATTAAGGTTAATCCATGCCCTCCCATTTGAAAAACAAGAGTTGTCCGTGGACAACGTAGCTCGCCCAAACAGCTGCTTGTCACAAACAGCGCTTGACCGAAGACCGAAGTTCAAAGTGGTTTCTTTCAATGTTAAAGTCCATGATCTAATATATATCTGTTTGAGTAGTAATTAAGAAATATAAAAACCCTTTTGTTTTAATTGCATGTATAAGGTTAGGGTAAAGTGAAAGCCTACAAGCTGATGAGGTTACCAATGGAATTTCTTTGTATCAAACATGAAGTTTTTCTTTTTCTTTTTACTTGCTTTTTTTACTTTTAATTTTTCTAAGTCCACAAAAGGTCAAGATCAAGGTCAAATTATGAAGGACCTTGGTCTCTGTAGAAGCCTATCACCTAGTGAGTATGTGTATGAAGTAATAATGTCCCTGAGTAAAGCATTTATAAAATATAAGCAAGGTTAAATTTTTGGTTAAAGTTTTTCAGTTTAAGTTTTTCCAAGTCCATAAAAGGTCAATGTCAAATTGCCAAGGCCCTTGGTTTCTGGTGAAAGCCTTTCATCTGGTGACTATGTATATGAAGTAATGAGGTCCCTAGGTTAAAGCATAGGGAAAATATAAGCAAGGTTAAAGATTTTGGTAAAAGAATTTCGGTTAAAGTATTTCTAAGTTCATAACAGGTCAAGGTCAAATTATCAAGGACCTTGATCTCTCACAAAAGCGTATCACCTAATGAGTATGTATATGAAGTAATGATGTCCCTAGGTTAAAGCATTCAGAAAATAATAAGCAAGGTTAAAGTTTTTGGTTAAAGTTTTCAGTTAAAGTTTTTCCAAGTCCACAAATGGTAAAGGTCAAGGTCAAATTGTGAAGGACCTTGGTCTCTGGTGAAAGCCTATCACCTGGTGAGTATATATATGAAGCTATGATGTCCCTAGGTTAGAGCATTAAAAAAATATATGCAAGGTTAAAGTTTTTGGTTAAAGTTTTTTGGTTAAAGTTTTTCTAAACTTGTCCACAAAGGGTCAAGGTCTAGGTCAAATTGTCAAGGACCTTTGTCTATGGTGAAAGTCTATCACCTAATGAGTGTGCATATGAAGTAATGATGTCTCTAGTTTAAAGCTTACAGAAAATATAAGCAAGGTTAAAGTTTTTTTGGTTAAAGTTTTTGGTTAAAGGTTTTGGTTAAAGTTTTTTTGAAAGGGTCAAGGTCACAGTCTAAAGGTCATTTTGACATGGATGTTGGTCTCAAATGAAAGCCTATGCCCTAATGAGTGTTTCTGTAAAAAATAAAGCCTCTAGGATAAATATTGACAGAAATAAAAAACTTTAACCTAATGCGGACGCCGACACCGACGCAGACGCTGACGCCGACGCCGACATCCGAGGGTATGACAATAGCTCTTCCGAGACTTTCGTCCCGGGCGAGCTAATAACAGACAATAACTTATAGAAGGATTCCATAACAGGGGTAATATCAATATAACCTTTGTGATGCTACATTCCAAAAATTCCTTCTTTGGCTAGATAATGTGCAGACTGATCTTAGCCAATATCACCTTATTTTAATTCCATATAATTCAATTCTAGTTGTCTTCACCAAGATTCATGCATTCTGAATGGCTGAAAAATTGGTTTCATTACACAATGAAACCAATTTTAATTAGGCAGCTTTTTTGTAAGGTTTCACTTTAAACTATCCATGTATTTGAGGTTATTCATACAAGGTAATAAGGTTATTTGTTTTATACATCCATGAAATCAATAAACACCCTCATCATCTCTTAAACGAACAAACATTCATGTATGCAGAAAGAAATGTAAAGAAAATACAGGGATGTGGGAACAGCAGAGAGATATCTTACCTGGAAACAAAGGCCCTTCCAAGGCCTCAATACAGTGTATACCAAGAGGCACATAGATAGGTCCTCTGAGGGGGTCACTATCAGGGGCTGTAGGAAGGGCAAAAGGATCTGTTGGCACTGGCATCAAATGGAACATACAAGCTGCAGCCTTCCTGCCCCAGTTATTGATCTGAAATTATGTTTGGCTAATCTTGAGTGATCACATACTGTAAACGGCTTTATATTGGCGGTGTCCACATTTGGCGGTTTTTCGATTACGATTTATTGGCGGTAATTTATTTTGGCGCATCCTATACTTTAACGCCAAAATTAAACGGTTTATCTATATTTTACATTCTTTTCGTAGTTTAAAACAACGCAAGTAAAAGAAAGGAAATTTCTAGAGTAATGTCAACTTTCTACAAACTTGACAATAGTTTGTTTTCACACCTTTTGTTATAGTTACAACGCGTGTATAAGTTTTTCACACTTTTTCGCTGCAATTTGCATTACAATGTATCAACCAACTTAGATCTGGAATCTTGAAATTGAGGGATCAGTGCAATACAATTGCAAGTGCCTATAATTTATAGGCACTTACAACAGTATTGCGCTGACCTGTTGAAATGTCAACATTGTCAGCATAATGATAAGTATGGTCTGCATATCTTTGATATAAATTTAATTAACATTGACTAAAATGTATAGATTTCATATCTATCATAATAAAGAAATTTCTTATTTCATAATGACAAATATTGGCGGTGGATTAATTTTGGCGCATTTTAGCTTGACCGCCAATATAGCCAAAATAAAACCACCGCCAAAATTACCCCGTTTACAGTACTCTAGAATATAAATTTCTGGTGCCCACAATAGGCTATTTAGTGATGGATAGTATATAAAAAGTCTAATTTGAAAAAGGGGCATAATTTGCACAAATGCACCAAGAGTTTCCCCCCTTAATAGTATATGTTTCTCTTCTGATAGTGTTCATGTGTGCCAAGTTTCATGTCATTGCCTTCAATAATACTAGAGATATCACAAAATGACAAAACTTTCACACGACTCTGACAAGAATGACAACACTTAGGCTATAGCAATACCTCTGTTTTTTTACGAAAAACAGCCAAACTTAAATGAAGAAAGAATGAATATAAATCAATTATAACAATATTTAAATATACCAATTTATAGTTTGTGTTTCCTATAGCATGACTAATATCTTACTTTACAGTACATAACTATGGTAATGTGCTTTAACCCTTTACTGTTTAATCCCTGCTTTTTACGTGCCTGTGATTTTATAATTGAGAAAACATTGTGAAAAAAAAAGAAATTGCTTCTGACAAGCAATTTCTTCCTTTTCCACACTATTTTCTACCCTACTGAATGGTTATTTTTCAAATTAAATCCACTTTATATTTTCGTCTGCAAAACCTTTGAAATTGGACAGGTCCAAAATTTTGTAAAACAGGGAAGGGTTAATACACCTGTCAAAACTGGAATATGACATGAATTACTGGTAATACAGCAATTATAGGTTGATTGAATATATATGTTTTCTATAGTTATATACATTTTGGACACAGCTACCTTTTTTCATCTTTCAGGTAAAACACAATAAACTCACCAGATCCCACAGAATACACCCAGTACTGACCATCCACTGGACCTGTAGTTCGAAGGCACACAGCGGGCTGAAATACGAGTGGTAACGAGCGGTCGCCCATTCTGGTCGATCACTTCTGTTCTGTGGGTCAACTTCAACATTCACATATTTGTGATGTAGGGTAGCTGTTACATATATAGATGATACATTAAGTAACTGTCCTGAACACAAAACTTCTAGAAATCAGTTTCAAAAAATTAAAATCAGCCCTGTGTTCAAAATGAATCTATTTTCCAAACATTTAAGAAATAGCAATTCGCTTTGCTTGTGAAAGTTCCAGTAATGCAGTGAAAAACCATTCATAATTGTTTGATTGTAAGTTACCTTTTCCTTAACTCAGGGCAGGTACAATTTAGCTTGAGCCTCCCACAACCCAAGCTGCAGAGGATTGATACCTTTCCCTGTTATTTACAGTAAATACCCTTTAATTGCTGACAACTGACAGTCAAGACAATAATTGTTCTTATAGTGACCCATCACACAAAAAGGGACCAACCTGAGGTAGTGTGTAAAGTATCTACCCTAGTCATAGATAGATCTGATAGATTATTGAGAATTATTCATTGTTTTTCAGTTTTATTATTGAGAATCAAGAGCTGCCGCAAAGCAGACTTATACCCTTCACTAGCGCTTTGTCCAAATATTAGTGCTATTAGCCCATGATGTGTTTGTAACAAATATTGAGAATTAAGTTATATACCTGTGATTGATTCTAGGTCACTTGGTTCTTAAGTTAGAGACTGCAAATGAAAAGGTCTAACAAAAATTCAGTTAATCACACTTCAAAATGTTAGAGTAGAAGACCAAGAAATTCCAGTGTTACTTGATTCAACATCTGATAAACCTTCCCATAGATTGTGTAATGAAACATGTGATTCCGAAAACCTTACACAAAAAGTTCTCTTTTGTTCACATAGATTGGGATTTTAAAAATGCATGACTATGGGCACTTAAAATAATATTGTACCTAACTCTTGTTTTACTGTTAACTCTTGTATTAGAAACTGATAAATTTATGACTTGAATGTATTTGAACCAATATCAAATCAATAGACAAAATGCTTTAAGTTAATTGACAATGAAAAGCGCACACACAGAGGACTGACAGATATAATCCAAAGAAATTAAAACCCTACCAAATGACTTCAAAGTTTCTGTATAAGACAGAAAAAGGGACCATCTTGCAAGTATGGAGAATGTGTATCCTGGTCAGATTGCACGAGTGTTGACTGATAACTCCAGTCTAAACCCTTTATATTCAAATGAAACCCTATGTTGTTGGTACACAATTAAATAGTCTCAATGAGATTATTTTAATGAGTAACCACAACACAGGGTTTGAGCAAGGACTAATTAAACATTTAAGGTAGTGGACCTGTAATAGTTGCAACATGATCTTTCACAATGTTGACGGAGGTTTCCTTATGAAAATCATTAGGAAACCCTGGTTAACATTGTTAAAGTTCATTACTTCCGAAACATTGCATAACTATTTCAGGTCCACTACCTTAAGCTTTGAATCCCAAATACCCCTCTATTTGTAGCTCTGAACCCTTGTTATACTATTGGAACTGTGGTGGCTAACTAGGGTTGAAACTTATGGACTGAATTTCTGAATTAAGGTAGTGGACCCGTAATAGATCCACAACAATTTGGCACTCATAAACTTTCACAATGTTGACCAAGGTCATTAGGAAACCTCAGTTAACACTGTTTAAGTTCATTAGTACTGAAATGTTGCAGAACTATTATGGTTCCAATACCTTTTGCATAATCAGCCTTCCTCCAATTGATTCTTCTGGAACCAATGTCCATTTCAAATATTTACTTTACTGAATTCCTGGAATGTCCTTTTTTTGTAAGATACTTTACATATTCTCCATACAGGTGTACAAAATGATCCCTTAATATTGCAAGACAATATAAGAAATAAAATGACTACACAGAACGCAGACACTACACTAGAGACTTAAAATATCAGTGCTTTGATAACAAAATTATAAATGTGAAATAAGCAGTTCTATGCTAATCTATGCTGTGCCTTAATATTCTTTATAACTCATAATTTTGACTGTTGATATATCAAAAATACATAGTAAAATTTATGCCTGTTTGTGATGATCGATTCAAACTTGATTCCATTTTCCGGCAATAAAAATATTGTAGCAAATCACTTTTTAATAAAAATATTGTAGCAAATCACTTTTTAAATACCAGACATAACTGCCCTTGAAAGGACCTTTTTTTCATAATGTTAATCTTAAAGCTTTGTTTTTCGAGTCTACTTTTATGCTTTAAATTATCATGCAATTTTTCACTTAATCCCTGATCATCAAATTGCAGGTTAGCTGTTTAGACGGGTGTAGGACAAAAGCCCCCTGGGACAAAAGCCCCCTAGGACAAAAAAACCCTGGACAAAAGCCCCTTAGGATAAAAGCCCCCTATGACAAAAGCCCCACAATATACATGGGCGTAGACACGGGTGCGGCAGGTGCGGCATTCGCCCCACCAATAATGGATTATGTTGACCGCTAAATGACTGAAAATGTATGTGAGCATATAACGGATGAATAAAACGTTTATAAAACATGATGTCTTATAGTTCTTTTAATCCACCATACACAACGAAATGCCAGCATCCTGGGATGACTCATCAATAATCTAAACTTCCAAGCGTCTGTAGAATGGTAATTCTGTTTACTTCCGTTTTCTGTTGATGTCAGACATGCGATTCCCTGTGAGTACATGGTGAGTTGTTAATGTCATTATCGATTAGTCCTCGTACTAGGGTTAACCCTTTCCTGTTTAATCCCTGCTTATTACGTGCCTGTGATTTTATGATTGAGAAAACATTGTGAAAAAAGAAGAAATTGCTTCTGACAAGCAATTTCTTCCTTTTCCACACTATTTCTTCCCTACTAAAATTGTGATCAAGTATAGTCTAGAATGCACCAAATCGCACCGTTTTTTCAAAAATTTTCCGGGGGGCATGCCCCCCCGGACCCCCCTTAGAAGGGCTTCGCGCCTTCGGCGCTCGCATTCGCTCCTTCGGAACTCAGTTTTGCCGCACCAATGTAAATAACATGGCTACGCCACTGATATAATAAATACTTGTATATAAATTTCCATTTCTTTAACTTTTTACTGAATCATTGAAATAAAATGGATCCCTTTTTTGTTTGTTTGTTTTAATTGCCATTGTAAGAGGTGAACTTTTGTAATTCTTAGCAATAAAACCACCGTAGAGAGCACAAGTATAACTAAACATGTAGTTTACAATATGGAAGGTGTTGACAAAATTGATTATGAAAACAGTATATTTTTGTCTATTCACACCTGTTATGACCTTTTTATCATTTTTTTATAACAATTTATTTTGATAACAAGTAAATTGTAAAATATATAACCAATTGAAGGATAATTTCCAAGTCATCTTATCAGGGATATCTATACACAATAAGAATGATACTTTTACTACCCCTCCTCTCTAAAACGTTCATGTTCATTCCATTCAAAAAGACTAAAATATCCATTTTTTTAAAGAATGAACAAATCAATATTCTCAAATTCATATAAAAATCAACGATTTTTAAGACTTTTTTTTCAAAAATTCACAAAAAACACATTTCTTTTAACCATGGGGCTTTTGTCCACTTTTCAGTTAAGGGCAGGGGGCTTTTGTCCCGTGGGGCTTTTGTCCTAGGGGGCTTTTGTCAGTACCCCGTTTAGACAAAACACCTTCCATTTACAGTACTTAAGACTTATATTTACGACTCTCACAGGTACGTATTTATACATCAGAGTGGGGAGTAATGTGGAATTAATTGTTTGCTAAAAAATTTTAGTGATCCAGTATGGATTGGATCTAAGGACCTTCTCATCAACCTAATCAACCTCTACAGGGATTGACACAAACACTAGTCCTTTGATAATTTTAGGGAGGACCAGCTGCAGGTCCTTTAGGCCTGTACTAAATGGCAGTACTTAGTATTTCAAATCTGTCCAGTTTTGAAAAATTTTTGCCTTTCCAATACTTTTATTTGCATTTTAAAAAAGAAAAACATTGTAGAAAAAGAAGAAATTGCTTGTCAAAAGCAATTTCTTCTTTTCCAACAATTTTTTCCGTGCAATCTATCTCTAACATTGCTAAAATTCAAACATTGTTTTCATACAGGACCTGTTGTTATCAGGGAGGACCTGTGAATTTTAGGGTTAACAAGTCCTTCAGGCTGTTGCTAAAAAGTAGTTAGTATCGAATCCTGTACTAGACCATTGACTGCATTACTGATCATTGAGGGACATTGATCAGCCCATACTACCTTCTAGTTCTTATTAAAATCAGAGTACAGTAAAACGTGTGTTGAGCTACCACTTACAGGACCACCAAAAGCAGACCCAGTCATAATAGAGAATGGTAGCTTAGTACACTTTTTGTTTACAAACTAGAGGCATTTTTTAATTGAATGTGTAAATAATTGGAAATTTCTCAATAACCACATGCTGTTTAAATTGTTATCGAGATTATTCTAATAAGTTTTAACAACAAAGGATTCAAAAACAATAGTTTTATAACTAATAAAATCTACTTTTAAAGGTATTTTGGATTTCAAGAAGGGAATTTTGAAAACTGTCGCTAAATTAAAATGGTCACTCAATAGAGGTGGTCGTTCAAGCAAGATTGACTGTATTTGCTGATTGACTGAAGTGTCAGTAGGTACCTTTAGAGTGTAAAGCAAAAAACTCTCATTAGAATTGATTGATTGGAGTTTTACAATGCTTTCAACATTTTTTTCAGTTATATCACGGTGGAGCACCTAACAAGGGATTCTTGGTATTTCTCTCACCAGTACAACCATCACATTCTTTCCTAGCCTCCAGCTGCTATCTCACCTAGGTCAACGATTATCAACCCATTGGTAAAAGACAAATAGTCGGAAAGAATGAGTGCCGCTATGGGGGATCGAACCCGGGACCTCTAGATTGACAGTCAAGCACCCTACCAACTGGGCTATGACAGCGCCCCATTAGATAGTGAGGAAGCATAGAATGATTTGCATCTTCACATTTTGTAAACCCTAAAAGCTCTAATAGAACCCTGGGGTTATATTAGTCATCCAATCTCAATAAGAAACAGATGGGCTTTTATTAGAGGATATGCTACATATCAATGGCTCAGTCCTAAACAGTTGTAACTGCCTATAGACAAATAGGAAGTTACAACTGTTTCTCGCTGATCCATCAATTTTTGTGAATACTGTGAAAAATTGCAAAAATAGCTAATAACATTTGATTGGGGAAAAGGTTCATAAACCCTGTATTGAATTTATTATGACCTTGACTTTTGGGTAAGGGCCTTAATTGGAGGCTTCAAGATTTTGTAAAATCACATAAAAAATGTTCAATTTTATTCTTCGAAAAGGGGCTTGGTCTTTTATTAGAGCATGGGGCTGTATTAGAATTTTTATGGTATTAGAAATTGATGTTAACATCACCAACTGACTTAAATGTTTGTAAAACAGATTCAAGCTGACTTCTGTTTTTTGTGATGGTTATATGTTTGGTAGCAGTTCTCTAACAAATAATATAACAAATAATATAACAAATAATGGCCTTCACAGTTCAAGACTGTCCATAAATAATTCCAGATCAATTAAACACATAAAAATGAAATCAAGGATAATCAAAATGAAAAGAAAAGACTTTGTAAGGCATTTTCTATAGAATTAGAAAAGCACTAAAAAGTAATCTTGAGGAATGTAAGAAAGTAATTCTTATTCTTATATCAATTTCATACTAAATATTTATATGCCTTCCAATTCAGCAAAATAGTTGGCATATTTGACTAGTAACCGTTTGGTTGTAGGTGCAAGTCCCACTGATGGTAGAATAGTTTTTCATTTTGTGCAAGGCACTTAAATTTTCAGACAGAGCCCCAGTCCAACAAGCTGTAAAAGTAGGAAGTGATTGTAGTAAGTATCCACAGCCTCTCTCTTTCTCTTTATAAGGTAAGGAAATATATTTTGAACTATTTAGTATCACAATGTTAATCCCATTTTTTTCAACTCTTTATCCTGTTATGGTAAAATAAACTACAACACAACTTCAACTGAATTTCTTGAGAATAGATTCTTGATAAATTCTAGAGGATTTTCTCTATGATGCATTGATTGATAGAAACACACTCTAATCCAGATAAGACATAGTATTGACAATCTATATAAATCATTTCTCATCTGAACCCTATGTTGTGGGAACTCAAGGGACTCGTCTTGTGCAGATGACCTATGATTACACACAACACTGGGTAGGATCGATGGAAAACACTCCTCCTACCGAGAACTTTTCCTAAATAAATATATTGCAATATTTTCTAGCTCTCAAAGACAAGACAGGTGATGCTATTAAATACATGTATCTAAAACCCACAATACTGTGTAAAGTATAAAATCAGTGATTAGCAAGCAAAATTGAAAAAAAACAATTCTTGTACAGACCCCTATTTAATAACAACTTGGATGAGGACTCGCAAAACTCTGAAAAACATCACAGGATTTAAAAATTACTTTTAACCAAGCAGTCCAACATAACGGTGTGATTAACATAATAGTTTAAATGTTTTATACAATATTTGTTATATATTTTTTAAGGAAACACAATAATTGCTTTGGGAAAAGGGTATACAATCTTACAATTACAGCAGGACCTGTTTTTCATTTGTACATATTTAAAATGAAAACTATCTTAACTTTAAATAATTTCTATCTTTTATTTTGTTCATAGAGATGCTCATTTTAACCTGTAATTCCACAGTTAAAGAAGTTTTTCTGAAAGTTTCAGGAAAACTTCGTAAAAAATCAAAATTTTGAAATCCAAAAGAATTTGATTAATTAAATAGATTAATTTACTCTTTACTTGTTTAAAAGCTATGCTGAGGAACTTAAGAAAATGTACAGAGACAATTCAGAAAAAAACCTACCACCTATGGTTCAAAGGATGAATACTAACAGTACAGTAAAATATCTTTTTCTCACATAGTGACCCCTGACCTCTACAACAAACTGCCTTTTATGAGCCGAAGTAGCTCAGTGGGTAGAGAATCTTCATAACAATGCGGGATATCGGTTGGTTATATCCCTTGAAATACTCCCAAAGGAGGAAGGGTCCAAATCAGTTAATACCTTGGGGTTTATCCTTATTTTCTTTGCACTATAAGATTTAAAGATCAGCTCTAAATTAAATAATGCACAATTGATAAGATACGTTTGATGTAAAATAAATATTGATATTCTACTCTACTATTCAAAACTTTAACATTAATACCAATTACACAAATAAGTATTTTGCATTTACAAAAATAAAATTCGCAACTTCCCCATAGAAACCATGGATAAAATCCAAGGAAAATTTCTAAAAGGACCACTATCGATTTTGGAGCACCTTTGATTTAATTCACAGAAAAACAAGGGAGATAACACACAAAAGTCCCCCATTGATGGTTGGTATTGTGGGTTCCATTACTAGGTAGGCACACCAAAAAATAAAAGTCTTTTGGATGAGAGGGAGAATTGAGACCCTGTTTTATTGTGTTTTTACATCAAGTATATTTAACCCCTGTCATGCTGAACCCGGAATATTCCTGCTTTGGCAGGAGCTATAGACAAACATCAGCCTGCACATATGTGCAGTCTGATGTTAGTTTACACCACCTGTTTCAAACCAGAATTGTCAATAAATTTATCTTTTCAAATTAAAATTGACCTACCGTTGGGACTTTCAGTGCTTTTTGTCCTTTGATTTTGAGGAAAATTTATGGCCAAAATTAATTTAGCATGACAAGGGTTAAGAACCATGACAGATCCTAGCAGTAGCTTCATCCATCCTTGAACTATCTCTCATTACAATTAATGTCTTCTGGGGGCGTCACTCATATGGGCATAATTTTGCTATTGTAGTGATGATAAATAAGTAGAAACACATACAACAAGAGGACCCTGAGGGCCCTAAATCGCTCACCTGATATTTCAAGTAAATTATCATTAAGACTCCATTTCCTATGCTATGGCATGAACCTTCCCATTTTCAATAGAGTTCATTCTTGTGACCTGGCAAACATTTTGATCAAGTTTCATGAAGATTGGACTATATTTGATGTGTTTGGAGCTCTTACGAGAAAATTGTCATTAAGGCCCCTTTACCCGTGATATGGCACATATACTTCCCATTTTCAAATGAGTTCATCCTCATGACCTAACAAACATTCTGACCAAGTTTCATGAAAATTGGACCATATTTGTGGCTTCTAGAGTGAAAACAAGAAATTTGTCATTAAGGCCCCTTTTCCCGTGATATGGCACAGATCCTGTCCATTTGAGCAATTTTCATAAGGGACCATCCAAGGAATATTTCTGCCAAGTTTGGTTGATTTTAACCCATAAGTTTAGGAGGAGATGTCATTTAAAGATATTGTTGACAAAATCGTCATTAAGGCGGCTTTTTCTGTGAAATGGCATGGATCCTTCCCATTTTCAATAGACTTCATCCTCATGACCTAACAAACATTCTGACCAAGTTTCATGAAGATTGGACCGTATTTGTGGCTTCTAGAGTGAAAACAAGAAATTTGTCATTAAGGCCCCTTTTCCCGTGATATGGCACGGATCCTTTCCATTTGAGCAGTTTTCATAAGGGACCACCCAAGGAATATTTCTGCCAAGTTTGGTTGATTTCAACCCATAAGTTTAGGAGGAGATGTCGTTTAAAGATATTGTTGACAAAATTGTCATTTAGGCGGCTTTTTCTGTGAAATGGCACAGATCCTTCCCATTTTCAATAGACTTCATCCTCATGACCTAACAAACATTCTGACCAAGTTTCATGAAGATTGGACCATATTTGTGGCTTCTAGAGTGAAAACAAGAAATTTGTCATTAAGGCCCCTTTTCCCGTGATATGGCATGGATCCTTTCAATTTGAGCAATTTTCATAAGGGACCACCCAAGGAATATTTCTGCCAAATGTGGTTGATTTTACATAAGTTTAGGAGGAGATGTCCTTTAAAGATATTGTTGACAAAATTGTCATTAAGGCGGCTTTTTCTGTGAAATGGCACGGATCCTTCCCATTTTCAATAGACTTCATCCTCATGACCTAGCAAACATTCTGACCAAGTTTCATGAAGATTGGACCATATTTGTGGCTTCTAGAGTGAAAACAAGAAATTTGTCATTAAGGCCCCTTTTCCCGTGATATGGCATGGATCCTTTCCATTTGAGCAATTTTCATAAGGGACCACCCAAGGAATATTTCTGCCAAGTTTGGTTGATTTTGACCCATAAATTTAGGAGGAGATGTTGTTTAAAGAAAAAGTTGACGCCGTGACGGACAGACGGACAGATGGACAGACAGAAGCCAGACAACGATCGATCACAATAGCTCCCTTGAGCACTTCGTGCTCAGGTGAGCTAAAAAGCCACCAGAGATATAGAGGATATTGAATGAGTGGTCATTGAATACTAAATTTATTGAACGAGTCATCTATAAACAGATAAAAACGAGGCTGCGCCAAGTTTTTATCTGTTTTAGATGACTCGTTCAATAAAATCTGTATTTTATGAGCACAAATTTTATATTCTGTTTATAAAATGACCCAAATTTTAGCAAAAAATCGACAAAATTCTTGAAATTCAATGTTTCATTATTCTGCAAAACTTATAACGTTAATTAAAAATGACGTCACAAAACATTTATTATGACGTCATTTTCGTGCTTACAAAATAGCGTTGCTATTCGCTCATTTGCACAGTTATTCCACTAGTGTAATAACACCTGTGTAATATTAAAAATATTCAACGGGGTTATTTCACTCCAGTGACGTAGGTCATATTATAAATCCTTTTCTTACACATGTGCAGAATCACATGTTTAATGATTTCACCATGATATCACCTAATGTAGTGTAATATCATCTATCAATCATTTCCATGGTATCTCTAGCATTTAGGTGGATCAAAATTGGTTTTAATGTACATGTGAGAAAAAGAATCTGGTACTCAAATTTGTTTTTTGACAAGATGATCTGATCCTATTCTAGACACCTCGAGGCTAACTTAACCCTTGTCATGCTGAACAAGTCTTTGCAAAATAAAATGTAAAATCAAAGTGTTAAAAGCACTGGTATTTACCATGTGAGTGAGTATTAATTTTCAGAAATGCATTGTTTTACACCTTTCTGGTTTAAAAATGAAATTCAGGTGGTATGAACTAAGATCAGACTGCACATATGTGCAGACTGATCTTTCTTTATACCTCCTGTCAAAGCAGGAATATTCTGGGTTCAGCATGACAAGGGTTAGTAACTTTTCTATTGCAGACCCAGTTAACACTTTTCTGTTTTACAAAATTTTGGACCTGTCCAGATTCAAAGGTTTTGCAGTCGAAAATTTAAAAGTGGATTTAATTTGAAAAATGACCATTCAGTAGGGTAGAAAATAGTGTGGAAAAAGAAGAAATTGCTTGTCAGGAGCAATTTCTTCTTTTTCCACAATATTTTCTCAATCATAAAATCACAGGCAATTAAAAAAGCAGGGATTAAACAGCAAAGGGTTAAGATCAGCTTGTCTCAAGCAAAATCTCATCAGAGATCCTATATACCAAATCATCTTCAAAATCTTTTTTCTCACCTGACTGTTGGCCCCAAGTTTGACCTGCAGCAAAAAGTCCTGTCTCTATCTTCCAATCATTTGGACTTCTCAGACCATCACTACTAGAGTCCATCGCATCACCAAGATAGAATTTTTGTTCCTCTTCTTCGTTGTGGGGTGTTAAAAACATCACTTCACACCAATCATTTTGAAACAAGTGATTGTATTTCACACCTTCATCTGTAATGTGGTGTGAACAATTGAGCACAAATTACACCTTCAACAGAATGCAAGATAGAGGATATGATTTCTTTTTCTTTTTCAGAGAGTAAAATATAATTCTTTGTCAAACATGCTGTTTGGTGCGGGAGAGAAATAACTACATGAAACATTTTCAGCTTGGCTGCTTTGAGAAAGCCCTATGTATTGCTATAAACTTTGTGTCTCCTCTTTGGGTTTGTCTTAATCATGCAGCATGCTCTTGAAACTTTGCACACATGATCACCATCAAAAGATTAACCAACACTATCAAGGGGTTAACTCAACATTCATCTTGTGCAATTTTTTTTCAATTGAGATTTGTTCTACCCTATCTAGCACCCAGCTGCAGAGCGTAGGTGGTGCTCTTGTTGAAACAAGAGATGTTTGTAAAACATTTATGCCCCCATAAAAACAGGCCAATAGCCTATTCTTTGTCAATCATTTAAGGGAAATAACTCACAAAATGTGATGAGTAGAGTTATTGCATTGGTGCACTGCACCTCTCCTTAATGAGATCTCCCCACCTGTGAAGTTTTATGATTCTAGCTTGCATACTTTTTGAGATATGGTCCAGACAAAAAACCTTGGTCTACGGACCGACCGACCAACAGGTGCAAATCAATACACCCCCTCTTCTTTGAAAGGGGGCATACTCATAAAGCTATTTATGTAAATGACATTAGAGCATATAACAACACTATTTAATTACTGTGAAACTGACATCAAATTGAATGTGATGATTTCATTTAACTAATTGTGTGATATGGTGCACAGAAAAATATCAATGAATTCAATAATTTTTTTCATAAATCACAACTAGACTAGTTGCAAAGTGGACTAATATCCTGAATAGAACTTGCCCATAAAGATTATTCACATCTAAAATTAACATTTTCATCAAAGGGCTTTTATTCAGTCAAAAGTGAATGAACCATAACAAAATTACGACATGCACATCTCTGCTTCATACTGATCAAATTTGTTAAAGTTTGAATGAAATCCATCCATTTTTTGCTAAGAAATTGAGCTGGCTACAGATGGACAGACCGACAAGATGACTCACAAATACCAATTCCCCCCCCCCCCCAGTTTTGGGGTGTATAATAAGCTGACTCCTATGTCCCCAAAACATAGATTTTGGGTGGTATGAAATATTCAGTCAAATTATTATAAATAGAGTTTTATCAAAGTTGTGCTCATAAGACAAGAGTAAATTTCTGTGGCAAACACTTCAAGTTGAGTAGAAATTGATTGAAAGACCATCTCCCTTGGCTGAATTACTTTTAACCCTGTATTTGTATTATTTTTTCATTTAATTTTCAACATCATTGTAACTTATCTGGCTTTGTACTAGTACAAGGGTCTGTTACGTACGAAGGCCCTACCTTCTTTTGATTTATCTTTGTTCACAAAACAGTAGATGTAGAATCCATAGATCATCTTGTGTTTAGGGTTACCAGAGGCGTGTATTATATAACCATCATCTAAAACTCTCTGAAAATATATGAAAATATATATTTCAAAATGTAACTAGCAGAGCACATGGGCCCGCCCTTTGAATGACCTCAAGGCACATTGCCTAAGAAATAAAACTGCCATTTGTATGTAAAGTATATTTTTATACAAATGAAACAAAAGACATTATTAGTGGGTGACCAAAACTACAGCTTAATCAAGAAAATAATATACAAAATGGAAGAAAATGAAGGTCAATATTTTTACATTGCTCTGCTAATTCTCAAGACTATGAAGCTAACATACCATTACTGTATTTAATTTCATGAATGTAAATTTTCAAGTAGCAATTTTAAGATACGGGAAAGGTATCAGTCATTTATTCAGGCCACAAAAACCTTTGAAAATGGTCAAAAATGATACCCAGCTTTGCACAGAAGTACACATGCCAAGTGGGGTACCATTTCTATAACTTTTTGCAAATGTGTCCTGTCACGCAAAAAAGGACAATCTGGTAACTCTGTAAAATGGATATTTGGAAAAAAATTGAAACCAGCATATCTCATCACTGAGGGAGAATTCAGAAATAATGAATTAGGAAGTTGGAATAATTAATCTAGATTCAGAAAATGTCTTATTCGTGAAAAAATTCGACTCTGGTCAGTCTGAGCAGATCCCACAGTCTGACCAGGGTCCACATTTTACGCACTTCCAAGATGGTCCCTTTTTGCGTAACCTCTCACAAACGTTTTCACCTTTAAGGCAAGTAAAGTAAGAGGTCAATCACAAAAACTAGGATAAACAAGAGCACAGCCTTCCGGTGCAACGCCCGGCTGCACATGCTGGATAATGCAAAATACCAAGTCCAAAAAGGGGCATAACTGAATATTTATTCCAGATAATAGGGGATGGCTTCAAATTTTCACATAAATCATAGGCTGAACCTTACTTGCAACATATCCATTGCTGTTTTCACACCTTTAACACCTTTCACATGGTAATAACACCAATCTACCACCTCCGCAGACACAAAACAGTTATGTGGAAGGCCATGCTGCTTTGGTAGCATGGGAATACCACATCTGAAAGAATTAGTATTTGTTTTGAAGCATTCAATTCAAGGTGTTTTGAACTTGAGAATACATGTAGGCGACACATACTTGGTGGAAAACATTGTGAGAAAAGGAAAATTAGTTGTTAGGAAACTACTTACTGTTTTCTCTTAATATATCATAAATAACCCTCCCAGTTTTTCAATATTTAAAACAGGTCCAAATTGGAAGAAGTGTACAGTCAACTATGAACAGAGGGTACAATTTGACAGTATACCATTTTATGAGGTAGAAAATATCCAGGGAAAAGGAGAATTGATGGTAAGAACAAAATCTTCTTTTTCATCAATACTTTTAAGGCATAAAGTCATAAGGATATAAAATCAGCGTTGTAATTCACAAGCGTTATTATATGTTTACTTTGCGGTACCGTTATGCAGAGTGTCTTGACCTAGCTTATGCCGAGTTCAATCACACTATGCATGGGTAACCCTTAGCAATGATTTTAAATAAATGAGCCGCATTCATTCAGCCACCGTTTCTCACACAAAGATATCTGCAGCTGAAATTTCATCTTTATTTTGTTTGTTATTCATTTATTCTCGCTGGTGGATCTTCCTATAAAGATCTACCAGTTAGTCTATATGAACGTTTTGTTAGTAAAAATGCGAGGTTTGTTATTATCTCTTTTTATATTGATCGTGTAACATGCTCATTATCACCATCTATTCAATAGATACAACACGTGTTTTTTTTGTTTTTTTTTCTGATGGCTTATATGAACTATTTTTCTTTTCCCTGATACAGTGTCTCGAATAATTGTACTTGAATGCAGATGGTGGGGGCGCAGATTGGGCTGTGCAAATTCAAGTTTGCACGATGTAACCTGTGCCCACACTCTCTGTAACTCATATGAACAATGACTAAAAAATGGATCATATCGTCCCTAAAGCATGTGAAATCAATTACTTTGCATGGCTTGGACTATTCAATGGTGGCATAATACAGGAGGGTATTTAGGACAAAGTATTGCCCTGAATCCCCAACTGGATTAAAATACATTCGAATATGGATTTTTCCGAAAAGAAGTCTGTCATATTCAAGTAATGACTATACTTTCAAATTCAATGAAATGATCTTTATAAAGTTTTGACTAATCATGTGTCCTTAAACATGTATTATTAGTATTTGAATATTGTTAAAGCTTATGTAGGCATACTTTCTCATGTTGTACAATAATGTACCAAGAGTGAATAAAGGATTTTGTATTGTATTGTATAATAAGGATATAAATCAGCAAAATATTCCCTTCAGTGCTGTAGAATAAAAGGTTTGTAAAAATAAGTTGTCCATGGTACAGAATAAAATATTAAGGTTCAAGTAAAGAGTTTATGAACCAAATTTATTGCTGCTTCTATTTAAAAAAAAGACAGTTTGCCCTCCTCAGCAATATATCAAATTGAAGCTGTAGATGATCACACACAGTTGCACAACACTAGAGGCCCATTTCATGACAGAATAGCCAAACCATAATGGAAAAGGGATACTTGTTTAGAAACAGCAACTTCCTTACGGCTTGATAAAATTTGCCAAAATTTGACCACAATGTAGACAAATGTTCCTACTAGGTACTACTACAACCTGAGATATAAAACTCAGTCTCAAAAGGCTCTTTTCTTTTGAAACAATCAATTTCCATTTATTTTGTCAAACCGGTTTGGTCTGTTTTTGAAATAGATGTTAGGTATAGTGCAACATCACACAATAATTTTGTGAAATATTTTCAGTGATTTATTTCAAATTTTAGTTTTTGAACTATCTGTCAGAGTTTTATACCAATGTTTGTAGTGGTACCTGGGTAGTACTTTAGACTGTACTTTGTTCAAATATGGGCCAATTTTATCCAACGGTTATGCAGTTGCTTGTTCTGTACAAAATGACCCTTTTTCACAATGCTTTGGCAAGACCCCCATAGCTATGACAATCTTACGTTGCTTAACTGCTTGTGCCCATAAATAGCCTCAACTTGATATATAATATACCTGGACATACTGCTTTTTCTCAGTAAATGAAGTGCCTTGATCTTATTCCACACATCTGATTTTCTTTTTCTGACAAGCACAGTTTAAAATATTATATTTGAAGAACATTCTAACCCACAATTATTGCTTCCGATGCCTTCAGTTCTTTGATTTCAGCAAAAATTTTGCAAAGGTTTTTAATCAGCATGACAAGGGTTGAATATCTAGTACTTACTGTGGTAGAAAAAAGCCAGAGAAAAAGAGAAAATGCTTGTTATAGGCAATTTCTCCTTTTCCATCAATTTTTCCTTTCTTTAATTGGAGTTTTACGTCACTTTCAACATTTTTTCAGTTACATTGTGGCAGCTGGAGCACCTGACAATAGATCCCTGGTATTTCTCACACCAGTGCTACCATAACATCCATTCCTAGCTTACAGCTGCTATCCCACATAGGTCTACAATTATCAACCCATTGGTGAAAGACAAATAGTGGAAAAGGATGAGTGCCACTGTCAGGGATCGAACCAGGTGCCTCTTGATTCAATATTTCCTATCGCATGGTATTACAAGGACATAGAATCAGGGAAATATTCCTATTAGTTCTTTTAAATGAAAGATTTAACACTGTAAAGTTCATTCTAGGTAGGATTGCATGCTAGGGATTTAAATTTAAGCATCTTGTACTCACTGTGGATCATTCATCCACTTGATGATTTTAGCAGTTGGTGAAGAAATGGACAAAATTTCTTCTTCAGGTCTGAAATATTTCAAAGAAGTAAATTTTCAACATTTTTTCCCTCCTTCTTTGACTGGTACAGTAAAGGCACAATACTTAATTACAACAAACTGTTTTCTGCACAGAAGAAGTTGTTGTTAATGTAACTTCTAATTTAAAGGGGCTTCCTTACCATCTTTACTGAGAACTGGGATGGTTGGCGAGAATTGGTACTTGGCGAGAATTGGTCTCTTACAAGTAGAGTTGTCTTTAAATTTCTTTTAAAAAGCACATTTTATCATGATGGAGAACAATCATTTGTAGTGATTTTGATATCCATATATTTAAATGTAGGAGTTGTAATTTGGAGAAGATAAATTCAAGCATTTGACTTTAACCTAAAACTTGAAACTATTTATCTATCTATTTTTTTATAGCATATTTACTCATGATGAAGAAATAAATTAATTTAAATCCATCCAACACGAGGATGCTCCAGACAAGCTTTGTGAATGGATTCTGGACAGATGCACTGAAAGACACACAGATGGACAGACAATATCAAAACAATATTTCTTGCCTATCTGCCATGGATAATGAAAGCATCATCAAGAAAATGGCATAGCTTACTGCAAGGGCTGGAGAGTTTCCTAAAACTGGGGCCCATTTTACTAAACTTCTTAAGAAACAAGAGGGCCGTTGGCCCTGGGTCGCTCACCTGAGAAAAAAGCTTCATTACCTAGGTATTTCCATGCAACCACAGAACAATGAGATTTTCACTTATTCAATCAGATAACATTTGAAATAATCCCCCCCCCCTGCTCCTCCCCTGGTCATTATTTATTTAAGCGTTTTTCATAAAAGGTCTGTGATCAGCTAATTTATGCCAGATATACAGCCTGAGTCTGAGACTTTTAAAGTTTTCTTTAATGAGTTGAATAATCCATGTCAAATATAAAGGCTGTAGGGATTCAAAATTCTCAACAAAACACTCCCCCAAGATGCTCTGCACCTGGTGAATCTACAGTCATGATTTTAGCTAATTCAATTAATGTCCATATGCTGATCATTCGTACCAATTTTCAAGTCTGTAGGACTCCTGGTTCATTAGAAGAAGTTTAAAGATTTCAAAAATGATCCAAAGTACTACCCCCTCCCCAAGACACTCAGCACCTGGTGACCCTACAGTCATGATTTTAGCTATTTTTATTAACCCTTTCCTGTTTTACAAAATTTTGGACCTGTCCAAATTCAAAGGTTTTGCAGACGAGAATTTGAAGTGGATTTAATTTGAAAAATAACCATTCAGTAGGGTAGAAAATGGTGTGGAAAAAGAAGAAATTGCTTGTCGGAAGCAATTTCTTCTTTTTTCACAATGTTTTCTCAATCATAAAATCGCAGGCACGTAAAAAGCAGGGATAAAACAGCAAAGGGTTAATGTCAATATATTGATCACCCATGACAATGTTAAAGTCTGTAGGGTTCCTGATCCAGGAGAAGAATAAGGTTAAAGAATTCAAAATTGATCCAAAGTACTACCCCCTCCCCCCTAAAGCTCCCCATCTGGTGGCCCTTCATTCATGATTTTAGCTATTTTATCTAAGATCCATAAGCTTATCATCCATGCCAATATTGAAGTCTGTAGGGCTCCTGGTTCATTAGAAGATGAAGGTTAAAGATTACAAAATTTTCACAAAAGTACTACCCCCTCCCCCCTGGTGCTCCGCACCTGGTGGCATTACAGTCATGATTTAAGCTATTTTTATTAAGGTCTATGAGCTGATCCTCCATGCCAATTTTCAAGTCTGTAGGGCTTGTGGTTCAGAAGAAGAAGAAGGTTAAAGATTACAAAATTTTCACAAAAGTACTACCCTCTCCCCCCTGGTGCTCCACACCTGGTGAATCAACAGTCATGATTTTATCTATTTATATAAAGGTCCATATTCTGATCCTCCATGCCAATATTCAAATCTGTCAGGCTCCTGGTTCATTAGAAGATGAAGGTTAAAGATTACAAAATTTTCACAAAAGTACTACCCCCTCCCCCCTGGTGCTCTGCACCTGGCAGCCTAACAGATATGATTTTAGCTATTTTTATTCAGGTCTATAAGCTGATCATCCATGCCAATTTTCAAGTCTGTAGGGCTCCTGGTTCAGAAGAAGAAGAAGATTAAAGATTACAAATTTTTCATAAAAGTACTACCCTCTCCCCCCTGGTGCTCTGCACCTGGTGAATCAACAGTCATGATTTTAGCTATTTATATAAAAGTCCATATGCTGATCATCCATGCCAATATTCAAATCTGTCAGGCTCTTTGTTCAGAAGAAGAAGAAGGTTAAAGATTACAAAATTTTCACAAAAGTACTACCCCCTCCCCCCTAGTGCTCCGCACCTGGCAGCCCAACAGATATGATTTTAGCTATTTTTATTAAGGCCTATAAGCTGATCATACATGCCAATTTTCAAGTCTGTAGGGCTCCTGGTTCTGAAGAAGAAGAAGCTTAAAGATTACAAAATTTACCCAAAGTACTACCCCCTCCCCCCTGGTGCTCCGCACCTGGTGGCCCAAATGATATGATTTTAGCTATTTTAATTCTGGTCTATGAACTGATCATCCATGCCAAGTTTTAAGTCTGTAGGACTACTGGTTGAGAAGAAGAAGAATTTTAAAGATTTTCTTGAAATTTCACTTTTGTTGCCATAGCAACCAGAGTTTTTCATGGATTTCAATTCTTTTAGCTATTTTTGAAGGGGACCACCTAAGCAACATTTCTGTAAAATTTGGTGTTAATTGGCCAAGTAGTTTAGGAGGAGATGTCGTTTAAAGAAATTGTTGACGGACGCCGGACGACGGACGACGACCGACAACCGACGACCGACGGACGGACGCCGGACGAAAGGTGATCACAATAGCTCACATGAGCACTTCGTGCTCAGGTGAGCTAAAAATTAATCGTAAGTCAAAATCATAATTTGGTGTTTTCTTTCATTGTTAGATTCTGCCTTGCAATATCTCATTGGAATCGTCTTCCAAAAACGATTCGAATGAGATGATACAAGGCAGAATTCTATATTTATTTACCAATCTATGGAAAACTTCAATCTTTGGCTGACGCAAAATATAATCGTAAGATGTTTACTAAAACAGGCCCCTGGTACCTACCTGAGATCAGGTTGGGGAATTCCATCAGGATTCTTCTGGACAAACTGGGTATGCTGTAAGATAACAAAGAATGTCAATAGAAAAGCCTGATGTAACTAGAACTGTTGCAAAGCAGACTTATACCCCCAACTAGGGCATTGTCATACCGGGGCTTTGTCCCAGTATAAGTGCTTTCTGTACATGATCTTTTTGCAATATGATAAAAACAAGATGATGTTACTTAACAAACTTGGTAACTCCCCTTATGGTAACTGAGTTTTGCAATTTTAAATTTGGACAACTCCCCCCCCCCCTCCTTAAAAAGTTCAAAGTGGCATAACTCTGAAACTAATGACTGGATCAGGATGAAAATTGCAGGTCATATGATAGGAAACAACCTGTTAAAATTTCAGCAAAATTGGTCCAAAACTGTGGGAGGAGAAGAGGACACAAAATTATGTCTATGGACGGACGGACAGACAACCTGATTCCAGTAACACCCCCCATTAACTTCCTTTTAGGGGGGGGGTATAAAAACAAATTGGAAGAAAAAACAGTGGTAAAAATGCCATAGGTCTGTCAACAGTATTCTAAATTTTTTCGTCTCAACTATAAACACTGACTTTGACAACATTTTCTGATTTTTAAAGTATTTAATAGATGCAATGCATATTTCGGGTGATTAATAAAGAGTACATCAAATACTGTGTGTAACCAGAGGTTCATTTGCGAATTTTCATCATTGTACAGACATCTGTAAATTTGTACACTTTACTAACTGTAACTATAACATATGTCATTTCAGTGTGTGTGTGTATTCCGTGAGTTGTAATCACCGTGCGTATGTGAGCGAGAGAGTACTGATCGGCGTGCACGTGTGCAAATCTTTTCCCGCCTATTCTGAACCTTCCCTCTCTTTGGATCACTCCGCATTTAGCTCTCGTTAGAGAAGTTTCTAATTAATGATTTATATGGACTTGTCTCTCTAAACTGCAAAGTTTAGAGTTGCTTACTACTGCTTCGGTAAGAATTGTTTCTTAAGATCTTTTTATGCAAGATAATTTTTGATAAGTGCAATAAGAATAGTTTTATATGTTTTGTATTTATCTTGCAGGTTTTCTTACCATATTCAGAATCACAATAAATATCATCGACCCTAGAGAATCTTCTGTCTCACTAAACCCCGGTTGACATTGGCTCCCCGACGAATTGAATTCAAGAAGCCGGAGCAGCAGAATCCACTATCGCTCAAAGAATGAGGTCCCAGGCAGCTTTTTCCACAGAGGAGCGCTCCTGAATTCTACATTTCTTTGGACGCGAGTGAAAGCTAGCTAGTGTATTTTTTTCTTTTCCACCAGTGTTCTACTGTGTTTAACGCGTACGTAGGTACCATGGTTTATTAGTACTGTATAGTACTAAATGAATTTTCAACCCTTCAAGCAGTCTTCATCGACTTGTGCTTGTCTTGGTTTGTGAAACCAAAACTCTTCCATTCTACTGAAGCAGCCTGATCATCGTTGGAAACTCATGTTCATATATTTGTGTACTTGTGTTTTAAATGTGTTATTTAAGGATTGAATATTTTAGGATCATGTAAGTCATTTCATTTCATTATTTTTCAATTGTCTTGTTCGGCAAGTGCCCTTTTGCCTTGATATAATATCTAAAGGTCAGTTTCATTTAGATATATTTCAGAAATAAACATCTAGTAATAGATTTATTTTCCAGTTATAGACCTTTTTCAAGTCTGACTTGGCATAGAATTTCTAGGACCGTTTTTGCAAAATGATTTAAACAGTCATTATTTCGAAATTTTCATTTAACCCACTTTTGCACTGAATTTATCTGTTCAGGATTAGTCTGATGTGATTGTTTTGACTGCATTCCATAGCTACTCGACTGGAAAATCGAACTATTTACCTATCTGTTGACCGATTTGTCGTCTGCTTTCCACGTGCAAATCGTGACAAGTAAAGTTTATTTTTATTCATTTTGTTTGTAAACATTAGCGACCTTAATTGAAATCTGAGCTTGTCCATCTATTTAATTTATCTATTTCAATTATAGAAACAATGGATTGCATTATGTTCTACATTATTTCTTTTTGTCTTGGATAGATTATTGCTTTAATCAATTTAAACCCTTTCCTTGCCTAAGAGCATTGGCTTGTTAAACAGGTTAAAAAGTAGCAGACTGATCCGCGTGTATAAGTTTTACCTAAGGTCAGAAAATAATGCTCATAGTCTTGTTCAATTATTGCATTAACTGAATAGTATTGAAATTTGTAATAGTTAAAACAGTTGGTTGCACCCAATCAGTGTATCTATAGAAAATTATTTTTCTGAAACATCGTAAATACAGCGCATATTTTTGTAGTGCTTGTTTACAGTGTATATCAGAGTGATAACATTTATTTTGAAATTTGGCATACCTTACGAGTACTGTTAAGAACATTAGGAAAAAATAAATAAACTTATTTCCTTGAAATACTGCTGTAAAAGAACAAAACTTTTCATTTCCAACAATGTTGTGATAAACGTGAAAATACAGCTTCTGTTGTACATTGACATTTATCACTTGTCTTGAACGAATAATTATTAGTGGAAATTATCTGGTGTCTTTACGAGGTTTATCCATTTTGAAATTATCATTGGAAATAGCAAAAAAAAAAAAAAAAACCCATTTGATTTAAGTATTTAGTTTCGCAATGTACATGTAATTAGACAATAGTTCATAGTTAGCTGAACGATACGCCTGTATTTTTTTGTATTGTTCATTAGTATTTAGTTTAAGCATTTTGTGTCATAAGTTGTTCATCCTTTGATTTTTCTGTCTATCCGGAACAGCGTAAAAGATTGTTCATAGGATAAACACATTAATTTTTGAGTTAAAAATCGACTGCATTTTCATTTCATCATTTTTATCATTTGTTTTCTTTCACTTTCATTTTTAAACGCTACCCTTTCTTGTGAGTTTGTGAAATGTGAGAGAATGCGGTATTTATCCGTTAACTTTTTATTCTTCCTGTCTTTCTTGTGTGTATACTAACACTAACATCACAGTTCAACTTAATCTTAGCAGTACTGCGAGCGTACCTACAACATACGAAGCTAGGAAGGATAGGTATTAATTTATTTGGTTATTCACATTTCAGGTGTTACCCCTATTCATCCAGCTTACCCTTTGATTGAACTTAAGCTTTCAACTTTAACCCTTTGCCACATACTTAGGATCACCCGATTCGTGTCTGCACCCGATCTCAATCTATTTCAAGAATAAAACCCATTTCCCTTTGAACACATTTTGAAATCAATGTTCACCAGGACACTTTTACCGTGAATTGTTTGCCGTTTGCAAGTATATTTTCGCTTTTCCTGGTATTTAACTTGTGTTTACTTTGGTTGAAATATTTATTGGGTGTATATGTGTATTCTATTTTTAGAATAGGGGTTTCCACTTTTGGCTTGCATTTATCGTGCAGCTGTTCTATTTCAAGCCTACGGTTCTGTATCAACACTTTGTTTATGAATTTAAGTGTTTACTATTTTGTTTTATTTTTGTGTTTGAGCTTTTGCTTTCCCACTTTTGATAGTCACATTATGTCGACTTCTAATTCGCCATCACCGGATGCCAAGGCTATGTTGCCGTTGACGGAAGAGGAGATGCTGGATATTCTGAAGGATAAATTTGTTATTATTCCTAAGGTTGCAACCCCTTCATCCTCTAAGCTTTTGACAGATCTAGGTACGAAACCTAAAACTCCGATTAAGAGTTTAAATTTTTCTGGCACTGCTGATGCAACTGCGAGCCCGCAATCACATCACTCTTACCCACCCTTCATTCCTAAATTGCCTTTGTTTTCGGGACACGATCCTATTCCCAAGGGTGAAGTTTCATACGCAGAGTGGAGGTATGAGGTTCGATGCTTGGTTTCCGGTAATGATCTCCCGACTGTTCACGTGTTACAGATGGCGCGTAGCTCGTTGAGGGGAACAGCTAGAAGGCTGTTGATTCCTTTAGGGGATGGTCTTACTATAACTACACTTCTTGAGAAACTTGATTCCACTTTTAGTGATCTTTCTCCCAGAAATGTCACGATGCAAGAGTTCTTTGCAGTTCAACAAGCTAATGAAAGTGTTATCGACTATTCTTGTCGACTTGAATCTCTTCTATACTCTGCCATGGATGGTTCTACAATGAGTCCTTCAGTAAGTAATGACATGCTACGTCATCGTTTCTGGACTGGGTTGTCTTCTTCAGTTCTTAGGGATAAAACTCGAGTTGATTATGAATCATGCACAGAGTATGGGGACTTGTTGCGCAAAGTAAGATTAAAGGAGAAGGAACTAAGTGCTTCATCCTCTAACAAAATCCATCACAATCCTTTGCAATCAAACACAGAATCCCTTTCTCTTGAAACTAAGTTAAAAGACCTTGAGTCCCGTTTAGATGCAAAATTTACCACCAAACTGACTTCTATGCAGTCACAATTGAATGCAATTGATTCAAAGTTTGATCAAATCATGAAAAAACTTGGTGATGACGAGCCGGCTAAGCAGAATCGAAACCAAAGTGGGAATGGTAATTGGAGAGGCCGTCGTAAAAATAAGAATTGGAAGCAGCAGCCCAAGACTCAGCAATCTCAAGGCCAATCCAATTACGACACACACTCTCAGTCAAAAGAGTAACCGCCTCCGTTGAGGGTCAAACCGAGGCTGGTGAAACCAATGACCCTGATAATAATCTTGTCCATAGATTGGTTGGTCATGCTAATGTTACCTCAGTTATCATTGATGGCAAACCATTCAAGTCGTTATTTGATAGTGGATCCATGGTAACGACTATGTCCCATTCGGCTTTTCAATCTTTGTCATCCCAACCATCTTTAATGGATCTTGATTCATTAGGACTTTCGTTGTCCATTGCCGATGGAACCTCGATGAAGTACCTTGGCTATATTGAAGCTTCCGTTTCTATTCCATCTATTGACAACTTTGTTCTAGATGTTCCTATCCTAGTGATACCGGACAATCAGTTTAATTCATCCTGTCCCGTAATAGTAGGAACTAATGTTTTACGTCGTTGTAAAGATGTTTTAGAGGAGTATTCATCATCGGTTGATGATGCTTGGATGTCAGCAGTCAGTATGTTAGACAGCAACACGTTTTCTGTACGCTGCTTAGCGCGGAAACCCTTTACTGTTGGTCCTTTTCAAACAACAACCATTAATGGAATTGTTCGTAATTTGCCCTCAGATGTTGTCAACGTTGTTACAGAGACTCCTGATGACACCAATGTTTCATACACTGTCTGTCCACGCCTTGTCGCAATAGACCCGAATACTTCTAGTTGTAAAATCCCTGTTCGGATTTGCAACATCACGGCTAAACCTTTATCGTTTAAGCCCAAAGCATTGCTTTGTGATGTAACCAAGGCTGGTGTTATTGAAGATCTTGTGTCGGATATCACACCAAATGCTATCCCTAATTGTAAGAAACCTGATGTTAATTTTGAAACATCCAACCTAACTTCTGAACAAGTCGGTAGGTTTAAGGATGTACTTTGCAAATGGAATCACATATTTTGCACAAGTACTAAGGACATAGGGAAAACCGACTTGGTTAAACACAAAATAGTTCTTGAGGATTCTACCCCCTTTAAAGAACCATACCGTCGTATCCCTCCAGCTATGTTTGAGGAAGTCAGGCATCATGTTAAGGAAATGCTTGATGCTGGAGTGATTAGAGAGTCTGAATCTCCTTATTCAAGTAATATAGTCCTCATAAGAAAATCAGATGGCAGTATTCGTTTTTGCATTGACTGGAGAAAGCTGAATAACAGGACTAGAAAGGATGCTTACATGCTTCCAAGATTCGATGACACCATAGATGTTTTGTCCTCTGCTAAATTCTTCAGTAAAATTGACCTTCATTCTGCATATTGGCAAGTCGAAGTCGAAGAGGAAGACAAGCCTAAGACCGCTTTTTCAGTAGGACCGCTCGGCTTCTACGAGTGGAACAAAATGGGCTTCGGCTTGACTAATGCCCCTGCGACATTCCAGCGTCTTATGGAGAAATGCATGGGGGATATGCATCTAAAGGAATGTCTCATCTTTCTTGATGACATTCTTATCTTTTCTAGTACCTTTGAAGAACATATTCAGAGAGTCGAGTCCGTATTTAAACGCCTCGATGAACACAATCTTCATCTTAAACCCTCTAAATGTGAATTCTTTCAGACAAAGGTAAAATATCTCGGCCATATAGTTTCAGAAGACGGAATTCAGACCGATCCAGATAAGACATCTGCTGTAGACACTTGGCCCATCCCCAAAAATGTCAAGGAGTTGCGCCTATTTTTAGGGTTTACAGGCTATTATCGCCGTTTCATCCACAATTACGCCCAAATAGTCCAGCCCTTAAACTCTCTCCTTGAAGGCCACCTTTCAAGTAAACAGGCCAAAACTTCGAATTCGAAGAAGAGGTGCGCACCTTGGGTGTGGGGAGATGCACAGCAGAATGCTTTTAACACTGTTAAACAAAAGTTAACATCTCCACCCATTTTAGCTTACGCTAATTATTCTTTGCCTTTTGAACTCCATGTTGATGCTAGCCCTCTTGGTCTTGGAGCCGTTCTTTACCAGACTCAAGATGGAGTTAAGAAAGTTATTGCTTATGCCAGTAGAGGTTTAAGATCTCCAGAACGCCGATATCCAGCCCATAAGTTGGAGTTTCTTGCCTTGAAATGGTCAGTCACTGACAAATTTAAGGAGTATCTCTACGGTTCTTCATTCAAGGTTGTGACTGATAACAATCCTTTAACTTATGTGCTTACTTCTGCCAAAGTTGACGCTACAGGTCACCGTTGGTTAGCAGAGTTAGCCAATTATGACTTCACTATTGAGTATCGTAGTGGTAAGCTTAACTCTGATGCTGATGGCCTTTCCCGCAGATACGTCTTTAATGACGAACTCAAAGCTGTCTTCCAGGCTGCAATGATTTCTACACCTTTGGTTGACTGTGTGTCTGATACTGTTGCTCCTCATGTCGCGAGTGCGGAGGTTCAGTACTCTGCCGATTTCAGTTCAATTAATTGGGTGTTAGAACAGTCCAAAGATCCAGTGATTGCTCGTGTTTTGTCCCTCTTAAGTACCGGTTTTCGACCCAGGGGGGAAGGTATTAAGTCAGAATCCGTTCAGGTCCAACGATACTTCCGTGAATGGAACAGACTTGTTATCGACCACGAAGTTCTGTTTAGAACCGCTACTTTGGACGGCCTACCCGTTCAACAGCTGGTTTTGCCTGAATCCTACAGAGATTTAGCTCTGAGGGGTGTTCATGACTCTGCTGGACACCAAGGGAAAGAGAAAACCCTGTGGTTGGCTAGGCAACGCTTTTACTGGCCAGGCATGGAAAAGACTGTAAATGAATGGATTGAGAGCTGTCAGCGATGTGTTGCCCGGAAAACCCCTGCTCGTCCATTCGCCGAGCTTGTCCCTATTCATACAACAAGACCTATGGAGCTTGTCTGCATGGACTTTCTTTCTTTGGAACCTAGCAAGGGGGGAATAGAAAACATTCTAGTGATTACGGACCATTTCACCCGTTTTGCTCAAGCAGTTCCGTGTCGTAATCAGACTGCCCAAACTACTGCAAAGGCTCTTTATAACGGATTCTTTCAGTATTATGGCTTTCCTGAACGTCTTCACAGCGATCAGGGCCGTAATTTTGAAGGCAAAGTTATAAAGGAACTTTGTAAGGTTTCGGGGATCAGAAAGTCTAGGACAACTCCATATCACCCGATGGGGAATGGCTCGGCGGAGAGGTTTAACCAGACTCTTTTAAAAATGCTGGGTACCCTTTCGAGCGAGCACAAGGTGGACTGGAAAACCTACGTTGCACCTCTTGTCCAGGCCTATAACAGTACTAGGCATGACTCTACCGGTTTCTCGCCCCATTACCTTATGTTCGGATGGCACCCCAGGATCCCCGTAGACACTTTTCTTGGGACTTTTCAACGGGATCACCCGACATCCGATCATGGGACTTATGCGACGAGATTGCGGGAGAGGCTGGAGTATGCTTACCGATCTGCAGCAGCAGAGGCTAGAAAGCAGTCTTCTCAGAATGAAGACAACTATAACAGGCGAGTTCGAGACTCTAGGTTGGAGATAGGCGACACTGTCCTCGTCCGAAATGTTGGGCTCCAGGGCAAGCACAAGCTTGCAGACCGTTGGGACTCTAACCCTTACGTTGTACTGGAGATGCCTAATCCGGATATCCCTGTCTACAAGATCAGGCGCCGTGATAAGGTCGGATCCATTCGATGTCTACATCGAAATTTGCTGTTACCCTTCAACAGTCTTCCTCTGGAAGAAACGGGATTAGTCCGCAATGACAACCCACGTCACTGTGAAGGAACGCAATCCGAGTCCTCGCACACAGATTCCGATTCTGATTCTGATGTACCACGTTATGTCATTCCGCAGCGGAGAATCACTCGGTCAGCCCAAAACACCAGCCCGACTCGAGTCTTAACCCCACCTGTTAGTCAGAGAAGTCCTGTTGTTACTCAAAACAATCGCCCTATCTCACCCGGTCCTGATCTCATTATCCAAAATCAGCCAGCGGTTGCTAGTCCGGCGAGGCCAGCCCGACCCATCCGCAATCGTCGTCCGCCAGACCGATATGGTGAATGGGTGATGCCCATCATGACCTCTTTGGATGATGTTGAAATTTTTGTGTAAATATTTTTGTGTTCTGTGTGTACCGTAATTACAGTGCTTTTATCGTACTGCGCATTCGGAAGGTTAATATCTAGGGGCCATTTGACTAATTTAACCGGTTCATCATTTCCTTTATAGGTCATGGTTGTATGTAACAGGGATAAATTATTCTTTCTTTACAGCAGTAATGTTAAGCCCAATGGAGATTTTCCTTATCCTAGGACGTTCTACTGGTTGCTTTTCCCTTATGTTTCTTGCACTAACAGTTTTAAATGTTGTCATCATTTTAAACATAATTTTCTTTCCAGTTTTTCTAGGAAATGTCGGTGCCATTTCAACAAACGGGGGGAATATGTAACCAGAGGTTCATTTGCGAATTTTCATCATTGTACAGACATCTGTAAATTTGTACACTTTACTAACTGTAACTATAACATATGTCATTTCAGTGTGTGTGTGTATTCCGTGAGTTGTAATCACCGTGCATATGTGAGCGAGAGAGTACTGATCGGCGTGCACGTGTGCAAATCTTTTCCCGCCTATTCTGAACCTTCCCTCTCTTTTGATCACTCCGCATTTAGCTCTCGTTAGAGAAGTTTCTAATTAATGATTTATATGGACTTGTCTCTCTAAACTGCAAAGTTTAGAGTTGCTTACTACTGCTTCGGTAAGAATTGTTTCTTAAGATCTTTTTATGCAAGATAATTTTTGATAAGTGCAATAAGAATAGTTTTATATGTTTTGTATTTATCTTGCAGGTTTTCTTACCATATTCAGAATCACAATAAATATCATCGACCCTAGAGAATCTTCTGTCTCACTAAACCCCGGTTGACATGTGTATCAAAATGGGGCAATGAAAACAAGAGCGCCAACTAAGGATGCCTACCCTCTGCTGTTGGGTGCTAAATAGTGGATAAAAAATCTGAGTCCAAAAAGGGTCATAATTCAGATAATATGCATCTGAAAGCATTACCGGTACACAATGATAGAAATGGTTGTTGTTTTTTTATAGAAAATATGTATGCCGACTTTCAAGTAACTGCCTTAAATAGTGCCACAGATAACACCAAATGAGCCAGTGCATGACATTTTCAACAATTTGAAATGTGAGTCAAGCATCTGCAGTCTTACCAGGGTCTCTTCTTAGCACTTTTTATGAATATAAGGTATAATAGTGTCTTTAGAGAGTCAGGCAACTATATGATTATACTTCATGGCAGTCATGGTTAGTTAAAGTTGGCCCATCACACACATCAAATTGTAGGAAATATCTCGCACAAGCTCAAATGTCAAAATTTAGCACAACAACAACGACTCTAAGGCTACAGCAACACCTCAGGTTTTCTCTGAAAACAGCTAAGCAAATAAGACAAGGGATGTTTGTTAAACATCTATGCCCCCCTTTAAAGCAGGTCAATAGCCTATTCTATGTCAATCAACAAAGGGCAATAACTCACAAAATATGATGAGTAGAGCTATGGTTCTTATGCACTGCATTTCTCCTCAATAAGATCTATCCACCTGTGAAGTTTCATGATTCTAGCTTGCATATCTTTTTGAGATATGCTCCGAACAAAATACGGTCTAGGGACAGACAGACCGACAGACAAGTGCAAAGCAATATACCCCCTCTTCTTCGAAGGAGGCATAATAAGCCTCTAAAAGACATTTCAAACATCAGCAAAAAGCAGTTGCAGTCTGGTCTGGCCTGAGCCTCCTCTTTGCCCTCTAAAGAGACACCTTACTGTCAATTTTGCACTGTGCCTCATAATAAACCATTTCATGAAAAATACACTGTTCCAATTAATTGATTAATAAATTAATTTTAATTATTGTTTTGCCATCTGCTCTTTAAATCTTAGTGCGTTCCTTTTTTAAAAATGTCATTAATTGATGTTTCTGTGACTAGTTTACTTAGTGATGTCAAACAAGAGGACCATGATAGTCCTATATCCCTCACCTGAGTAAGTAAACTCATAACTTGTCAACCATGTTATAAATACCAGAGATTGTCTGATGTACATTTAGGGTGGATTTAAAAGAAACAGACTTTAATTTCCTCCTACTGCAATTTGATTTTCTTTTTTATTGCAAACAAAGTAATTGATGGAATTGAATTCTTTTAACAAGTTTAGAAGACCTAAACCTTAAGAATATCGCTGCAAAGTTTAAGATATGCCCAATAGTTTAGGCGAAGATTAACCTTCTCTGAGATTTTTGGCAACATTTTGACATTTCCAATACCATGGAAACCAGAGATTTTGATTGAATAAAATTATTTTTCCAATTTTGGTAGAGCTTCACCCAAAGAACATCCCTACCAAGTTTCAGCTTAATTAGCCCAGTGGTTTAGGAAGAGAAGAAATTTTTCAGCAATTTTCGGCCATTTTTCAGTCTTTCTGTTACCATGCAAACCAGAGTTTTAAATGAATTTGCATTCTTTTAACAACTTTTAAAGAGCTTCATCCAAGGAACATCTTTGCCAAGTTTCAGCTTGATTGGCCAAAAGGTTTAGGAGGAGTAGAATTTTTTCTAAGATTTTCGACCATTTTCAACCTTTTCCGTTTCCATGGAAACCAGATTTTTTGATTAATTTGAATTCTTTTAACATTTTTTCAAAAACTTCATCTAAGGAACATCTCTGCAAATTTTCAGCTTGATTGGTCCATTGGTTAAGGAGGAGAAGAACTTTTTCAAAGATTTTCAGTAATTTTTGGCCATTTTTCAACCTTTCCGTTACCATAGACACCAGAGTTTTTAATGAAATTATATATAAGTTTCAGCTTGATTGGCCCAGTGGTTTAGGAGGAAAAGATGTTTAAAGAAATTGTTGACGGACGGACAGACGGACAATGAACGATCACAATAGCTCACCTTGAGCACTTTGTGCTCAGGTAAGCTTAAAACCTATGGATACGTAACGCCTGCTAGAAAGTCTGATAAACAAGTGACCCGTGTAGAAATTCAGGTTTTAAATAACTAAGATGGATCAAAATTTTTGTCAAAGACTGGCATAGATTTATATACTTTACAAACGTTAAAAGTTCAACATTTGATCAGCGGTTGAATAGGATTTATTTATTATTTCACTTGCAATTGAGGTTGTGCACGTAAAATGAAAAATTAAATGATAGCCTTTTTGTAACAAAAAGTAATGCAATGCTAAGACTATCTAGCCGAAAATTATTTCCTCATTTAATTTCTTTAATAATTTTTAAACCCGCCATCCAACAGATCATTTGTTAGTAACATTCAAACAAGTGAATTGAATAGTGAAAGAACCTATTAAGAATACATATTTTCGCACACTATGTACTATGGATATGCGTCATTCAGATCTTCTGGTACCTTAAGAGTTCTTTGGATTGATTGAACTCCCGATCTCTCGAACAAATTATACAGTCCCCAAGGTGTTCAAGCTAGTGAAGATTAACTGTACATTCAAATCACTGGAAAAATCCACTTTCTTAAATTTGAAAGCCTCTGATTGGTTCATGAAGACATAGAATTTCATTTATGAAACTAGTATGTATATTTGATATATTTTGAAAGAAATAAGTGATATCATATTACCTCTCTTTAATATCATTCAAACTCACTCATCCCATTCATCAAATGTCATTCTGAATTCATTCAAAATCATTCACCTTCTCAATTTCACATTGTTCTTAACTCTATATGGATGTTCAGGCTACTCAATATCTGCTGCATAGCAAGTACAGGTGAATTTATGGAAATGTCATGCACAAGGCAAAAATTGTATGAATCAGCAACACACCAGACAAGGAAAAAAAATCACAAAAATTACTTATAGACCATCAAAAAAAAGGGACCATCTAGGATGAGTGAAAAGCTGTTAACCACAGACAGACTGCAGAGGCTGACTTGGGTTGAAACTTTTTGCAATTATCTGATTTCCTGAATCTAGAATGATATTCTACTTTCTGTTAGAGACATTTTGAAATGCAATCTGTAGTTACACTACTGGAACCATTTCTTTTCAAATATTTATTTTACAGAGTTCCAAGATGGCCCTTTGTATGTGATTGGTCACATGTTTATATCTACCTCACAATTTAACTGTCGAGTTACAGCAGTTCGTTTCATCTTGTTGAGAATCTCCAGATATCGTGAAAACCCAGCCATCAGCTGTTTTAGTTCTAACACACTTTTTTCTTCATAAATATCACAGCGGCTAAAAAATGAAAAAATAGCTATTCTAGGGAGGCATCTCAACAACATAGCTATTAAAGACAGTTTTTTACCAAATATCAGCATTATGACTTGAATAGGGTTGATATTTTGGAAAAATAAAAAAGTTTGCAAGATAAAGTCTGAAAATTTGACATTGACCTTCATCATATGTACCTTGTTTCAAGCATAACAAGATATGTTTGTAAAACATTTATGACCCCCTTTGAAGAAGCGGGTGTATATTGTTTTGCACTTGTTGGTAGGTTAGTCCCTATGTCGGTTGGTCAGTCTGTAGACTTTTTTTTGTCTGGAGCATATCTCAAAAAGTATATAATGGTGGATAGATCTCATTGAGGAGAAGTGCAGTGAACAAGAACCATTAGTCTATTCATCATATTTTGTGAGGTATTGCGCTTTGTTGATTGACAAAGAATAGACTACTGACCTGTTTTTGTGGGATTGGGGGCATAAATGTTTTCCAAACATATCTTGTTATGCTTCAAACAAGGTACATATGATGAAGGTCAATGACAAATTTTTAAACTTTATCTTGCAAACATTTTTATTTTTCCAAATTAAATGCAAATATGAGCTTAGAAATCATAGACAGAAGAGAGTTAACCCTTATCCTGCTGAATGTAAATTTTATTTAGAACAAATTTCAAATTTTGGTGTCATTTCACCTATTCTTTTTGAAGTTTTCCCACAATCAGTAGAATGTAAGCAGTGTAGGCCAAGATCAGACTGCAAATCTGTGCAGGCTGAACTTGGTCTTACCTGTCTGCCAAATGTAGCCTATGTATACAGCAGGCATATGTTGAGAACAGCATAAGAATGGTAACAAGGGACTTTTTTCTCGAAACACCTATCCTGCCAAATTTATATTTTGCGTCATAAATTTTTTTTTTGGACTTGGGTATTCATGAATTTTACACAACAAGTATCAAGTAAAATAACTAAGTAGAAAATAGGCAGTGTTGGCTAAGACTAGACTGCATGTCTATACAGGATGACCTTGGTCTATACCGTCTGCTAAAGCTAAGTATACATGAAAACAGCATGAGAGGGATTAGAAAAGACTTTTTCTATAAAACCTACCTTGTATGACCATCAATAATCTGTTTGGTAGCTGAATTGTTACATGGCAAAATATAAAATCTACTTCGCCAGAACTTCAAGGACTAAAAAATAAAATGATAGGAAAAATTGATTTAACAAGAGTACTGCATACAGGTGCAACGCTCAGCTACAGATGCTAGATAATTCAAAAATTTTAAGTCGAAAAAAGGACCTTATCTCTTACAAAAATGCTTCCAAATTTACCCCCCTTGATAGTGTAGGTAGCTCTTGTGATGATGAACACATATGCCAAGTTCCATAAAGATATCTTCAATAACAACAGAAGTGAAAATTGATCATGCCAACACCAACATGAACACCAATGCAAACAATGCAAACACCAATGCAAACAACGCCAATGTGATCAGAATACCTCAGATTTTCTCTGAAAACAGCTTAGATAAAAATATAGCTAAACTCGACATAAAAAGCTAGGTTAAGTTGACATATAAAGAAAGGTAAACTCGAGATTAAACATAAGTAAAATTGACATGAAAAGATAAATAAATTTGACACAAAAAAAAGGTAAACTTGACACTATCTCCACAATCCTGGATAATAACACAATAAGATGGATTATTAGCCTTTTCCCCGCCAATTTTTTTTTGTTTCAAACAAATCATCAATTTTTGGGATATTTTTACCAGACTGAATGAAGTAGTTTTCTCAAATAATCTAGCAGAAAGGAGGCAATATAGCTTAAAATTACACTGCATGTCAGTGCAGTCTGATCTTAGTAATAGATGTCTGCAAAACTTTTTTAAATTAGAAAAATGCCATGAACAGCAGAAGACGGAATTAAAGGTTTTTAGATATTTTTGTTTTCATTGTTTTATGAAATGAAAGACAAGTTCATAATGTTTGAATATGTAAATCAAAGTTGATTCATACATAAGTATGAGAAAGTGTTTTGATTGACATGTTCATGAAAAAAATAACTAGAGCTTGTCACTGAATGTGACTTAATACCCCCGCAAGTGCTTTCAGAGAATGAGATACCTCGACAGAAGAGGCAAAACATGCTTCAAATATTAAGATAGCTCTTGGATTTGAGACCTCTAAATTGCGTCTTGCAAAACTTAAACATGTGATAAATGTTTTCAAGCTATTGAAGGAAAACTGAAGGAGGTGTTTGTAACACAAAATTACTAGTATATGTGAACGAAAAAGAAAACAAGGAGGAGTTTGCAACACAAAATTTTTACTTGTGTACAAAAAAGCTAGAGTTCTAATTCTTGAAGCAGGGCAGTTGAGATTTGAAAATTGCGTATTGCAAAACTTTAACTTTTGTTCAATGTTTGTATTAAGTTTCAATACTATTGATTGAAAACTCATGGAGGAGTTTGCGACACAAAATTATGAGTACACAGTAACAATCGGCAAAAAAGGTGAAAGTTCAAGGGGACATAATTCATGCACCAGTGGGAGTTGAGACTTGAAAATTGTGTCTTGCAAAACTTCAACTTATCATCAATATATGTATTAAAAATCATAACTATTGAATGAAAACTAAAGGAGGAGTTTGCGACACAAAATTAACAGTACATAGCAACAAATAGAAAAAATGTCTAAGTTCAAGGGGAGATAATTCATGAACCAGGGGAAAGTTGAGACTTGAAAATTGCTTCTTCCAAAACTTCAACTTATGATCAATATTTGTATTAAAAATCATAACTATTGAATGAAAACCGAAGGAGGAGTTTGCGACACAAAATTATAAGTACATGGTAACAAATAGGAAAAAATGTCTAAGTTCAAGGGGAGATAATTTATGAACCAGGGGGAGTTTAGTCTTGAAATTTGCATCTTTCAAAACTTCAACTTGTGCTCAATGTTTATATAAAGATTCATTTCTAATGAATGAAAACTGAAAGAGGAGTTTGAGACACAAAATTATCAGCACATAGTAGTATATAGGAAAAAAAGTCCAAGTTCAAGGGGAGATAATTCATGAACAAGGGGGAGTTGAGACTTGAAAACTGCGTCTAGCAAAACTTCGACTTATGATCAATGTTTGTATGAAGTTTCATCACTATTGAATGAAAACTCATGGAGGAGTTTGCGACACAAAATTATCAGTACATAGTAATAAATAGAAAAAATGTCTAAGTTCAAGGGGAGATAATTCATGAACCAGGGGGAGTTGAGACTTGAAAATTGCGTCTTGCAAAACTTCAACTTATGATCAATGTTTGTATGAAGTTTCATTACTATTGAATGAAAACTGAAGGAGGAGTTCGCGACACAAAATTCTCAGTACATAGTTACAAATAGAAAAAAAATGTCTAAGTTCAAGGGGAGATAATTTATGAACCAGGGGGATTTGAGACTTGAAAATTGCGTCTTGCAAAACTTCAACTTGTGATCATTGTTTGTATGAAGTTTCATTACTATTGAATGAAAACTGAAGAAGGAGTTCGCGACACAAAATTACTAGTAAAAATGTCCACGGACAGACAGACAGACGGTCGGACAGATGGACAGACAGGCTGATTCCAGTATAACCCCGAAAACATTCGTTTTGCGGGGGTATAATAATTATAAGATTTTCTTACCATTGAATGCTTTTGACAAAAAGGAGAAAATGTTTTACTAAATTTGAGACATTTTTTATAAGAAAGTTTCACCTTCAAATGTGATCTTACGTATATTATCAACTAATTCAAGTCACATTTGAAGCCTAAAGAAGAACATTTGTGGCAAAGCATTTTGAAATCCATTTAAAACTGTTCAGTTAATTTGCTTATATTATCAACTAATTCAAGTCACATTTGAAGCCTAAAGAAGAACATTTGTGGCAAAGCATTTTGAAATCCATTTAAAACTGTTCAGTTAATTTGCTTAAGTTTGGAAATTTGCTTTAGACTATGACCTTTACCGTTGGGGTATCCAGTATAAATCCTTCAAATGGAAGATCTAATCAATGAAGAAATAACACGCTTACAAGAAATTATATTTGAATCAATCCTCAAATTAAGGAGCTACAGTCATTATATATATATATAATATCAACTCAGACTGATACAAGCACTGTCTAATACACTGTTGCAGGAGACCACTCTCTCTATCCTGCAAAGCTTCTGTCATTAAAAACAACCCCTAACCCCTTTGCCAGGGAAGATCTTCTTTGGCTCAGTGATAGCATATTTGACTTGTAGACCAATAATTTCAATATTCCTGAACTCCTAGGTTTGACACCAGCCAGCATCAGTTTATTTTCAGCAATGTTTCAGTTGTGGAATAGTTGTTCATAAGAACACACACTGAAGATATCTGGCCCACCAGCTTGACAAGAATTGACTACTTACATCCATGAGACCATAGTCTCAATCTCCTCCTAGATAATTCCCATTTCAATTCTCTAACTCCTCATTTCTGAGACAATAATCCCAAACTCTTCAAAAGCTAAAAATACTGGACTAGATAGTTTTTCGTTTATAATCTCCCTCCAAAAAATAGTTAATTGAAGAGTGAGCGCAACACTATTGTAAGTGCCAATGAATAAATAGGCACTCACAATAGTGTTGTGCTGCCCTGTAATGTAATATAGCCATCCATAAGACCAAAGACCCCCTCATATGCATTTCTTTAACTTTTTATTTCTAAACTCACCTCAAAAAACATTTTATAAAATTTAATACTTACATCCATGAGACCATAGTCTCCATCTCCTCTAGTACAGATGTACTGGTCTAGGTAATTCCAATTATAATTCTCTAACTTCTCATTCCGAAACTCACTCCATGAAACATTATAACTGGGTGAATCTGGGCATTGGAATCTGTATTTATAGCTGTGACACAGGGGAGTGTTGGGGTGTCTGAAATAAAGGAAGGATCTGCACATCCAAAACATCCCTGGCGAGGCTGTGTTAAGGACAACAAAAAGGTGCAAATTGGTTACAAATTATACACTGCTTTAAAATGGCAGAGGGAATAAGACCAATAAAACAAAATACCCTTGTATTTTGAGATAGGTCATGAAAATACAAATAAGTTAGCAAATGTTCGCTAGATGTGTCTGTGATACTGCTGGATATAAGAAAAAAGTAAAGGGCAATAATTAGAAAACTAGAGTTATCCCCCTTGATAGTATATGTTGCTCTTTTGATGGTGAAAATGTGTGCCAAGTTTCAAGTGAATCTCTTCAGTAGAACCAGAGTTATAACAAAACGTCAAAGTTTTCGCACGACGACGACGATGACAACAACAAGGAGGCTATAGCAATACCTCGGGTTTTCTCCGAAAACAGCCAAGTTAAAAAAGCAAGGTAGAGTTATGGTTTTGTGCAATGCACTCTGTAATCATGAGAGGAACATGACAGCCAAATTATGTCAATCTAAAGTTGGACATAAGGTGACAGAGTAAAGCTGCAGACAAAGAAGCAGATGCTGCTCAATAGTCAATTAGGTGTAAAAATATGACTTTTCTCCACTTGTCCATGGACAAGTAACACTTGATTTCCTAGTTGTCCAGGATCAAAATGAACTTGCCCACAAAAAATAAATTGATAAACATTGAGAAAAATATTGTTTTTTAATGAAGAAAATGCTGAAACCCAGCATTTTCTTCATTAAAGACAATATTTTCTCCCCTTTGGTACTAACAATAGGATACCAGTAACTTTTATCCTAGATCTTTTTAGTACTCCATCAAAATTTGCTGTGGTATTCACTTGTCCACAGACAAGTTGCATAGAAAAATGTACTTGCCCGTAAGTGGAAAAGCTACTGTCGGACAAGTAGGGGCATTGCAATTCCACAACTTGCACCATGGGCGATCACATTATACTTACCGTTCCTGTTTGAAAATTGTCAAAAGGCATACAAAATCTTCATTATACTGCTTCATCTAACAATATCTTTCTACATTTGTACTTACCTAGGTCTATATCTTTTAACAGTTATAGTTGGTCCCATCAAAGATAGCTTATGGAATATCCTGCCAATACTCAAATATACTTCTTCCTGTATGAAAATATAGATTCAATACTTTTCAAATAATGAATTGAAAAGAATATTTTGCCTATAACTATCCTTTATTCCCTATTTAACCTATTGCTTACAAAGAAGCAAAAGATGTACTGATAGTGGAGAAATACAATGCTCTGGACTAAGAAGGGTCTACAGACTGACCGACCGACAAGTGCAATATACCACGTCTTCTTCAAAAAAAGGGGTGGGGGCATAAAAATAGCAGCTATATTGCAGCCACATTAAATTTGGATGTTTGAACTTGACCTATAAACTCTAGAATAAATTGACTTGTTAATATTTCTATAACTCACACTTTGTTCTTCTCTAGGTCTTGCTCGAATCAATCCAGCAGATAAAACTTGTGTAACTTGTGGACTAGAACTGAGGACACTTCGCTGACTAACTATACTAGGACTAGATGTAACATCAGGTCTGACGACTGGGGATTTGGCTGGTACTATCAACTGGAATCCCTGTAATTTTTAGATTGATTGATTGATTGAATGGAGTTTAACGCCGCTTTCAACATTATTTCAGTTATATCGCGGCGGCTGGAGCACCTAACAATGGATTCCTGGTATTTCTATCACCAGTACAACCACCACATTCTTTCCTAGCCTCCAGCCGCTAGCTCACATAGCTGTAATTTTTAGAAAAAAGAAAATAAAATCAAATACCTTCCAACAGTAATTTCTATGAAAGTAACAATATGAAAGAACAATATGCAAATATTTCTTAAGAAAGAAACCATCTAATTTTCAAAACTATTTTCTGTTATCATTACATTTTTCAACAACACCTTTTATATTTTTTTCCTACAACTAATTCATTTCTTCAAATAATAAAAAACTTTTGCAAGTAGAAATAAATGTAACAGCATTTACAGCATTTTTGATTGATTGATTGATTAACTACACATAGATAAATGGATACCTGAGCCAATCTTTGTGAGATGAGTTCATCAAACACCTCCCTATGAGTTAAAGGCTGTTTTCTGTAGTATTTCTCATCTTCTGTTTTTGGTGGGCTGTAATGAAAGCAATAATACTAATTCAAATATGTGACCTGTGACACGCAAAAATGGACCATCTTGCTAGTGTGGTAAGTGTTGACCCTGGTCAGACTGTGAAGGCTGCACAGACAGACCCGAGTCCAAACTTTTCACACTTCAATCTAAATTAATCAACCTACCTTCCTATGAAGGCATTTTTGAATAATTGCAATCCAATGAAATAAAGCACTCTGATTGGTTTAAATCGCATCACGTGGGGAAATCCATTGCACTTTATTTTTGTATAAAATGCAATAGGTCTTTTGGGAAACCCCCGAAATTCGATCTGAAAGTCCTGTGTTGTAGGAAATCGAATTAACCTAGTTCCCGATTATCAACGTAATATTGCTATTCAATCTATTATGAATTAATATATTTTCGATAGAATTTACGAGAACAAGCATGCGGTTATTTCTGAGCCGACCTAAACTTAAAAAATAGCGACTCGACGAAGACCTTCAAGCAACCCTCTAAACAAAGACTGACCACGCCGTTTTCGTTCAAAAATACAGACTAACTTAGCAGAAACAAGCTTATTTGTCATAAGTACCTCTACAAATTTTAATGTTGTTTTTTATTTGTGTATCATTTGGTTACTATATGACATTTCAATTCGATAGCGAGATAAACAATACACGATCTAAAAATAGATCGTGTAATTTATACGCGCGAAAAGTAGACTTGAAGCTTTAATGTTTGGCTGAGTATTTTAATAGTTTCTTTGATCTAGATGATTGCAATTATAAGGGATGAGTGTCTTTTTCACTGCATTTATTGGGGTATAAAGTGCAATTGCCTTATCACATGAATTAATCATAACGCCCTACGGGCGTTATTTGCCATGTGCTAAGGCAATTGCACTTTATACCCCAATAAACGCAGTGAAAAAGACACTCATCCCTATAGCATTGACCTCGAGTTGACCTGTACTAGAACTAATCTCTTTTCCAAATGTTTATTTAACGGAGTTCCCAGATGGTCCCTTTGTGTGTGACAGGTCACATATGTATTGAGATAGATCACTATTAATACATCAAGTCTTAAGCTTGCACATTTTGAATGTCCATTTGGTGCTTGATTAAGACAGGTATGACTATATCATAAAAGTTCACATTGTGCTCAGGTGGTAAAAAAAAAGCTTAATTTTGTCTGTCAAAATCCTGTATAAATTAAAACAACATCAATCAGTTTTGTCCACTACTTACTTCATATAATAATCAGCATTGACATCATCAGGGAGAAGATTGTAGTCTGACAACACATAGGCATTATCCAGGCTAATTTGGTCTGGAAGGTAATCTGTTGTGATTGGCAGAGAAGCTGGCATGGTCAGGGACTTCCAGTCTACACCTAATTTAAAATATATTTCAATATAACCTTTGACCCTAAAAATGACATTGACCTGTAAACTGGTGGTGAGACTGATTTAGTCTGTAAGGTAGTCTGTTGTTATCCACAGAGACAATAGCCTGATCAGGCATTTCCAGTCTACAAGTGGTATAAAAGATTACACATTATCGATGACTCATTGCGGAACATTTGTAACTACCTATATGTTTATAGGCAGTTATAAATGTTTTCCACTGAGCCATTGCTATGATCTTGACCTTCAATTGACTTTGCAGTCAAATAAAAGATTTCCCCTTACCATACTAGGCTTGACCATTGAATAAGTCATGAAGTCATCAAATAACTACAGACTAAAATACCTACATTAAGCATCATACAAACATACAAATAAATCAAAGGCATAAATTCATCATATATAGGTCAGAGGTCCATCTTTTCATAGCCAGTAACAAAAGTTCTGTCCTGTGATCCTTCAAATCTATATTTTACATCTGAAAAAAATACATGTTATATCCTATATTTAAATTGTTTTTAAGTTTCATGCTCTAGCTCATTTGTTGGGAGCCTACATTTAAAATATTTATAGGGTTTTAAATAAAATACAATGATTTTGGAATGAAATTGAATGATTGAGATGACTGAATTATGAATAAAATCAGAGGAAGATATTCCAATATTTTTAATTTTGTTCAGGATGAAAAAAATTAGCAATATTTACCTCCCTTTAATAAAATATGCATACAAATACTATAGACAGCTTCTAATTTCTTCAAGAAGCAATCAGACACTTACAATTCCATTTATACCAGTGATTTTTATCTTTTCTATAACTTTTTTGAATGTAGTTGTTGATCTTATCATTCTAAGTGATTTTGGAGCGTTTTTGAATGGATTAAGGTATTCCTAATGTGAAGATCGGAATTGAATCGGTGAATTTTGGCTATTTCCGTCAATCAAAGCGCATCGTTTTGCACGTAAGTTAGATGACATCATAATTATCGACGTTCACGCTAAAAAAGACGTACGGTTACATAAACTCAATGGAAATTTGATAAAATCTACCAAAATATAAATATTATTATACTTTTATTGTTTTGATTGAGTTTTCGGTCCTGTTAACAAATATTAATCTGTACAAAAAATACCTCGGCCAATCAAAATAATTTGCAGGAAATTTTCTGTCTTAAAGCGTACTGATCAAAGGCCTGCTGGAAGTCACACCCCTGGAAACCGATTTCCCAGAAAAATTAGAGAACAAAAATTCTTACGCTTATACCCGAATCAAACTATCTGCTTTTATTACAGGCATTTACACAAAATTTTCAATCCATACATTCAAACCATAAAAAGAGCAACCCAGATTATCATGGAAGATACCTTTATGTATAATTGTACATATTATGTCCCTTTTCAATCATTTTTTAATCAGTCGAACATTTATTCCAACAGAAACAATATAATTAGGCCCAAATAATGTATGGTTACATGTAACAAACAAATTATTTGTCGTGATGTAGACATCTGACATGCTAAAAAGGGACCAACTATGTCTATTTGCAAAATATTCCAGTTATTGAAGAGTATCATACACAGTTCAACGTTCCATTCCTATTTAAGGAGAGTTACCTTTCATACTCCAGTATTTGAGACAATAATGAAAGCAAAATCCATGCCGAAAAAAGCCCTCCTTTACAATAGCAAAAGCCTTTTTCTTTAAAAGAGAAATCTTACTTTTTTTCCTACGGGAAAAAACGTTTTTTTTAATGGTTTCTTGCAATTATTTCAAAGGCAAATGGACACACTTTGTAGTTCAGACACTTGAGATTAAGAATTTAATTAAATGCGAGTAATACTATAAGAACAGTGAACATTTTTCAGAATTTTTAAAATATAATTAATGGTATTAACAAATTTATTTTCATTATTTATTTTGTTAAAGACTCGAGCGCAATTAGAGAGCTTAAAAACATAATTATGGTAAAAAATTAGGTTTATTTCAAGGGCGCATAACACTTGGTCCATTTTCTCTATTTTTCCATGGTGAAGTTGTTTCATACTTTAAGCCTGAAATACTTTAGTAATTTTTGAAAAAGGCATTTGAGATGCCCCATCAATATTTTATGAAAAAGAGGAATTTCTTTGATAGTCACTGTAGCAAAAATATATTACAAAATGGCGCTTTATTTTGTTTCCGACTTGAAATGTTGGCTAACTATGCATTATCTGATTAAAATTATTTGTTCAAAACTACCTTTTTGTAATTAACAACATTTCTACCAGATATATTACACAAAATATGTTGCATGATAATACACAGTTAATTTCACAATCATCATTTTAAGATAGACCCCTTCCTATACTATGGCCGATTTCCCCACCCACTCAAGAAAACAGACTTTTTTCAATATTTTCTAAACAGGGCGGTGAAAGTCATTTAAATTTCAGACATAAAAGGGGAATAACATGTAGTATTCGTTTATTATATCATTTTTACATTCTTTTTACCCTTGCTTTACACTAGGAATACCTTAAGTAAGTGAATAATGGGGCGCTAAGAATGGTTTAGAATGGTTTTGATTGAGATGAGTATCAATTTTACAATGTTGTTAACCTTAGCTTACATCTAATAACAAACTTTAAAACTTTGAAAGAAAGGGCATGAAGGAAGATTGTGAAAGGATTATAAATCTATTTCCATGCAGAGAAACTATCCATGATATAAATTATATACAAACACACACACTTTATCATAAATAATGTGAACAAAAATATGCTATACCATCATCTAATACAAAATATCAAATTTACAAAACAAACAACAAACAACAGTTTAATCAACATTCTTTCTTCATTTTATGTTTGAATTGCATGGATATCATACAAATATTTTTGCGAAGTCTTTTTTTTTTTGCTAAGCCTGACTCTCATAGATGACCTTGATATTGTCAAATGACATTGACCTATATACCTACAGATGTGTTTCATTGAGATATTTCATTATGTAAAATATGAGCATTGCATCTTGAACAGGCTATAATGAAAAAGTAATTTTAAGATTCTGTAAGATTCAGTAAGAGAGATTGACAGACAGAAAGACAAGCACCCATTAAACTATAGCATGAAAGATTCTCACTTGGAGATAAAGTGAAATATTAAAGCTCTTCTAGTCTTTCAGACAAAATTTTTGAAGATCTTATATCTACCATAGCAAGCTGACTTTTAAGTTTAACAATCTTGCTGTAACTTGACCTATTAGAACAACAAAACTTATATTAAGCAACCAGTTAAAGGACCACCAAATAGGGGTCACTAGTGGGAATGTTTGCTTTATACAATATTACATGAAAGATATAACAGATAATTTTGATAGCATACAAAGATTATCACATGAGTCTTATACTGAATCTTATGATGTTCAGACCCATTAGAATCCTCTCATTTAGATGGTTTTAATGGGTTCCAACTACAAGAAATTCAATACTAATTTTTTTTTGGTTAAGAATGTCCACTTTTCAGAGATTTTGCTTATAGTAAAAGGACTTTTCATTATACTCACTTAATAAGAATGGTTGCTAAATAGAAGTAGTTGCTCAAGCAAATCTCAAGACTGGACTTATAATATAGGGGAATTTATTTTTTTTAATTTTTTTGACATCTAATGCACAACTAGCATTCACATGTACAATACCACATCTAGACCAATTTGCATTTAGAATAACTAAGAAAAGTAATACATGTGTATCCAGTCAGAAAGCTTTTATCATTTTGCTAGGGTCTTTCAAATTTCCCAATAAAGCAATAGAAATTAAAGCTAGGTCTACAGGCGCCAGACCACCAGACCACCAGTCGTTTTGACAGTTAGATATGTGTTAAGTGACCATTTACAGGACCATCTAAAAGCGGTTGTTAAAGAGAATGTGAGCTTTTAACATGGATTGTTTACAAATAAGAAATATAATATTAATCAAATATGTACGTCATGTAAATTTCTCAATTAATACTCTATTGTTTAAACTCAAAAGAATTTTTCTCATTGAGATGATTCTAATGTATTTTAACAATGTATGATTCATTTTTGATAATCAATAATATCTATTTTTTAAGATATTTGGATTTAAAGAATGGGATTTTAAAAACGGTAGCTTAATGAAAATGGTTGCTTAACAAACGCTCAAGGAAGATTGACTGTATTTAAAATAATATTGATTCATTTCAATGATTGATCATCAATATTGCACATTCCTTAATTCATGATGAAAATACTGTTTATCCATTTGATTGACAATTCCATTGATGATGAAAAAGCAATATTAAATCTACATTTTCAAAACTCATTTGATTGTCAACAATATTGATCTATATGGGGCCCTTAATAAAATACCTCTGAATAAAGATTACTGTGTAAGCATGCAATGAAAGTTCTTTGAAAAGAAAGCTTGATTAGTGTTAACCACTATTTCTTTACTACATGTGATTAAAAGTATATTTTTTGCTCTGCACTAAAATAACTGTGATATCAATACAGCCTTTACACCAGTCATTGTACTTTCCCTTTAAAATCCTTCAGAAACTTGAAAACTGGTACTTGTCTAATAAAGCAAAGAATAAATCAAATGAACTAAAGTACTTTCCCGTGGTATTCAAGCAGAGTTTATTTGAAATACTGTACACATGTATTTACCTTTGGTATTCAAGCAGAGTTTTTAGAAAAACTGTATTCACCCTTGCTATCTAAGCAGAGTTTATTTGAAATAAAGTATTCACCCTTGGTATTTTAGCAGACAGGTCTGAACAAACATTGTAGACCCAGATCAAAATGTACCACAAGGATTTTGATCTGGATCTGCAATTTTTGCCTTTCAAACAAGATGTGTTTGTGAAACACGAATGCCCCCCGAACAGCTTTTTTTTTTAAGTTTGACCTTGACAGACAACCTTGACCTTGTCACATGACCTTGACCTTGTCACATGACCTTGACTTTGGTGTACAGCTTTGTAAGTCAAATACTTTTGGAGAAAAGGCAAAGGTTAAGTTTTCGGGTTAAGTTTTTGGACAGACAGACAGACAGACAGACGGACATAAGTAAAACAATATGCCCCCGATCTCTCGATACGGGGGCATAAAAAGCCTTATATCAACATGGTTTGATTCCATTCTCTAACAATTCTAAGACATTAATTGCCTGTCTTTTGGATGCCCTAATTCAAAGGGTAATTAAGGTAAGAAAAATTTAAATAGTAAAAATAAAGTAAGGAAATTATGATTCAACAAGAGATTATACAAATTTCAGTACCAAATGTGTTAATTTTAATAGCCTTATTAAAGCCTATATTACATATAGGCAAAGGGCTGCAAACAAATGGGAGTGGCAATTTAAATCTGGTTTCTTTTCATCCAAATCCTGTGTTGTGGGTACTCATTTGTAGCTTATTAGCAAGACTGTTCTAACAAGAGATGTTTATAAAACGTTTATGCCCCCATTAGAGTAGGTCAATTGCATATTCATAGTCAAATTACAAAGGGCAATAACTCAAAAAAATGGTGAAAAGAGTAATGGTTCTTGTGTACTGTACCATGAAGTTGAAGTTCTCCTCAATGAGATCTATCCACCTGTGAAGTTTTATAATTCTAGCTTGCATCCTTTTTGAGATATGCTCCGGAAAAAATTGGTTTACGGACAGACCAACCAACCGACCCACCAACAGACTTCCTGACAAGTTTAAACCAATATAGCCCCTCTTCTCCCAAGGGGGACATATTAAGTACCAACAATATAGGACATAATTGACAGATAATGGAATTTCTAAAAATTTTAAAGCTGAAGCTCTTTTTCTACCTGATGTTCTGTAGGTATTTATAGTACTTTAAATGCATTTATAGCCCTTTAGTCCTGAGATGTCAAATTTTGTCATAAGATAAATCAATTATGTGTTGTCCATGTCTATGAGCTGCGCAAGCAAAGCTTCTAAAATAAGTAAATCCATCACATAGCTAAATTGTGTCCAAAAATAAGTTTCTTATAAAAGTTAATCAAGACTGTTAACCAATTGGCCAATAGATGGATATTTCAGCTATTTGTGTCTTATTTCAATTTACTTATAAAAGAGAATATAAATTGGCTGCTTTTAAGTTTTGAGTTTCAGTTTCAGTCTCAAGAAGGACAAATTTGATCTAATCTTATGTTGGACCTAGAATACTTTTGTTTCAGAAAAATACATAGTTAAAGATAAGTCTGCAAAAATGTGCCAGTCTGAACTAGGTTTACGTTGGCCCTTTTGAAACTAAAATTGAGAATGAAATTATTTTTTAAAATGTTTATTTACTCATTTAAACTAATATTCTCGTGTCAATGTATGTACCGTTTCACATATATCAAATAAATGGTATTCAGCATGACAAGAGTTAAGAATACAGTAAACTTTTCCATAAACAAAATCATTCAAAATGAAAAAAAATACGGTTTCTTTAATGTTGAATGGTATTTTTGCTTGAAATTTAATAAGTTTTTATAATATTCCAATATCACAATAGATTTTCAAACAGATTTAAGTATTATGGTGATTATCATGTTTTATTGTTCATTAGTACAAAGAATTTGTAATAAAGTTTTAAAGAAGTAAATAAGGGTGAATGTTATATAATTGTGATTCGTCATGCAAAAAGGGACCATCATGGAATTCTGTTAAGTTACCATTTGAAAAAGGATTTATTCTACTACAAGTCAACCAAATGTTGCAACTCTAGTCAGGCTGCCCAGTCCGCGCAGTCTGACTAGGTTCGACAATTTCCCTGAAGGACCTTTTTTGCGTGACAGGTCACATATTAGTAAAGACAGAACAGAAATAAAACTTGCATGCAACAAGCAAAGACACACTACAGTTTGCTTACTGATTCCTGCACAAAATGTATTTTCTACGTCATCTGTTAGAATCGGCTTTATTAGCCGTGATTCTGTGCCGCAGATTTCATGATCATCTAGGGGGCGCCAATCTAAACCTGTAATCCATGACGATTTCAAAATGAGAAAAACTTTAAGAAAACTAACTGTTCAGGTCCAACACAAACCAGACTGTTCAGCAACATGACACAAATAAAGGTATGAAAATTTGTTTTTTGAAAGAAGTGTTCTTGATCTATCAATCAAGATAAAATATTATGCAGCATATCACAATGCAAAAGGTATAAAGCATTTCTCATGCTCAGCAAAGAATTTTCTTTTAAATTTCAACTGGAAATTAAAGCGTTAATTCTATTGTTATTAAGAATTAAAGGTATGAACTTCAAAGATAATATTAATAAGTTATAGCAAAAAGTTACTTATTAATATCATTTACTTATTTTCAAATACTTATATAAGTTCAAAATTTGATAAAGTTCTCAGTTAAGCAAGAAAAAAAATATAAACTTGTGCCCTGAATCCAAAAGTTATATATTTTTTTAGCTGAAATTGAGAATGTACTCATGATTTTGAGTTGGAATAATTGATTGATTACTGCTGGATCAATACAAGTTTTGAAATAAAAACTAATTTTGCTTAAATGATATTTTAGGGGCTTTCAGTAGTCTTTAGGCTGAAATAATTATGTAATCAGAATTTCAAATTTAACCTGTGTCTTCTTCTTCTTAATGCATAATAGTGTTTTACTCATAGCCATACTAAAAAAACACTGGGAAATTTCTGACTCAAAAATATTTGTCTATAATTCAAATACCTATAAAGAATGTGTTTTACACAAAAATACATGGGAGGGGACACCCGATTATTCAAAATACATGGTTAAGCATCTTTTATCCCTATCTATCTTTTGCTTGTGTTCAGCAAAATGAGTATGTTAGACACAAATTCCCTGGTAATTTTTAACAACAGAGACCTTGACATTAGAATTTGAATTTTGTATTAATTGAGCAGTGTTATCACAAAAATATTCAAGTAAAATAAAAACAGTGAAGTCTGTACCAGTCAAAAGTTATTTTCATTGTTAAAGATTTCAATTTGGACAGACATGTCATTGATGAGAAACCAAAATCATATAACTATAGCTTTTTTCATTCTGCAGTTACACGATATTGGTCAAAAATGATGATGGCCTCTTGACCTTGACCGTATTAGAAGACAGTGTGCCTTGTCCTTACTGAAAAGTTTATGCAAAACAATGAAAAGTTCAATTGCTCTACCACTTACTATTGCAAAACTTATCACCTTTTAATTTTTTACATATATGACTTTGAAAAGTGACATAGAGCTACAAAGATAGCATTGAACTATATGCGAGGAGAAAATCGTTCCAAAAATGAATGTTGTTCTAACACATGCCACCCCAAAGTTTTTTTTTTAAGACCAATAAACAGATTAGAAACTGTATGCCCCTAGTCTATTGAAGTAAACATTAAAAGAAATGTCATATATCATATGACAAAGCTTTACCAAACAATAAGATGTAAAACAGTCTTTCTAATAGCTTGTTTGCTGGAAATAACTCTAAACCCGTAAGATCATTCAAGGTCAGAGTTTCTACACAAGCAGTGTTTATATTTCTAAGTAGACTGGCCACTGTCTTTGAATAAATAATGAATAATTTCTATGACGAATAATAGATAAACAGTTGTATAGAGATATACACTTGTACATGGTATTGAGACATTTCTAGTCTACCTTTAAACTAGAAAGCCATGAATGGCTTGACTCGCTCCACAGGCTTGAAATTCTTGTAATAGCAAATCAAAGTTTTGACTAGATTTTTAGAAATTTTGGGTTCTACTGATTTTGAAAATGGTTATCAAAGTTTCCACTATATAACATATAGAGAAATGACCTCCGCTAATAAAAGACATATTTTTCATCCAATCACAATAATTTTTGGCTGCATGATAATGGGTCACCGAAGGATCATATCAATGAAGTTTGATTGATATCCATCATTTACATTCTGAGAAAATGATTTTCAAAGATTACACCTTATAACATATAGAGAAATGATATCCACCCATAAAATACATATTTTTCATCCTATCACAATATTTTTTTGTAGACTGATAAAGGGTCACCCAAGGAACATTCCCGTGAAATTTGTTGATATCCAACAATTACGACCTCAAAAAATGATTTTCAAAGTTTCCACTATTTAACATTTAGAAAAATGACCTCTGCCCATCAAATAGATATTTTTCATCTGATCACAATAATTTTTTGTAGATCTTTAAAGGGTCACCCAAGGATCAATCATGTAAAATTCAATTGGTATCCATCAATTAGAATCTGAGAAAAAAACTTCTTACCATATTTACCACTTCTTACCACGCCAATTAAATCCATGTTTTTCATTGGATCAAAATTTTTTGAACAACTTTGAAAGAGGGTAACCCAAGGATCATTCCTGTGAAGTTGGTTGAAACTCATCTAGTAGTTTCTTAGGAGAAGATTTTTAAAGGAATAGTTAACGACAGGAGGCACAGACGGACGCACGGCGGCCACAAAGCCATGAAAATAGCCCTAGTGGCCTTCGGCCAATGGAGCTAAAAATGATAATGTATCTAGTCTATATTCCATTCGAAAGGGAGGTAATGACTGCAATTTTCAGAATTGAACACATATATTACTTGGCAATAATTTAATCAAAATCAGCAACTTAATTTATTTATTCAGTTCACCAGTTTTAACAGTGTGTATATTTCATCAATTCAATATATAGGGGTCAGCACAAAACAACTGTAAGTGCCTAATAATTTCGCACTGACCCCTAGATACATACCTGTAGTAAGTTCAGGTGACCACTCCTGTTCCCCTGTTGGACCCCATAAATAGGACCTCTGATGTCTCTCCTTTTGTATAGAGCCCCTACCTACAAAACATACAGAGGATAATCTATTGTTTCAATCTAAGATCATTTTATTTCATTGGTTGAACAACAATAGCTCTTTTTTCACGAGTGGTAGCGACAAATAAAAATACTGCTTTTGTTGTTCACGAATTGATATATCAATAAATTTTACTCGCAAAAAAAACAGTTATTCTTTTTCTTTAATACAAAGATGAGACAAATGTGAAAATTTTAGGGCAAGTTCTCTTAAGTATGTCATTTTGCATGTAATTGCCACGCAACATTCACGATGACTCATTAAGCTCCGCCTAGATAACGTGTAATTGGGTTTATGAATGAAATTGGGCTATTATTTTTTTATATAAAATCACTGGTCAGATATAGAGTATATCAAATGATAATCTACTATTATTTCTTGGTAATCAATCAGCCATAACACATTAAAGAAAAAAAAAATTCTTAACTGCTTTAGGGTGGATTATGAAGGAATAGCATTATATAATCACTTGCCAAATCAGTGAAATTTTCAAAGATCATGCACATTTTGATTTCATTCATTTATTTGTTATCTATGTTGCGCTAATTATGCACATGCCATGAAGTCGACCAAGAAATCAAGCACAAAATGCCAACCTTTAAGCGAATTTGTTCTGCATTAGAGAATTAATTTTTTTTTAGAATCCCACATCTGTCTTCTGTGATAGACAAATGCTATACGATGTATTTTCACATGCGGCTGTGTCACTTGTTGAAATATAGCTTTTGTTGTTCACTGAGTTAAAGATAAATCTAACACTGAAGAAAGCAATAATCTTTACAAAAACTGTTTTTGAAACAATTAACTAAAAAGTAGATTGTTTAATTCAATAAGATTTGTCTTATTACATATCATGTCATTCATTTAGACAAAAATGGTAGGTCATTTAACCTAAATATTTTCATATTTTTTACCTTTTCTTATAAAAAGATAGAATTCTTGTTTGCTTTTCATGTTTGCTCTATTACCTTTCATTACACTCTTGTGAGGTAATTCTGCATGTTGTCTATAACTTAGGCAGCTATAATGATGTCAAATGAACCAAGAAAATAGCTACTAAACCTAAGAAGGAAACAACCAGTTTTGTATTTTTATATTAAAAAAAAGATAATTCAGTCATATTAAACACAAAGTCTGTGTGTGAAATTTACATTTAAAGAAAATAGATTTACGGCTTATTGTTAATTGTCTATTTCATTCTAACAGTTCCACAGGCATTAAAGTTAAATTCCTTACTGAACTGCCCAAGTTTAGCAGACATGCATTTGGTAAATGAGTTCAGTTGCATATTGATTTTTTGTGTAAATGCGATATCTTTACACAAATTTTGTACTTGACAAGTTTAAGTGAACAGGATTAGCCTACAGTACTGTATGTGAATAACCAAAGCTATATTCCATATGTGAACATGGTCTTAGTCAGACTCTAAAAAAACAGGTCCAAAGGAATCAATAATTGAGATCTTGGGGGTCCTTTCTTTCACTTTGGGAGACTGTGAGTTAAAAGAAAGACAATTTCTGTTTAACAATAATATCTTTTGTCTAGTCAGTTCTTTTCTGAAGTTGATCCTCAAAAGGGACTGATATCAGACAGTCTGTAGGGTCCTATTTTACCAAAGGTCTTACAATGAAATTACTCGAAGATCATATTCACAAATTTTACCTAGTGTTTTCATTCATTGTTAAATTCTGCCTTGCAATTATCTCTTTGGAATCGTCTTTAAAAATGATTCTAATGAGATTATGTATGGTAGATATCTGTATTAAGTAACTTCTGTAGAAGAAATCTAAATTTTTGACTTACGCAAAAAATGATCGTAAGATGTTTAGTAAAACAGGCCGTTGGCTTCATACTTTGTAACTTTGACTAGCAAAACCTGGATCTTTAAAACCCTGGTAAAATCAAACAATTGTTGTTCACTCAATGAATGCATCTTTATTGTTCACTCAATGAAAGATAAATCAGCAATTCCCTCGGGGTAAAAAATCCTATTTGTATATACTAACCATAGTCATTAAATCTATGAGCAGGAGATGGATTCTTTATACTTGATGAATCATCCAAGCTGAAAAATGTTTCAATACGTCTGAAAAATAAAAATGAAAATACATGTATTGATATTCCTTTATCTGCCAGTCATACTTCTACTATTTACTACAATAATCTTTTTTAATTACTAAATCTTAAACATTGTTATGATGCTGCATAGAAACCTTATCAAAATTGTATTGCTGAAAGTACTGATCCTGGTTTTAACAATGGTAGCCAATTGTGTATGATTATGGAAAAACTACTATCACATAAACAAAGATGTCACATAAGATCCATTGAAGTTATCTTCTATTAGATTTACTTCAAACCTCATATTATCATGCTAGCTAGAATTAATAATCACATTGCTTTGTTCTTTCCCGGGCCTTACAGCTAGCTGGGAAGACAATTCTGTTTTATTATATGTGACATCTTTGTTCATATAAAGTTTTATAGGCAGATAAGTTATCTTCCTTCAGATACACTACAAACCTCATATTATCATGCCAGCTAGAATTCATACTTCCATTATAGACAGGTAACTATTTTTCAGGAGACCTCTAGAAATCACTTTAGGGAGGCCCGAAATGTAATGCAAAGTTATATAGTGGAAACTGTTCATCAACCTTTGCAAAACAAAATCTGCCCTGTCTGCAGTCCAGGAAATGTATATTATGCAAATTACGGGGGTCAAAGGTCATCAAGTGCATTTACGCTATTACGGAATATATCATTCTAAACTGACTGTAATGAAGCTTTGTTCGATAAATAATTGACTGAAATGGTTTGAAAATGATTCATTTCTATAAAAAAAATGTTTACACAAACGAAATTTAGGACTTTGAAGCCTTTTTTGAAATCAAAGTACTGAAAGTACTGACATTTTAGGCATGGAAGTTTGTTTGCATTTTGTGTGTTACAAAACTGACTCCAAATACATTTATTCATTATGTTTACTGATAGTATAAAGTATTAAAGATGATTTGAATTGGTTTTTATCATATTTTGTAATAATAGCTTTGATCGTTTTAAGTTCATACTTATGTATACAAGTATATGTAATAGTCCTTATATATATAACTATTGACATTGATCCCGACGACGTCAGAATATCACCCTGAAAATATAAATATATAACACACGCTAAGGGGACATCTGGGAATTGTGTATAATACTCATTTGAATAAGAGATTGATTCTATTACAGGTCAACCAGAGCTTAGATTTCAAAAATTCTTTCACGGGAAGGTAGAGTGATCATTCTAGATTCAGAAAATAATGAGAGTGCGAAAACTTTCGATTCTAGTCAGTCTGCGCTGTTTAAATAGGATTAACATTTTACGCACTTCCTAGATGGATCCTTTACGCATGAAGGGTCACACATCATAATCTGTTTTTGTCGTTGTTGTTGTTGTTGTTTGGTTTTTTTTTATTCCGACACATTAAATATAAACATCAAATTGTACGCAAACAATGATTAATTTAGATCATTGTTTGAAACATACATGACCTGAGCACTTTCGAAACTTAATATTTCTTCATAAAAAAAGCCTCATGTTGTAAATATATTCATTTGTAATAGGTACCCCTGACTACCTCTGTAAAATTGAATCAATCCCATTCTAAATGTTACATAATTGGTCTCCAAGGACGTGACACCACTCAACATCAATTTACCATACAAAGTTGTCATTGCAGCACGCAAAGAAGTTTGAAGCACAAGGGATGGCAAGGATTTGCCAACAGAAGACTTGGAAGAATTTTTAACACTTATCATTAAAGGCAAACACACTTAAGGGATAAACCACATAGCAATATATTATAAGGATGAGTGTATTTTTCACTGCGTTTATTGGAGTATAAAGTGCAATTGCCTTAGCATTAGATAAATAACGCCCATAATGCGCTATGTTTTAGCCATGTGCTAGCCTAAGGCAATTGATCTTTATACTCCAATAAAAGCAGTGAAAAATACATACGGCCCTTATAATTGCAATCCATTAGATCTACATGTAAGAAACAATCAAAATACTCGGCCAAATAATAAAAGGTTCGAAAGTCGATATCACAAGATCTTTTTTTTAAGTCGCATATAAAACGTTTATTGCTATCCTAGTTTGCCGGCATAAAGTTTTACAAATTTGACGACAATTGTTATGTTTCTAAAGGTATCTATTTTCAGATTTTTTTTCTGCCAATTACTGCTTCATTTTAAAACGAAATCAGCTCGACCGAGCGAGGTTGAAAACGTTGCCTGATGATCTTCGTCGACTCGCTATAAATCAGAAGTGACAGATTATTTTTCAAATAATTCAATTCTAAACTGATAAAATAGGGATGAGGTCTTATGAAAGGGGAACGAGGGATTTTCGAGCTCCTTCAACACTGGACTTTCAGATCGATGGTCGGGGTTTCCCGAAAAAGCTATTGCAATTTATACAGAAAAAAAGTGCAACGGAATTCACAAAGTGATGCGATTTAAACCCATCAAAATTATTGATTGTGTTTGATTGCAATTATTTCAAATCAAGGAACATAAATCAGATTGTTCTAAAATTGACTGAAATTATTTTGAAACTTTACTGATAATTTCCCGCCAGCTTGACGTTATTATACATTTAGTTGCTACACAACATCGCAACGTTGCTTGGCAAAAGGCGCACTTTTACAGCTTAACGTAGAGTTTAAATAATATGACAGAGTCTTATAGAAGTAAATGCTGCTGAAATAAGGCCTCCATAGTGATTCTCTCTTGAAATAGACTTTTAATCAATCAATCTATGAGTAAACGGTTCATGCTAATTGAATACGAAGAAAAGCAAGTCAATCTAAAGCATAACACTTTTGATGCTTACATATATATTTAAAAATCTTATGTAAGATGAATCGTTATGTTTACGGTTCCCGTAAAACAACGCGATGACCACATTGACATCGTACTGTCATTAAGGACATGTGAAATTGACCCAACTTTGTTCTTGGTGTTCCAAACCATCTCAATAAAAACACTTCGAAATCATTCCCAACGTTCCGGAATTGCTCGCAATCAATTCGAAATTATAAGCACTCAATTCATTCAATGATTTCATTGATCAGCGTGAATTTTGAAAAGTCTGATTGGTATGTGAAACCACACAGATCTATTTATGTAAGATTACGTCATTACATAGGATATACCAGTTTAAACCAAAAACGTTGAATTCATTTAAAAGTCGCTCTTTCAATTCATTTCAATTCTATATCATTCCTTATGTCAATTTCACGATACGCCGTACAGACTACGTACGGCAAGTGTTAGCTAGGCTAAATGGAAGCTTCATATTCAACTTAATCTCCTTCAAAAGAGCGTATACAGATCAAACTTTATTGATTTATTAATTTAATTTTATCATTTTATCACCATTTTAATTTTTTGAAACCATCAACTAAGAAAAAATGTGTGAACTACACACAATTACTGTTTTCCTTATGTCGGCAATATTATAGGCTTACCGCAATGAATTATTTTGTTTTATCGTCTTCTGATGTCAATACAGCCAAAGCTGTATTTCCAATGTTTTGGTTGTCCTGTGACAAAATAATCCATGGTTCCCTGTTTTGCTTGCTAAATCCAGATCTTCTTTGCCTTTTTCAATTATTTGTATTTTATCTATCGTTCAAAGTGCTCCTGTTCTTATAAATTGAATTAGAATTGTTACGAGCTTCTCACAAAATTGACCTTATATACACATATGTATTCTATAACTGACATAAGTAATCCCATACTTTACTTATTCTCCGAAATTTAAGAAAGAACCCATTCTTCTTTTTTTTTAATTCTAGTCACATCCTCTTGCCTGGTTGTGACTAAAACTATTGAAAGTGTCACAAACTTATTTTGAATGTTTGGATTTCAAAAAATTAAAATGTTTCTAAAAAAGTATAAGAACACATTTACCTTACTTAAATAAACTACTTAGGTCTATAAAGGTCATTTTATTACGGCGATACAAAGCTGAAAAAAAGTGTGACCAACGTGAAATATTTAAGCACGAAGTGTTATTGATGCGAATAAACACGAAACTATATTTTCAATTGTCCTATTTTTTATTAGCGTTTTGGATCCCTAAAGTTGCCTCAAAAATAGGGGGAAATGCTATTAAGTAAGCATAATGACTCATACTTTTTCATACGAACTAGATTTGATTTGAATGCACTAAAAAGTGTGTGAAAATTTATAAGAAAATTTTAGAACATTTTTTTTTATTTATCTTTAAAATTTAGTACAAAAACTTACGCTAAATTTGGGGAAAATACCTTTTTTCTAAGCCAGCGCGCAGGTTTTCTCATCAGTTCATGGAGAAAAATTTATACAAAGCTTGAAAAAGATATCAAACGATACTGTAATTTCATCCATAATGGCTTATATTACTTGATTTAAAAATAATATCCAATCTCGTAGAAAACGCTGTTTAAGGAAAATCCCTTGCAGCCAGAACCTTCGGATTCTAAGTCATTTCGAGACATTCTTGTTAAAGCAAAATTAAGGACTGCTGCTACCAATGACTCTCTCAGAAATTCTGTATATTGTAAAACACCAATGTGTCAAATGTGCATTATTATAGAAGGCATGCAAACTTTCTTGGCAATGTAACTACACTTTGACGTTCACACAATTGCAAACCTCCAAATGCTGTGCACCTCATCACATGAACGATACGTCACAAACCTTTGTACCTAGCAGAATATCGACAAGCGTATGATTCGCACCGATCCGACTGGGAAAAAAACTGTAAACTCAATAGGTCTCAAATTGCAGAACCTTTTAACGAAATCGACCACTCATTCTACGATGTTGTCCTGTGTTGCATTGAAGCCATCTACAAATGATTCTCATATCTGTGCTATGAATAAATCATCTTTTCAAATTGAAGTACGCCAAAATTGGTTTGTTCCATTTCTTGATTCCTGGCCAAAATGTTGATTTTGTTTTCTAACTGCCTAGAGTTCAAAGTAATGTTCGAGCAATAGACCAAATGAACAGCCTTATATAAATCTATATTTGAGTGTTGAATATGTAAGATGTATCACGTGAATTTATCCGTATGCTAAAGTTATATTATATTTTACCCAAATATTCTCCGTTTTAAACTCAGTACTTTTACTACTTTGATCTTTAATTTATAACTTATTTGTTGCCATTTTTCAGTATACAATCATTTGAATATCATTTACATATTAACAGTTAAAAAATACCAAAAAGCCTGGTTTTATTTTGATCATATCATAAAATATAGGTGCATTTATACGAATTTTAACTGTTTTGCACTGCATGACCTTTGACCTCTGTTATGACCCACAGAAGGGATTGTGAGTCTGCAGACAAGCCTAGTGCTGTTCCTCAGATATTGGGCAAGCAAAATATCATTGTCTGCATCCGTTACAAACCGGGCCTCCCTGGTCTCAAAATTTGAGATTGGATCACTAGTCTATTACTTTGATCTTTCCTAGCTTTTACAGCTAGCTGGGTTTCCAATTGTGTATAATTGTGTGAAAATGTTAAACTTTTAGGTATCTTATGTGACATCTTTGTTCATATTAACAAAAACGTCACATAAGATACCTTTAAGTTTTATAGACAGATAAGTTATCTACTCAAAAATAAACTAAAAACCTCATATTATCATGCCAGCTAGAATTCATACTGCCATTGCTTTGTTCTTTCCTGGCTTTTACAGCTAGCTGGGTTTCCAATTGTGTGTAATTGTGTGAAAATGTTAAACAACTTTTAGGTATCTTATGTGACATCTTGGTTCATATAAATAAAAATGTCACATAAGATACCTTAAAGTTTTATAGACAGATAATGTATCTTCCTATACACTACAAACCTCATGTTATCATGCCAGCTAGAATTCATGCTTCCATTGCTTTGTTCTTTCCTGGCTTTTACAGCTAACTGGGCAGCCTGTAATGATGACATAAATTGAACTATTAAATGAAGTCATGTCTCATAAAGTGTACTTTATGGCCTTTTTGAATAATCGGTACCTAAGGATTCATTTGTTCATGAGTAGGGCATATCACTGTTTAAAAAGACCAATTAAGCCTATGTGTGACATTTCGAACCATTTCAAATGAGCAACAAGCAAGGTCTGTGGCCAGCCTGTGCATTTGCACAGTCTGACCAGAGTCTTCACTTTGTGCTGTGTAAATAAGTAAGGTCTCAAAGGCCATGAAATCTTCTAGTAACAAGATGTGGCTGTGTAGATTGCTCAATGTTGGACCTGCATGCAAAGGTGAAGTTGTTGGAAATGTCACACACATGCTCAGTTGTCATCAAAATGATGATTCTTTAGGAGGAATGATAATGCAGGGATATACCTTTCTACCATTCATGCAATTCAAATTCAAACAGTAAAAAAAAAATGTTGTAAAATTTACAACAGACTTAAAATTTGCAATGAAATGGTAAGAAATTTGCTTTAATATGCAACATAAATATGCACCCTCTACAGGTGCCTATAGTCTGCTGTTTAGTGCTGGATGGTGGATAAAAAATTTAAGTGGAAAAAGGGGCATAATTTGCACAAAATGCATCTAAAGTTATCCCCCTTGATAGTATAGGTTGCTGTTTTAAGTGTGAACATGAGTGCCAACTTTGAAGTAGAATAAGAGATATCATAAAATATCAAAGTTTTTGCATGACAACAACAACAACAAGAATGGCACAAAAGCTATAGCAATACCTCAGGTTTGTCCTAGAACAGCCAAGCTAAAAATTGATTGGGAATTTTGCCATGAATTTGCAAAAAATGCCATGAATTTTCAATCTGGTAATGTGTTAAATACAATCAAAAGTAGACAGAACTTAACTGACCTCTATGACTTCTTGTGTAGGTTCATTAAAATCCTCATCATGGTCAAAATGTTCTCTATACTGGTATGTATGTACATGGTGTGTTTGTACAGCTGCCCCATGGGGATCTACAAAATGTAGGTATAGTCCGTTTGACTTCTATATGGACCAACATTTTGCCGAAAATCTCAGAATCTTATTGATGAAGCGTATCTTTTTCTTGTCATATCATATCCTCCATCTAATACCATGAAGAATTTTGTTTTTCAGAATTTTGGAAGGTGTAATAGTGATTTTGTCCGTCCGTCTACATGTTAACTTTCTGCCTTTCATACCTACTTGTGTTTGTAATAAACAGAACAGCAAATTGTCTATCCAAAAATAGCTCTGATTTGCATAGGGACAGAGTCAAAAGTGTATTAATTTTGGCAAGTCGTTTTAGTATGAAATCTAGTATTTTTGTGAAATCATTTTTTTGAGTTTTTTTTTTCCTCCTTAGGATATAAAATCTTAGTGTATTTTGTATTTGTTAAAAAACTGTTTGACCAGATAATTGATGATAGAATATATCCATTCTGAGATGAACCCCATATTCTCTTAACTAGACCAATCAAAAAGAATTATTTTACGAAGTCGTTGGGATTTTCACGAGGAAAACTAGATAAGCAGACGAGTAATAACAGTACAAATCATGTAAGATCATAAGTTTAAGATGTCCTAGCTGTCGATATGCTAATTAGCTTTTCCAAATATGGAACAATGGACATTTCTTCTGTCAAATTTTTAGTGTCAAACCACATGTTTTTACTATTTGTTTACATTCATTTACAACTCAACAACCTTCACCACCCCTCGTGTTTAAGAGCAGAAAAGGCGAAAATATTATCATTAACTAAATAGACAAAATCATTATTTTAAAATCATTTTGTTTCCAAAAAATTTTTTTGGAATGGTATTAAGCTGAAATTAATATTTAACCACATAGAGATCCTTCATTCAAACACAGTTTTATGTAATATTTGAAAAGGTTGGTCCATATAGAAGTCAAACAGACTATAGATTATTAGGTTTTTCATGCGAATATAAAACAAGATATATTCCAGTGAAATTTTGTTGAAATCAATTATCTAATTTTCAAGAAAATTGAGGATTTACCAAATATGGTAATGACCTCTTCCTATAATCCAATGAAAATTCATTTAAGGATTAAAATGGTGTACAGAATAAAGAATCTACATGGAGTAAAGTATTCTACAACTAAGTATGGTGTCTCGATATTTGATAATTAACTTTTATCCTAATGAATTTAAATTCAGCTTCAGACAAAATATTAATTTTTGAAACACTTCAATTAGTATCACTTAAATTAACCCCATTAGGATTGTTGAAAGCAGACAGTTCATGCCAAGATCAGAGTGCATATCTGTGAATCTTAGTCTATACTCTCTGCCAAAGCTTTGTGTACAAGAATATGCTGTAAATTGTGTGAAAGGGATTATTATTTGCCTAGTTTGCAAGGGAGTGTACATTATAAACATTCACAGTCGTCTTGTTCATTTTGGAAAAAGTCTCATTTTGGAAAAGTCCGTTACAGCAGACCTGCATTTTGCAGATCCCTTATCCCGCATTTCAATTTTGTTCCGTACAAACTGCCAGTTTCATGGACATTTCAACCAATCTGCCTTACGTTTATCCAAGGTTGATAAACAAATGGGCCATAGCAACCCTAAATTGCTCACCTGAATTAACAGTCTAAAATTTGTTTTCAGTAAGCTTTAAAAGAATAAGATGGAAATAATGACAAGCAAAAGTATTTCTGTTGGTTTTAATCAACAAGAAATTAGCTCTGATAAATTTAAAGATCGACTGGGTTAAAAAAAAGAGTGTCCTCTTGAGTGTCCATAAGATTTTTCTAAGATTTGATACTTTGACCTAGTTTTTGATCCAACTTGACTCAAATTCAAACTTATAAATTCAAGATTTCACCAATACCAATACACCAATACAATTGTTCTAACTAATTGGGCTAAAAAAAAAGTCTCCAGTGAGTCCACATTTTTTTTCTGAGATTAAGCTTTATGACCTAGTTTTGACCCCACTTGAGCTATTATCATATCTGTTCAAGGTTTCATCAAAACATTCATTCTGATTAATTTTCAGATTGATTAGGCAAAAATCATTTTACTTCTAGTGTTGACAAGGTTTTTCTATGATTTGACCCTATGACCTAGTTTTTGCCCAACTTAACCCAATTTTGAACTTGTGTGAGATTTTATCAAGATGATCATTCTGACCAGTTTTGAGTTTGATTGGGCTCAAAATATGGCCTCTAGAGTGTCAACATGCTTGTTCTAAGATTTGATCTGATGACCTACTTTTTGAACCAACTTAACCCAATTTCAAACTTATTCAAGATTTCAACAAGACAATCATTCTGACCAATTTTCAGGTTGATTGGGCTAAAAACATGGCCTTTAGAGTGTCCATAAGGTAAATGTTGACGACAGACGACAGATATAAGGTAACTAAAAAGCTAACCTTGAGCACTTCATACAGTTTGCAAAAGCTTTGTGTACAGTATGACAATATGAGACAGTTTAATACAAGATTCACTGTTACAATCAAATCAGAACAAGATAGATTTCCAAATACGTCATACCCATTGGAAATGCATGCACCCATCTCCTCCTGTTGGAAGTCATCTTAAACTGCATCTTCGAGGGAGCAAAGGGGTTAATAAGGGCTGCCCTATGTTGTTGGATGTACTGATGTAACTTGCGATGACCTTCAGGTGACCCCGCACTCCCTACAATCTGTCGTCTACCAAGGTCATCGCTATCTGGTAGGTCATGGTGCAATGCTTTCTCAACTAGAAAAGATCAAAGGTATTTTGAAATAATGTTAATTTTTATTGAGACATAGTCTTGTACAAAATCAATTATGTTTAACATAGTGCAAAGAAACTTTTCTTTGGTATATAGGCAGCAATTATAGATCCACAAGCAAGAGCCTGACCTAAGCCTACCCAATACAATCTGTAGATAGATAATGTATCATGTCTTCTACATGCTGCAGCATATACACTTCTAACGTTATGTGGTTGTCTAAGCTGGTTTATGTCTGTCCATCAAGTACACATCAAATTGTTGGAAATGTCATGCAAATGCACATATATTTTCATCTAATCTTTTGGCTATCAATCATTCTTATTGGCTCAATTTTCCTAACCCAATCCCCACCCCCCATGAGCTGATTTTTATGCATTCTTATTCATAAAGCAGTTAACAACATTTCAAACTTGTTGAATATTTTTAGTTTCATACCTCAGTGTCAGTTTTACTGAATCACAATTAATGCAACCAATGTTTTCAGCACTTCAGATTTGCCAAGGTTTGGCATTTGAAGGGTTTATGGTAGTGGACCCAAAATAGTTATGCAACATTTTGGAACTCATGTTCTTTCACCATGTATACCGAGGTTTCCTAATGAAAATCATTAGGAAACCTCTGTATACACTGTTAAAGTTCTTTACTTCCGAAACGTTGTGGAACTACTATGGGTCTACTACCTTAAAGCAACCTACCAGGAACAGGAATACACCCCAATGATGACGACAGATCGTCTGTACTGCCAGATTGAGATGTCACCGACACCGACTGTGAAGAATCTAATACAGACTTTCTGTCGCCCGTCTTTTCTAGTACCGAAATGTCATCTGAAGCATGACGTGTTCGAGGAACATGAAACATCTTAGCCTCTGTAAATGTCTGTGGCTGTTTTCTTTTACCCTGCTTCTCTGACCTTCTCTTCAGACTGCCTGTGCTGAACCTGAATGGAAATTATATGAGCCTGAAGGGTTGCATCTAGAAATTTTCGAAATAGGGGGCTGTTACCCAATACAGTCAGAAAAAGGTGGGCCAATTTAAAATATTGGGTAAAATGGGGGGGAGACATTTAGATTCAATGAAGTCACAGTAAGTTTATTTGTTAACCTCAGGAAAATATAAAAACTTGTTTTTTATTATAATAGAATATGATCAGCTTAATTGTTTATATCTCCCCATCTGTTAACTTTTAAAGAACTTTCAAGTACAGATTTCATTCTTAAACAGTGCTCTACTGATTGGAGACCAACTCTCGCCATGTATCAGATGTCACTACCAGACCATTTTCACAATAAAAATGCAATAATCATTTAAAACAAATCATTTTCTGAATAAAAGAAGATGTTTTCAAAATAACTTGTAATTTAGAAGGGTTTCCTTTCTGTATTTACCATGAACTGGGTTAGTTGGCCAGAACTGTAACTCGAAAATTGGTCTCTAACCAGTAAAGTTGATGTACTGAAGTTTGTATTTCCAGTTGTAAAATAATTTTGAATTCCCATGCCTGTACAAAATTAACATATCATTTCCTTTAAGTTGTTTGCGTAAAGCCATGATCTGTTTGTTCGGCAAGAGTCCAAAACAACATGAAGGGTTTTCTTTTTAGTGATCTAATCATGTTCTTTGCCGTTTTCAAATGGATTATCAATCAAATTCACTATAATAACACTTTTGCTGATGCTTGAGGTGTCATCGTCTGTCCTATTTTCCATTTTATTTTCCAACTCACATCTTGCTTTTTGAAAAAAATAAGAAATTTGCGATTGAAAAAGACTGATTTGGGTTCAGTTCAGCCATGTTGTTCAGACAATTTCCAGTACGTCATCTGTGGCTGGACCCCGTCTGTAAATCAAACTGGAACCTCCAATCTTTTTCTATCTCCCCAAAATGCCCAGAAGCTTGTTTTCTCAGTAAATTATCATAAGACTCATGAGTCCTATGCGTGTTTTCTTAACCAAAACTCATGAAAATGTTCGTAGTTTGCGATATACAGAAAAAATAAGAAAATATATTTTTATTTTTTCTCTTCTAGTCTAATTTTGGAAGACAAAAACTATTCGTTGCCCGTAGTGACCATCATCTCCCGCTCGTTTTGAAGTTTTAAACAATCCTTATTCTATGAAAGAAGACTCAAAATTTCATTTTTGCTTGAGAAAAATTTTAGAAATTCTGGTCCAAAAAAAATATAATCACGCAGGGCAATGTAATTTTCACGGGCAATTCATGTTTTAGCGGGATCGGGTATGCAGAGAAATGTTAATTATGCTAATTATTTTAGCATGATTCCCGCGCTCTAGATGCAACCCTGAGCCTGTGCGTGACATTTCCAATAATTTGCAAAGTTTATAAGGGACAAACATTCAGCAACGTAGACAACCACGCACTGTTAATATTAGGTTACTTGTTGGTTTACATAAACTTTGCGACCTTATCTATCTATAAATTGCATAGTGAAGACTGGACAGACTGTGCGGATGCACAGACTGGCCAGAGTCTTTGCTTTGTGGTTATAAGGAATTGTTGGAAATCTAGGGCACAGGCTCAAATTATAATATGAATAGTCTATACAGTCAAAACTGTCAATATTGGCCACCCACGGGACATGTCAAAATCGACCGCATACGGGACTTGGCCTGCATATTTTTATATAAATTAAAATGATATTGACTAAAATGTATAGATTTCATATCCATCATAAAAAAGAAATTTCTCATTTAATAATGACAAATATTGGCGGTGGATTAATTTTGGCGCATTTAAGCGTGACCGCCAATATAGCCAAAATAAAACCACCACCAAAATTACCCCGTTTACAGTAAAAGCAGTGCTTGATAGAATTGTTGTTTAAAGTGTCTCACATAAGAAAAGATGAAAATTAATTGATTAATTGTTTTATTAATGCTTCTATAAACAAGAGCTGTCACTGTAAGATGACAATGCCCCCGACACCGCTTTGATTTTAAATTATGGCCAATCTATGTTGAAGGTCAAGGTCATCCAGGGGTCAAGGTCACCAAAGTATGTGCCTACAGAAAGGTAATGTACCAAGGAATGTTGTGGTAAAGTATGATGCGAATATGTTAAGTAATAAGGAAGTTATGGCCAATGTTAAAGTTTTTGGACGGAATGACGGACGGACGGACGGACAGACGGACGGACAGACGGACGGACGGACAAGTCAAATTTATGATGCCTCCCTATCGGGGGCATAAAAAAAAAGATATACAGTAAAACATAAATCAAGCAACCATTTGTAGGACCACCAATAGCATTTTTTAGAAAATGTTTTAGCTTGGTACAACCGTTGTTAACAAATAAGAAACATAACTTTGATTGAATATGTATATCATTGAAAAATCTTCAATTATCTTATGCTGTACAATCTCATTAGAATCATCTCTATAAGACAGTTCTATTGAGTTCCAACAACAAAGGATACATTTGCAATAATTTCAAGAGAAATAATATCTACTTTTTAAGGGTTTTTTTATTTAAAGAAGGAGATTTTGAAAACAGTCACCATATAAAAATGGTCTTTTTACCCTTGTTATGCTGATCCACGAATATTCCTGCATTGGCAGGAGCAATAGATAAACATCAGCCTACACATACATGCAGTCTGATCTTTGTCTATACCACCTGTTTTTCCTTTTTAGAAACCAGAAAAGCTTTAAAATATAATTCTCAAAATTAATCTCAACTCACATATAGTACATCCAGTGCCTTGAGCACTTTCGAATTAGTAGCAATTTTGCCATGAATTTTTATTCAGCATGGCGAGGGTAAATAGATGTGGTCTCTCAATCAAGATGAACTGTATGCCTAATATTGCAAAGAATATCAATGGCTCAGCGCGAAACAGTTGTAACTCCCTATATGTTTATAGGGAGTTACAACTGTTTTGCACTGAGCCATCAATATGTTACTTACCCATTTTGAGCTTTTTGAGGAAGTTTAAAAACCTGAGCATCATATTCATCATAGTCTATAAATGGGAAATTGTCATCCTCCGACTCATATGTTAAATCTGAAGGAAACAAGATGTGAATCACAAATGCCCCCATAACAGCATTTTATTCAAAATGTTGACCTTGACAGATGACATTGACCTTGTTACATGGCCTTGACCTTGATACCTACAGACGCACAATAATGATATCTTATGCTTATTGCGAAGCTTGTATCTTGAATAAGCTTTAATAAACCGAACCATGTTAAGTTTTGAAGAAAAGTTTTTTAAGAAGTCTCACAATGGCAGAAGACCTTGAACTTGTCACATGACTTTAGTTTCGGTATCTACAGATGCACATAATTGAGATCTATCATCATGCCATTATAAAGCTTGTACCTTAAGTAGCCTTGAAGATATTAGCAATTTTAGGTTTTTTGTTTAAGTTTTTGAAAACTTCTACTTTGACATATCCTTGAACTTAGAACATGACCTTGACCTAAAAAATAACAGATGCATATCATTGAGATGTATTCCCATGCCAAATATGAGGCTTGTATCTCACAAAGGCTTGAAGATATCGGAATTTTTTCTAGTTATTTAGTAATTTAACCTTGGCAGAAGACCTTAACTTAAGTGCATGACCTTGACATCTTCAGATGCAGATTTTTGAGATCTGTCATCATGCCAAAGAAGGCTTGTACCTTAATAGGCTTGGAGATTTGGGCAATTTTAAGTTTTTTAGTTAAGTTTCTGAGAAGTATGACCTTTACAAACAATCTTGAACTTGTAACATGACCTTGACTTTGGTATAAGCGTATGCGTTTCATATAGATCTATCATCATGCCAAATATTAGGCTTGAACCTTAAATATGCTTTAATATATTTGCAATATTAATTTTTTGGTTACGTTTTACAGGCAGACAATATGATAGACAGATGGACAGACAGACAATGGTAAAACAACATGTCCAAGAACTCAATCTTGAACAAAGCACCGTCTTCAGGTGCCTACGCTTGGCTGATGAGTGCTGGATGGTGGAAAAAAAATGTAAGTAGAAAAAGAGGCATAATTTGCACCAAATGCATCTATCTAATTATCCCCCTTGATAGGTTGCTCTTTGAAAGAAAACATGTGTGCCAAATTACAAGTGAATATCTTCAGTAGAACCAGAATTACATCAAATTGTTAAAGTTTATGCAAGACTAAGACAATAACAATGACAACATCACCAAGGTGTTATAAGTTTGGCAGAAAATTGATAGGTTGAATTTCAAAATTTTGATAATTTGTCGCAAAAATTCGGGTGAAATTAAAAAATGAATTTAAAATTAGTGCTCATGAAATACAGAATTTATCAACCTCTTCCTCTTAAAAAGATAAAAAAAAAAAACCTGCACAACCTCGTTTTTATCTGTTTATAGAATACTCCTTTTAATAAATTCGGTAAAATATGACTACTCATTCAATATCCTCTATTTATTTTATATCCTGCAGGTCTCAAAAGAGGTAGTGATTCCATTTTCAAATAAAGAAATTTTATAATAATTATATCAATCAATTCCTATGTTGTGGGTACTACTTGGAAAAGTCTCTTCCAAACAATTCCACTGTGTACCCACTACAAAGGATTTGGCTGAGAAACAACAGATTCTGGGTCTCGTCACTCACTCTTATCCGATTTGGTTAAAACCTATCTTTTTAACCCTTGTCACACTGAATAAATTTTGGTTTAAAATTTGCATGAAAATCAAAGGGCAAAAAGCACTGAAAGTACCAACTGGAGGTCAATTTTCATTTGAAAAATTAAATATATTGGCAATTGTTTGAAAGTCAAAAACAGGTGGTGTAGACCAACATCAGACTGCACATATGTGCAGACTGATGTTTGTCTATAGCTTCTGCCAAAGCAGGAATGTTCCGGGTTCATCATGACAAGGGTTAACATCATTTGAGAAACAAGTTCTTTCAATTGAAATTAATCCCTCCTTGTTCATCTTCCTGGAATTGCACCAAAAGGTTGGGATAATGAAACAACTAAGATCACTAGCCTCTCCTGGAAAAAGATCTCTGGACCTTTTGGTCAAGAGGTCAGCACTCTGCCTTTAGACCCTGTCATTAAATTAATAGATAGTGATTTCTGAAAAAGAAAACACCCCATTAGTGGCCAATGACCTACACACAAAATGGTGTAAGCACAAAAACTTACTTTTTTCAGAAATAGTTTCTTTGATTTTCTTTTTGTCAAGCTGAAATGAAAATGTAAACAATACATGAGATATTTGTAAAACTTTTATGTCCCCCCACAAGGGCAGGTGGATTGCATATTCCTTGTAAATAGCTCTAGTGCTTTCAGAAAAAGTTAAAGAAGAGCTGTCCGAGGAGCTTGACTATTCCTAGTGCTGGATAGTCACAGCAAATCAATATCGACATTGGAAATTCAATAAAATGAAGGTCAAGAGAAAAGAATCTTTGTCTAGAAACTGATATCATGGTCACAGAAGCATGTGCAAAGTTTCAAATAGATTTAGTAGGAACAGAGATACAAATAATATAAAACAGTTGCACATAAAAACATAACCAAGATTTTTAAGGCCGAAAAGGGTAAAAATTCCACTAAATTAAATATCAGAGTAATGAATCTTTTTCTGTGGGCTAAAATTATGGTAAAAGAAGCATGTGTAAAGTTTCCAATCAACAGTTTTGGAAGAAACAGAAATATTACAGATTTCTAAGTCCGAAAAGGGTTAAAAATCCACTCAATTCAATATCAGAGAATTGAATCTTTGTCTAGAGGATGTTACTATAATCATAGAAGCATGTGCAAGTTTTCAAACAATAGCTTTACTAGAATTAAAAATATAACTGATGTACAACATTTGCACGTAAAAACTTAACCAAGAATTTCTGAGTCCAAAGAGGGTTAAAATTCCACTAAATTTAATATCAGAGTAATGAATCTTTGTCTAGAGGCTGATATTATGGTCACAGAAGTATGTGCAAAGTTTCAAAGCAATAGCTTTAGTAGAAACAGAGATTTTTAACACTTGCACGTAAAAACTTGGGTTATAATAAAAGTTTTTGCGATTTGAAAGAAAGACCTTTATTTGAGAGATTTCAATGACATGACCCTGTTGAACATTTTCTAGCTATTATGTGTGTAATTACGCTAGTGGAATAATCTTGCAAATGAGCAAAGAGCAATGCTATCTTGCTACCTTGAAACTGACATCAAAGTTAATGAGATGATTTTAAATGTTATGTGGAAAAATTTATCTCAATGAATTCCATTTTTTTTCTTTCTAGGGCATTAATTCTTGTCATGGTGTAAATAGACCATCAAATTTGTGTTCATTAAAAAAGAAAATTGACCCAACTTGTCATCATAAACAGATATTAACTTTAGAGTGCCTCATTTTTATCTGATTATTGGCTTGTATAAAAAAGTTGGTATCTAACTTATAACTCATTCTATATCCTCTACTCATAATGTGACCTTTGTCACGATAGTAAAATAGCCCTGTTGAATTTTTTTTTAACACAAGTGTTATTACACTAGAGGAATAACTATGCAAATGAGCTCAGAGCAAATAGCAACACTATTTTGTAGCCATGAAAATGACGTCATAATGTATATTTTGTGACATCATTTTAAACGGCGTTTTAAGTTTTGCGGAAAATTGAAATCTTTTACTTCAATAATTTTGACAATTTTTTCCCAAAAATATGGGAATCATTATAAATATAATATAAAACTTGTGCTCATAAAATACAATATTTATTAAACTTCCCATCTCAAACAGATAAAAACTCAGTGCAGCCTCATATTTTTCTGTTTATAGATGACTCGTTTAATAAATTTGGTATTCCATGAACAGTCATTCAATATTCTCTATATGTCGCTAATACATTAGTCATCTCTGAAGCCTTTGTGAATAGAGGAGAAATCATGTAGAAGATATTCTTTTGTTTTAGCCTAAGATAATTTATATTTCAGAGCTATGAGTGAAAATAGCTTTTTTGTTCACAAAAAGAAATTTCAATCAATCTTATTCAAGAAACAAATACTTCTTTTTTTCTTTTTCTTAAATGCAAAAATGAGACAAAATGTAAATATTTTAAGACAAATTTTCTAAAAGCATGTCACTTTGCAAGTGATTGCTATGCAACATTTATGTTGACAATTGACCCTTTTTTTACAACAAGCTTTTTTCTCTTATCATTTTTTATGATTTAAATTCCTTTTTCGCAATGCCCACTTGATCAGGGTCCAATCTAAAATTTAACACTTTTTTATGTTATACAATCAATTTTGCTCGAGCGACCACGTCTATTAAGCTACCATTTTCATTAGATGACCGTTTTGAAAATCCCTTTCTTTTAATCAAAATATCTTAAAAAGTAGCTAGAGTTGGTTTACAAATTATCAAAATTAATCATATTTTTTTAAAACTCACCAGAATTGTCTCAGTGAGACAATTCTATTGAGTTGTAATAAGATTGGATTATTGAGAAATTCTGAATAATATGCTCATTAAATCAAAAGGCATGTTTCTTAATTGTTAAAAAACATGTATTAAGCGGTTATTTCCTTTAACGGCTGCTTTTTGATTCCCGTAAGTGGTCGCTTAAAACAAGTTCTACTGTATATCAAAATGGGCAATGCATAAAGTGTCCTGCCTAGTCAGACTGTGCAGAACATGCAGGCTGACTAGGATCAAAACTTTTTTTAACTTGACTTATTTTCAGAGTCTAGAATGATCATGATCATCTACTGGAACCAATCTCTTTTTGTATGTATATTTTACAGAGTTTCCAGATAGTCCCTTTTTGAGTCATGGATTAAAAAAGGAACACAGACTTACCACTTCAGGCGGTATTTTGATTCGTGGTACAAATGTCTTATTGGAATAAAACTGGATTTGATTCTTGGATGTGTAAAAACTGAAATGAATAATTTTATTAACAGCTTTTGCAGGTAACATCCCATTTAAACTTCACGCAAATTTTTCAAATACCCTAAAGATGGTTTTTCTTCTCACTACTGCAAAAGTACAAAATATAATCCTAGAAATAATTCCAATACATTGGATATATGTTATGAGATATCAATATCCAATATAGTTACAAGAGTTGTCTGTGGACAATGTAGCTCGCCAAAACTGCTGCTCGTCACAAACAGCACTTTGCCAAGAAAAAGTTTTTATTATACTGCAAAGAAAATTCTAGCATTTTCACTGGCTAATGCTGACCTGACAAACATTGATATCCACGGACGCTCTGGTATAACTGCTATTTTTTCCTAAGGGCGCCTCGCCAGGAACATAGACAGAATCCGAGCCGAAAATTGCAGCCACGATTCTCTCGACCAAGTATACACATTATGCTACGGTTAAGAGCATGTCAGTTAATAACATTCAAATACAAAAGGATATAAAGGCAAATAAATACCTTTCAAATTAACCAGTCCGTCAATTTAAATTGCCAACTTTCTGCTGGTTCAGTCAAAAACCGCTTTCAAATCACAACATTGTGGAATGTGGTATTGTGATTCATAACTACATGTGACGTCACTTTATACATGTTTACTCTTCATTTGAGGCGTATTAGGGGATAGTGGCGGTTTCAAAGAATTTGGTTAATACCAAGGCCTTAGATAGGCAAAATATAGATATTAAGTCTAAAACTTTGCAGTATAATGAGTTTTTAATACGGCTTGTGTGACATCAATTTTTCCAACCGGGAATAAATCGTTATATGCCCCAGCAACAAAATGTATAACTAATAAAGTTCTTTTTTTTCTTTGTTAAAGTTCATGAACTAATATATATCAAGGTGATTTAGAAGTGAGAAAGAGATATAAAAATTGTTTCAAGTACATGTGAAAGATTAAGTAAGGTTTGTGAAAGCCTACAGCCTAATGAGGTTACTTATGGAATTCATTGTTATAGATATCGGATTGATCATCTAATCAGTGCATTCATGACCTATATCCTAGCTTTAAGCATTCAGAAAATATACGCAAGCTTAAAACAACAAGAGCCATGTTGGACATGGGCATAAGTCCCCTACCGGCTTTGTTTGTCTCAATGTTTTCCCACGCCAATTCTATCAGGGACGTCAAAACCAGGTCTTGTTAAAGGGTTAAACAAGACTTACATGAGTTGTTGTCTCTGCTGTGCCCACTATACAATTCATGGAAGCAATAGACAGATGCAAGAAATAGTATCAATAACAGTTACCTTGTCTGATCCAAGATGTTTTTCTTCAGTCTTGTTGGTAAGAAATGAGAACTTTCACTGGAGGTGATTAATACTGCTGCATCACCACCCTGACTAACATGGCTTATAATTTTTTTTACATTTTAAAACAGGTTTCATCAAGTAAGCTTGCTTAGTTATTAAGTTATTGCAGGATCCATTTTTTGCCATATTTTCACTATTTCCGTTACCATAGCAACCGCACTTTTTGTCAAAGAACAAAGATAAAATGATGTGCATAATCTACACATTGCCATCTAGTCATATACCAAGTCTCATCAAATTAGCTTGCTTACTTATTAACTTATCGCAGGATCCGATATTTTTTGCCATATTTTCACTATTTCCGTAACCATAGCAACAACAATTTTAGTCTTAAAACAAAAATAAAATGATGTGCATAATCTACACATTGCCATATAGTCATATACCAAGTCTCATCAAACTAGCTTGCTTAGTTATTATCTTATCGCAGGATCCCATTTTTGGCCATATTTTCACTATTTCTGTAACCATAGCAACCTCAATTTAAGTCGAAAAACAAAAATAAAATGATGTGCATAATCTACACATTGCCATCTAGTCATATACCAACTTTCATCAAAAACGCTTGCTTAGTTATTAAGTTATCGCGGGATCCAGATTTGAGCGGACAGACGGACGGACGGACGGACAGACGGACGGACGGACAGACGGACGGACAGACGGAGGGCAAACCTATAGTCCCCTCCGGTGTGAACACCGGTAGGGGACTAATATTAAGGTTTCAAAAGTTAAGGGTAAGGTCACAAAGTCATTAGAATATTATGTAACAAAGGTATAAGTACTCAGAAGATATAAGCAAGGTTAAAGTTTTTTTGTTAAAGTTTTTTTTTAAAAAGTCCAAAAAATGGTCAAGGACAAAATATCAAAAACCTTGGTTCTTGGTGAAAGCCTATCACCTGGGGCCCGTTTAACTAAACGTCTTACGAAAAAAATGACTGTAAGTCAAAATCGCAAATTGTACCTGCTGTTTTCATTCATTGTTAGATTCTGCCTTGCAATATCTCATTGGAATCGAAGACGATTCCAATAAGATGATGCATGGCAGAATTCTATACTTAGTTACTTCTGTAGAAGCAATTTAAATTTTTGACTTAAGCAAAAAATGATCGTAAGATGTTTAGTAAAACGGGCCCCTGGTGAGTGTGTGTATGAGGTTATGATGTCCTTAGTTAAAAGCATACAGAAAATATAAGCAAGATTAAAGATTTTTGGTTCAAGTTTTTGGTTAAAGTTTTACTAAGTCTGTAAATGGTCAAGGTCAAGGTCAAAATGTCAAAGCACTTGGTCTATCACCTGGTGAGTGCATATATGAAGAAATGATGTTCCTAGGTAAAGCCTTCAAAAATATAAGCAAAGTTAAAGTTTTTTTAATTAAGTTTTTGGTTAAAGATTTTGGTTTAGTTTTTTTTTAAAGGGTCAAGGTCAATGTCTCAATTGATTGATTCATTGAATGGAGTTTTGCACCGCTTTCAACATTTTTTCAGTTAAATCGCGAAGGTTGGAGCACCTAACAATGGTTTCCTGGTATTTCTCTCACCAGTACAACCGCCACATCCTTTCCTAGCCTCCAGCTGCTATCTCACATAGGTCTACGATTATCAACCCATTGGTGAGAGACAAATAGTCGGAAAGAAAGAGTGCTGCTGTTGGGGATCGAACCCTTGACCTCTGGATTGACAGTCCGACGCGCTAACAACTGGGCTATGACGACAGCTCGTCACTGTCTCAAGGTCATTTTAACATGGGTGCTTGTCTCAAATGAAAGGCTTTACCCTAGTAAGTGTTCCTGTAAAATATTAAGCCTCTAGAATAAATATTGATAGGAAAAAAACTAGAAAGCCAAGAATGGCTTGAGTCGCTCCACAGGCTTGAAATTCTTGTAATAGCAAACCAAAGTTTTGATTAAATTTTCACATATTTTAGGGTTCTACTGATGTTGAAAATGATTTTCAGTTTCCACTATATAACATATAGACAAATGACCTCCGCCCATAAAAGACATATTTTTCATCCAATCACAATAATTTTTGGCTGGATGATAATGGTTCACCCAAGGATCGTACCAATGAATTTTAATTGATATCCAATAGTTACGTTCGGAGAAAATAGTTTCAAAGTTTCCACTATATAACATAAAGAGAAATGACCTCTGCCCATAAAAGACATATTTTTCATCCAATCACAATAATTTTTGGCTGGATGATAATGGTTCACCCAAGGATCATACCAATGAATTTTAATTGATATCCAATAGTTACGTTCGGAGAAAATAATTTTCAAAGTTTCAACTATATAACATAAAGAGAAATGACCTCCGCCAATAAAATACATATTTTTCATATGATCACATTTATTTTTGGTAGACAAATAAAGGGTCACTTAACGATCATTCCAGTAAAAATTGGTTGATATCAATCAATTACATTCTGAGAAAATGATTTTCAAAGTTTCCACTATATATCATATAGAGAAATGTCCTCCACATATAAAATACATATCTTGCATCCGATCACAATAACTTTTGGTAGACTGATAAAGGGTCACTCAAGAATCCTTCCAGTGAAATTTGGTTGATAACTGTCTGTTACATTCTGAGAAAATGATTTTTTTGAATTCTTGTAATAGCAAAACAAAGTTTTGACTAAATGTTTACATATTTTAGGGTTCTACTGATGTTGAAAACGATTTTCAAAGTTTCCACTATATAACATAAAGAGAAATGACCTCCGCCCATAAAAGACATATTTTTCATCCGATTACAATATTTTTTTGAAGACTCATAAAAGGTCACACAAGGATCCTTTATGTAAAATTTGATTGGTATCCATCGATTAAAATCTGAGAAAACTCACTTTTTACCATATTTAGAAATTAGCCACACCAATTAAATCCATGTTTTTTATTGGATCAAAATTTCTTGAACAACTTTGAAAGAGGGTCACCCAAGGATCCTTCCTGTGAAGTTTGGTTGAAATTCAGCCAGTAGTTTCTAAGGAGAAGATTTTTAAAGAAAAAGTTTACAACCAGATGCATGGACACACAGACACACATACGGATGGACGGACAGACACATGACGGACATAAGGCCATGACAATAGCCACAGTGGCTTTCAGCCAGTGGAGCTAAAAACTTAAACTTATGTGGATGCTGAAACCGACGCTGACAACAACATCTGAGGGTATGAAAATAGCTCTTCCGAGACTTTTGTCCAGGATAAACTAAAAAGTGAACTAAAACAATTGAGCAAGATGCACTAAAAAAAACATTTACACTAGTCACAGTAATTTCTTAAAAAGCTTGACATTCAAAATTTACCTTGAAATTGTAAGATGAGCTTAATTTTGAGCTTCAAAGATGCAGATAGATTTCATGAACCTATACACCAAACAATTACATTGTAACGTCAAAATTGTTGAAGTTTTGATGCTGGGGTATAATAACTGCCTCTTAGCATAAAGGAAGGATTTAAGTGTAATAATGTAACTGAGTAATATTTTGTATAAACAAGATGTGTTTGTGAAACATGAATGCCCCAAAAACAGCATTTTTTTTTAAACTTTGACTTTGACAGATGGCCTTCACATTGTCAAATGACCTTGACCTTGGTATCTGCAGATGCACACCATCAAGATCTATCATCACACAAAATATCAGCATTGTATCTTGACTAACCTAGAAGTAATTGGCAATATTAAGTTTTTGGTTAACTTTTGCAGACAGACAGACAATCAGACAGACAACAGTAAACAAGAGCTTCGCAGAGCGGCGCATATACGCCCGATGGGGCTTGTCAGTAACCTTGGCTTGTCAGTAACCTGAGCTTGAATGATAGCTAAAAATATTTCAAACAGACAAACAACTGGTGCCATAACATAGTATGACCTTTTGAGTGTAAATTGAAAATGATTTTATGCACAACTATATGCCAAACAGTTATTTTGCAAGTTTCAGTTCATTCCAATTGAAAGTGTGACGAGTTGCTCACAATAGAAATATAGTGAATTTCAATAAATTCAAGGGCAGATAATACAAGAAAGACCCAAGCTTTTTGAATTTCGAAAGTCTTATGCTGAACCAAATATCAGGGTTACATTATGACAAGATTCATTTAATCCAATTAAATTTGTAGGAGTTGTGCACACACACACACAAAAAAAAAATCTGTAAATTTAAACTATTTTGTGAAGTAAAGGGCAGATAAATCAGGAACTACTTTAAATATGAAAAAGTATTTAGTCCTCAGCACAAATAGACAACCCACAGAGTCATTATGGCAAGTTTCCTTTCATTCCCATCCAAAATGTAGGAGAAAATGAGCTGACAAGAAATTTTGTTTTTCATCAACTTAAGGGCAGATAATTCAAGATTTCTCAGGAATGACTGGAGCGATTTGAATTTCAAAGGTCTAATGCACAACTAAACATCATAGGGAGTAATTGTGTCTAGTTTCAGCTTGTTTCCATTGATAGTTTAGGAGGAGTTGCGCACACACAAAAAGTGATTTTAGTAAAATTCAAGGGCAGATAATTCGAGATTTCTCAGGAATGACTGGAGCGATTTGAATTTCGAAGGTCTTATGCACAACTAGACATCAAAGAGAGTTATTGTGCCAAGTTTCAGCTCATTCCCATTGATAGTTTAGGAGGAGTTGCACACACAAAAAACAGTGATTTTGGTTATATTCAAGGGCAGATAATTCAAGATTTCTCAGGAATGACTGGAGCAATTTGAATTTCAAAGGTCTTATGCACAACTGGACATCTTAGCGAGTAATTGAGCTAAGTTTCAGCTCATTCCCATTGATAGTTTAGGAGGAGTTGCGCACACAAAAAATTGCTAACAGACAGACAGACAGACGGACGGACGACCGAGGCCATAACATAATACTACCTTTCAGGCGTATGAAAACTAGAACTGTTGCAGAGCGGACTAATACCCCCCACAAGCACTTTGTCAAAATGCAAGTGCTATTAGTTCAGGATGTGTTTGTAACAGATATTGAGTTTATATGCAGCATTTGAGGTCGCTTGGTTCTTGAGTTAGAGTCTGGAAATGAAAATTGAACAAAGGCTCACTGTGACCTTGACCTTTGACCTATGTGACCCCAGAACAATAAGGTACTTCCTTGGGTCATAAGCAACATTTGTATAAAGTTTCATGATTCTAGATCACTTGCTTCTTGAGTTAGAGTATAAAAACGAAATGGTCTACGGACGGATGGACGGATGGATTGACTGACAGACAGACATGGTGAAACCAATATTCCCCCCTCTACTTCGTAGGTGGGGGCTATAAATATGCCCCTGATCTTTCGATGCCAGGACAAAATCTGAAGAAGTGTACCCACCTATGGTTCATCCAATGTGGAATGTTATAGTCATCACCAACCTCTAGACCAGATCTGGAGTTTCTACTCTGAAACTGAAATATAAAGAGGAATGTAACCCTTTTCATGCTGAATAAATTTTTTGCTAAAAATTTGCATCAAATGCAAAGGGCAAAAAGCACTGAAAGTTCCAACTGTAGGTCAATTTTTATTTGAAAAACTAAATCTATTGATAATTCTTGTTTGAAAGTGAGAAACAGGTGGTATAGACTTACCTCAGACTGCACTTAAGTGCAGCCTGATGTTTGTCTGTAGCTCCTGCCAAAATAGGAATATTCTGGGTTCAGCATGACAAGGGTAAAGACTTGTGGCACTATCACCATTCATGAAAGCAACTGTTTGTCAAATTTAGAAGAAAAATTTTAGTTGTTAAGAATGCCACAGTCATAATACAAATAATAAGTTCAAATAGTTTTCAAGACCAGAAATAACTGAGAAAGTTCAATACGGGAAATGCTTCTACATGGCCCTTTTGATGATAAGAAGAGATGCAGTAGGTCTTTTTTTATTTCATCTTTGCATTGTGTCCTCAGGCAAGACATTTCCTCGGTCGCCCAAGCTGTATAAAGATATCTTTTCACAGCTGGGGGCGACTGAGGAAGTGTCTTGCCTAAAAACACACCCCACTGCAAGCTCCTCTCGAAATCATCTGGTTATGAGTCAAGTATGCTAACAAATGAGCAATTGGGGCAGTGACAAATCCCAATAAAGGCCACTACATAATTGTGCAACAGATTATGGACAAACCCCTGATAGTATGGGCAATGTCTGACAACTAGGACTGTTTATGAACATTTCATCCCAATTTGTACACATAAGTAGGAAGAATTGAGCAGTGTTCCCACTGCTTTTCAATCTTGGGGTAAAAATGGGTATTTTACAGTGTTATGTACCCCCTCTATATAACACAAAGAAGGCTGGTTGCAAAAATAGGGATACAAGTATCAATTTAGGGGTAAATCACCCCCATTTTGGGTTTTTTGGGAACACTGTCGAGTTCACAAAATGTTCACACTTCTAGGGTTGTTCTTGGCAAAAACCTGCTGATCACAAAGTTTGGGCACACAGAATAGACCAAGATCAGCCCACACAGACTTATTGAGTATTATTGCATAAAATGTGTGTTTTCCTGTTGTTATAGGGATACGTTAACAAAGCCTGGGCGTTAAAGAGAGAAAACATGGATTACCAAGTAAATTCAAGTGCCATTAACACCCGGCTTTTTTCACACAAAGATTCTCTATCTGGGTCTTTACACTTTCAGTTTCCATGTCCAACGTTATTATAGAGTATAACCTAAAGAAATTGGTCAAAATCCCGCATTAAATTATGTGACGTCGTAAATTAACCAAGCAACATCCATATAAACAAGATGGACGGTGTAATGCATGACGGCATATAAGTAGGTTTGTAAGCGGTTTTATATTGTTTCTATGTAATTATTTTGCTCTTATCTATCTTTTTATGCAATAATAGTGTCAATTCACGCTTTTCCGGGCGAAAACATTTGCAGAGACCCTCATAATGCTTTAACGCCCTCATTCTTCGCACTCGGGCATAAAACCATTTTTTTGGTGTCTGCAAATGTTAACGCCTGGAAAAGCGTGAATTGACACTATTATTGCATAAAAAGATAGCATAAAAAGCTTCACACTCGGGCGTTTAACCATTCTTTTGGTCTCTGCAAATGTTAACACCCACAAAAATGTGAATTAACCCTATATTAAACTCGGCATAGAAAATCATCAAAGCAGAATACCTTAAACAATGGAGCAGCATGTAGAGGCTGTTCACCCATACATACCAAATCACTGCCAACACCTGTAGATAAACACAAAATCTAGGGATCAGCACAATTCGGAACATCACTCAGCCATTTTCGTAAACTGAAACAGACCTTGGATGTATGTAAGGCAGATGGGTATGTAACAAAATTGTGCAATTTGTTAGGCCCAAACAGTGTAAGAAAAACTAGCACTGTAGATTTATATCTTTTACAGTAAATAACGGCTGAAAAATTTTAATTTTGAGAATGACTAATCATTCTCAAAAATTTAAGATTTTTTCAGCCATTATTTAAGAATCTAAAGATATTTACATTAGGATTCGATGGTTTCACATCAGTGACTTAAACGAGTAGTGTTGGCGACGTCTAATGTTTTCACTCAAAGTTTTGAGGGCTTACACCATTTTAACTGACGTCATCAAGTTTTTCCAAGTTTTTCCCGTAACTTTTAAAAACAGTCCGTCTATGTACATCTGAGGTTCATTGTGAGATTGGCCGAGTGGTGTTCATCACTAGCATAAGTCCTCCAGTTTAAGAATTAATGATTTTAGTGAGGACTGAAAGAAGTTACCATATTGCAGGTCCTTCAAGCTTGTAGTTTATGGTCAATTTTTGGAAAATACACTTTCCAATACTAAATTATGTGCAACTTTGTGACAAAATTGTGGAAAAAGAAGTATTGTAGAAAAAGAGAACTTGCTTGGCATGTGCAATTTCTTTTCTTCCTATGTTGACTTTCCGTTCATTTCGCTGCTTACATCCCATGATTTTCTAAGAGGTCATGATCTTATCAGGGAGGACCTGTTACATTTAGGACTAATAGGTACTTCAGGCCAATGGCAAGAAATTATATTTGTTTTGGCATTAAGTATAGACAAAGATCAGTTTGCACATATTTGTAGTACGTTGCAAGTCGTTAACTACCTGGTTTTACTTTATAAACCGGAATACTTTCAATATTACATTTTCAGGGGAAAAAAAAGATGAAAATTACAGAATCACAATTAATGCATCCAGTAGTTTCCACACTTTGATTTGATGCAATTTAAGAATAGTCGTACATGGTATTAAACCACATACCACAATCTATAGTCCTCTGTTTTGTAATGTTAGTCAACTCTCTGTTTACTTCAAAAACTCCCGCACCAGGGGTTATTACCACGGCCACCTTCCCTGTTCTGTCAAAGTTACGGTCAAAATAGTACTGTTCAAATACTGAAAATATATCGTGACAATGATGACAAGTTAAGGATAATGACTCAAAACCACAACTTATCATTCCTCTTTAACACCTTTTCAGCACTATATTTTTCTCTTATTAATTTCTTCCCCTAAATAAACAGGTTTTACAATTAACACTTTGCTTGAAATAATTTTTGCTATATTTTATCAATTTGAAACCAATATTACACTTTTCATAGGTCAGCAATTGGTTGAAACTCAAAAGATCATTATTCAGTTATCTATAACTTGTGATACAAAGTTTTTGTTTAAGAGGTGGTGCTATTTTGGATTCAAATTAAATTATTTCAAAAATATCTATACAAATCCTAAATTGTAGGTTATTTTTGGAATTGTCTCCTCAAGATGATTCAAATAAGTAGCTATAACATAGGGTTTTAATGAGAAATAAAGATTTTAGATCAGGTTTATCCCTTCTTATGGTTACAGGGAACTATTACATTTCCCATTGTCGACCATTATAACAAAAGTCTGAATAGCTCATCCCCCAAAATTTCACGGGAGGTCAAGCCTTATACCAAATTATAGAAAAAATCAGTCGTGCATCCAAATAGACCATTTCAAATATAGCATGAGCCCTTTTATCAATGAGTAATGATGTCATTTTTAAGATAACCCTTCTCATTCAAAGTCGGTTCCAGAAAATACCCCAATGTCTAGAAAATGCCTCTCAAGACCCAAAATAGATTCTCACTTCTACCATTTTGCACCTAAATTGTAGAAATATTGTTAATCTCCAAAAATAAATTACAATTATTGATCAAAATATATCATGGATCAATCAGTGGCCGCCCTTATCTTTGTTTACTTTCACCGTAAATTCCCTAGACAAAATGTGACAGATTGTAATAGATCCCTATAACCTTATCTGCACCTCTCAAAAAAGTTATGAAAAGCAGAGTAATACGTCTTACAATTGAGTGTCATATTCAGTGTCTCTAAAAAGTTTCCCTGTGCAGCTGTTGAGTTGTAAGCCTTGGGTACTTTATATCCCGGTCTTTTATGGTACTGCAACACACGTTTCTTGTACTCATTAAATATTTTACGTAGCTGTTTTAGCGTGCAAGTCCATTCATCATACATGTATCTCTCATTCTGTACCACAACCCTGTAAAAAAATAATCCATTACCAAATCACACAATTTTAGAATGGTGCGATATCAAATAATTTGCAGACGAAAACTCTTAGGTAAAAAATAACCATCTTTTGAAGAAGAAAACATTCTAAACAACGTTGAAATTGCTTGTCATTCTCCATAATGTTTTACCAAAGGCAAACATATTTCTTGTACTCATTAAATGATTTACATTGCTGATTTAGTGCACACTTTATTATCATACATGTACCATTCATTCTGTACCACAACCCTGTAGGAAAAATTAATCAATTGCCAAAGAAAATAATTTTAGAGTGGTTCCATATTAAATAGATTGCAATAATTGTAATTAAGAGTTTGCTATAAAAATATAATTTTCAATCTTTTCTTATTTAAAAAAAGAGAATCAGGTGGTATTACCTTTACTTAAACTTTAAGTCTTAAAGGCATAATAATTGTATTTTTCTATATCTCCTGCAAAAGGAGGTTAGGCATGACAAGGGTTTATGGTTAAGTTTTAAGTATTTCTTATTTCTAAAATTCATATACATGTACTATAACAGGTGAAATCATTTTCCTCACCTATAAAAATCTTCATAAAATCTGCCTTTGTAATCCTGCTGAAGGCATTCCTGCATATAATGGGGAAACTCATCTGGAATGGAAAACATAAAATAACTTATTCTTTGTGTTGAATTCAGATGTAATAAGATCTGTCGCAAAGTGGACTTAACCCTTGTCATGCTGAACCTGGAATATTCCTGCTTTGGCAGGAGCTATAGACAAACATCAGCCTGCACATATGTGCAGTCAGATGTTAGTCTACATCACCTGTTTTCTCACTTTCAAACCAGAATTGTCAATAGATTTAGTTTTTCAAAAAGAATTTGACATACAGTTGGGACTTACAGTGCTTTTTGCCCTTTGATTTTGTGAAAATTTAAAGCCAAAATTATTCAGCATGACAAGGGTTAAAACCCCCACAGATGCTTTGTCCTAGTTCTGTAAAAGTTATTGAGAAAATTTAAAGTAGAAAAAATTACCCCTTAATTCATGAGATTCTTACAAAATGGCATTTTTCGAAGTTTTATTTTCTAAGCCATCAAACAGTATACCTCTAGACTGGGCCTCGTAAAATGTTCTTGAAAACATTACAATGGTAACATCATGACAACAGCCTTGTTCCTGAAATAACAAATAGAAACAGATTCACTTTGTTGAACAGTGTGATGGAAAATAAAGTGGTGAACGGTTCAGCACATAATTGTACTAAGTCTCTATACATTGTATGGACACTTAGAACAGTCTTGCACTGAACTTATGTTTTACATGTCATTTACATTAAGAATGAACAATTATATACCTATGAAGAATAACAGTAGTTATTTAAACTGGAAAAAAAGATAATTCAAAGTTACTAGCCGAAGTAATTTATCAACTTAGTAGGAGGCTTTTAAAAATGATGTGTTATATTTTTCTCTCTGATTTTAAATTTTGAAACCCCCCTCTACTTCTACTGAAATAAAATGTCTACTAAGATTTTTATATAGAACCAGTTTGAATTCTTTATCACTAAGTTTTGGATGGAGGGAGTTAATTTGATTCCATATTGTAAAACTTCATTGACCCTAAGGCCATGAATTAAAATGACAGATTTTAATAACAAACAACAATTTTTTGGTTAGCCAACAACATCTTTAAAATATCTATTTCCCTTCTTCATTTATACTCAATACATTCTCAGATTGTTACCTTCCATTTCTCATAAAGATCAGTCAAGAACCCATTAACTGCCTTTTCAAAGTAGAGATCACCATTGATGTCAAACTCCCACATCTCTGAACTCATCTGTATGAAGATTTGAACAACCGAAGTCGAGGATCGGAACACAATCTGTCAAATGTAAATATACAAGATGAACAAGATCTGTTTGTGAAACACTTATACCTCAGTAACCAGGGTTTTAATGTCTCAAAAGAAAGAGGTTCCAAGCCTCAAACGTTAGGCTCAAAGTGGTCCTTGCTTGAGTTTTGGAAGTCCCTGCTTTAACTGTGAACTGTTTTCTTCTGTAAATTTTAATTTTTACTTTTGCTACACAAGGTATTGAACAGATGTGTATTTTTTTGGAATCATTTTCACAGAAGAATCAAAGACCTTTTGGACACAGTCTTCATTTTATCTCTGAAGTTGATCCCTAGAGGGATTTCAGGACTCACATCAGAAAGTTTAGAGAGCCCCTGGCCACTAATTTGAGAGTCTCAGACTGGCAAAACCTGTGTCCCTTTAAACCATGCTCAGTAACAGCTATTTTTTCCAAATCAGACCCTGATAAATGACATTGATGTTGACTCAAGATCTTGATATAAAATGGTGTGCATCAATGAGATGTACCTCTATGCAAATTATGAACATTTAATTTCAAATTCTCTTGAAGTTATAGGAAAAAGTTAAGTTTGTAGTTTTGGTTATTAGTCAGACAGACGGACAGGCAGACAGACAGCAGTGAAATAATATGCCCCCAAACAGCTTTGCTAAAATTTTCCCCACAATAATTAAGTTAACAAACATGCAGTTTAGGCTGAGATCTGACTTGTCACTGCACATCTGTGCAGGCTGATCTTATTCTAAACTGTCTGCCAAAGCATTGTATTTGTCATTAACAGCATGAGAAAGATTAAAATATCAAATAACTTACCCTTGTATCTTCTGAGATCACTCCACAAGTCACCTTCTCACCTTTAGCCCATAACTCATTCACTTGTGTCCTTAAATCATGATAGAGAAAATACCATGTATTCAGTGAAAACTGTTTGACTGTCTCACTCTGCTTTGCAGGCAAGTGAACATGCAAAGCTGGGTAAAAATTGCAAACAGTTTGCACCATTTTGTCATTATGAACTCAAGGTCGGTTTTTGTTGATTAAAATACAGAAATGAAAGAACATGAGAAAGACTGGCAAATTTAAATTACAGGCCCTGACTCCCAAAATACAACACTTTACATTCGAGGTACAGGATTTTTCTCCAAAAATTCAGGTGCCCAGCTCAAAACTTAGTGGTCAGTGACGAGTGATTCCTACAAGACTTTTTGCTGATTTGAAAGTGTTCAATTTTATTGTTATTTTTTCAAAAGAATTGAGACCCACACAGGGGTCGACACTAACTTCTGAGAATAAGGAGTGCATTGGACTCCTAACCCAAGAAATCAAGGAGTCCAAGCTCAAAGTACTGAGTCCAAATTTTCATAATAGGAGAACATAGTGGAAAAGAAGAAATTGCTTGTTATAAGCAATTTCTTCTTTTCCACAATGTTCTTCCAAAGAATTTTTTTTTTCAAAATACTTTGCAGTGCAAGAAAATGTTTTGTTCAACAACTTTTGAAGTGAAAAAATCTATAGTACCAGCAAAGGAAACTGCCTTGTTCATTAGTTTTTCAAAATATTCTCATATCATGACCCTTGCAGTCCATCAGACTCCTTACTCCTTAATTATCCTTGTGGAAGTGCAATAACATACATGTTCATTTTTGGATAGATATCATATGCTAGAACTAAGCCTCTTCCATTGAAGGCTTCTGATAGAAAACTTTTGTCAGACAGAAAGCAAAGGAATAAGACAGAAGGGGTAACTATTTACAACCTCTCTTTCTTTGTAAAGTAATCCCATGTCATTGGAACTCCTTTTGAATCATTTCCATGAGACAATTCCATTTAGTACCCGAAAATATTATTCATTTAAATGGCATCAAAATATTTTAATCTAAAATCCAATTTATTTCCTCTTTTATGGTAAGGAAAGGTAACACTCAAACGATAAATCTCCTAATCTCTTGATGTTGCTAACAAAAGACATTTGATAATTAAGATAACTCACATTGAAAAGAACTTAAACAAGAGCTGTCGGAGGACAGCTAAGCTCGACTATTCCTAGTGCTGGATAGTAACAGCAAATCAATATCGACATTGGAAATTCAATAAAATGAAAGACAAGAGAAAAGAATCTTTGTCTAGATGCTGATATAATGGTCACAGAAGCATGTGCAGAGTTTCAAAGCAATAGCTTTAGTAGGAACAGAGATACAACTAACATAACAAGATGTGTTTGTGAAACACGAATGCCCCCGACACGGCATTTTTTTTCAAAGTTTGTCCTTGACAGATGACCTTGACCTTGTCACATGACCTTTACTTTGGTACCAGCGGATGCGGATCATTGAGATCTATCATCATTCAAAATATTAGCTTTGTATCTTGAATAGGCATGAAGATATTAGCAAGGTTAAGTTTTCATGTTAAGTTTTTTCAAAGTTTGACCTTGACAGATGACCTTGATCTTGTCACATGACCTTTACTTTGGTACCAGTGGATGCAGATCATTGAGATCTATCATCATGCCAAATATTAGCTTTGTATCTTGTATAGGCTTGAAGATATTGGCAAGGTTAAGTTTTCGGTTAAGTTTTTTCAAAGTTTGACCTTGACAGATGACCTTGACCTTGTCACATGACCTTTACTTTGGTACCAGCGGATGCGGATCATTGAGATCTATCATCATGCCAAATATTAGCTTTGTATCTTGTATAGGCTTGAAGATATTGGCAAGGTTAAGTTTTCGGTTAAGTTTTCGGACAGACGGACGGACAGACGGACAGACAGACAGACGGACGGACGGACAGACGGACATGAGTAAAACAATATGCCCCCGATCTCTCGATACAGGGGCATAAAAACAGTTGCACATAAAAACATAACCAAGATTTTTAAGGCCGAAAAGGGTAAAAATTCCACTAAATTAAATATCAGAGTAATGAATCTTTTTCTGCAGGCTAATATTATGGTCACAGAAGCATGCGTAAAGTTTCCAAGCAACAGCTATAGTAGAAATAGAGATAATACAGAAACACAACATTTGCACGTAGAAACTTAACCAAAAATTTCTAAGTCCAAAAAGGGTTAAAAATCCACTAAATTCTATACCAGAGAGTTGAATCTTTATCAAGAGGCTGTTGTTATGATCATTGAAGCAAATGCAAAGTTTGAAAGCAATAGCTTAAATACAATTAGAGATATAACTGATGTACAACATTTGCATGTAAAAACTTAACCAAGAATTTCTGAGTCTGAAAAAGGTTAAAATTCCACTAAATTCAATATCAGAGTAATAAATGTTTGTCAAGAGGCTGATATCATAGTAACAGAAGCATGTGTAGAGTTTCCAAGCAAAAGCCTAGGTAGAAATAGAGCTATAACTGATATACAACATTTGCACGTAAAAACTTAACCAAAATTTCTAAGTCCGAAAAGGGTTAAAATTCCACTAAATTCAAAATCAGAGTATTGATTCTTTGTCAAGAGGCTGATATTATGGTCATAGAAGCATGTGAAAAGTTTGAAAGCAATAGCTTTAGTAGAAATAGAGATATTACAGAAATACAACATTTGCACGTAAAAACTTAACCAAGATTTTTTAAGTCCGAAAAGGGTTAAAATTCCACTAAATTTAATATCAAAGTAATGAATCTTTGTCAAGAGGCTGATATTATGGTCACAGAAGCATGTGCAAAGTTTCAAAGTAATAGTTTAAGTAGAAATAGAGATATTACAGAAATACAACATTTGCACGTAAAAACTTAACCAAGATTTTTAAGTCCGAAAAGGGTTAAAATTCCACTAAATTCAATATCAGAGTAATGAATCTTTGTCAAGATGCTGATTTTATGACCACAGAAGCATGTGTAAAGTTTCAAAGCAATTGCTTTTATAGAGACAGAAATATTACAGATAAACAACATTTGCACGTAAAAACTTAACCAAGATTTTTAAGTCCAAAAGGGTTAAAATTCCACTAAATTCAATATCAGAGTAATGAATCTTTGTCAAGATGCTGATTTTATGACCACAGAAGCATGTGTAAAGTTTCAAAGCAATTGCTTTTAAAGAGACAGAAATATTACAGATAAACAACATTTGCACGTAAAAACTTAACCAAGATTTTTAAGTCCAAAAAGGGTTAAAATTCCACTAAATTCAATATCAGAGTAATGAATCTTTGTCTAGATGCTGATATTATGGTCACAGAAGCATTTGCAAAGTTTCAAAGCAATAGCTTTCATAGAAACAGAGATTTTAAACACTTGCACGTAAAAACTTAACCATAGCATTACGCCGACGCCGACGCCCGGGTGACTGGAATAGCCCCCCTATTCTTCGAATAGTCGAGCTAAAAACTCATAAATATATATGTTTATAATTCCATGGCTCAGTGTGAAACAATAGTAACTACCTATAATCATATAGGCAGTTAAAGTTGTTTTGCACAGAGCCACCTTTATTTATCATATCGATAGCTGTTATTGCAATTACATTTATAGGCAGTTACAACTGTTTCATGCTAAGCCATAGATATACAAGTTTTCATGACATAACATTTTGTTACACAATTTTTAAATTAACAAAACACAAATCTATCAAACAATTACCTCATTTCACTGAAAGCAATCTTTTTATGTAGATACACACACGTGTCTTTCTGTAACAGAAATTGTGATCAATGGTTAAATGAGAGATGTTGAAATACCCATTTACTCCACTTGTACCTGGACAAGTAAAAGATTATTTCACTTGTCCAGGATCAAAATGAATTTCACCTTTTCCCACATCATATGTTCATATTTTGAGACAGATTATGTCTATAATAGGCTACTGATAGAGACAAGTGATTGTATTTATTTACTTTTTACTTTTGGCTTTTGGTGATGAGTAAGTACACATGTACTTGTAAATCTATAGTATTAGTTGGCCATTTTGGCCATTTTTCATCATCTTAAATATGGTATCTGCTAATAGATCCAACCTATTTATAATGGAAAAGTGGTTATTCTTATAGAACCCTGGGGTTCTATAAGAGGGTTAACGATACCTATGAGTTTTTGGCATTTTACAAAAGTACGAATTTAAATGTCAAAAGCCTGCACAAATATTGTAAAAAGAATTTTTTGATTGTACGGGCTATTACAGTGCTGAAATGGATACAACATAAAACAGAGTGAAATGCAAATGAATTCAATTTGCAAAATCAAGTGTCAAATATCCAACATTCTATGATTATAATTCAAAATAAAATGTAAGCTTTTCAAGCATTGTGTTTGCAAGCTTTCAAAACTCTGTTATTGCGCTGCGCATTAGCGCTGCGCCATTTGTGATGAGTTTGGGATGTTGATTTGAGTGTTCATGTGAATTGGTTTATTATTGATATAAGCAAATTGTCCTGGTCAAAAAATTAAGTCTTAGCTAGAAAAAAAAATACTTTTTTTCAATTCTCTTAATTTGAAAATGCGATAGATTTTACATGGTTGCTGATAATTTTGCTAATTACTCCTTTTTCTGGGAAAAAAAGCATTATAAATGACGAACTCTCTTTTATCTCGAAAAAAATGACCAACAATCTAAAGGATCGGTCGTAGCCGACGCTGCATTAACATATTAACGTTACTTTGAGCTTTTTGATCTAAAAATGAAATAAAATTTATCGTTATTCTTTTTTTTCAATTGCGGATTTTTCTGAAATGTTTAAATTTATGTTCGGTTTATGTTATTGTCTTTTTTTTATTATATCTTCTGTTAGTAAAATTTTGTATTTCATTGATATAAGCGCATAATTAAATTACGTTTTTGACTTAGTCCTTTCGATTTAATGTGTTGTTTGGTTTGTTTACGGTTGGTATTTTTATTAAAATCGAAAGGAGTTGATCATCGATACAAGAAGCAATAATCATTGAAATAATGTTTAGATTATTTATTTATTCGATCAAAAGTCTGATTTTCAATAAAATTTAATTTAATGCGAATGAGTAAAGAAATAATTATACATTAGTAAATAGATGAGAAATGATTTATTTGGTGTTTTATCTCGGTGTTTGTTCTTGACTTTTCCTTTCGATTTTTTGCCTCTTTACCCGCGTATTGATTTAGCGTGTCTGGGGACTACTTATTTACATAACCACATTTTCACAGACAACAAAGGCGATCGAAGAGTGTAGCGAAAACAAAAGCGCTGATCAGGTTTGTGGTTTATTGCCAAGCTAATCTGCATTTTTCTTTTTACTTTCAATGGCAAATTGTTGGTTTTATCACACAGTGGCTAAAATGGAAATAAGATATGCAAGGGACAAGCAAATATATGCAGTGGACCAACTTACATGTATATTTTGACATTTGTTTCAAATGCTCCTTTCATATATTTGACTTCAAAAGTGCATTTCAATTCAAAACAGGTGGTTAACTTTACCATACCCTTTTTAAGAGCTGGGTAAACAATACTATAAGCTTATGAAAAACAAAACAAAATAAGCTTTCTCATGATGAAACCGACGTTTTTCCTGACTAGGTAATACAAACCAACCTGTACACACCAAAAAATAGCTAGAGGCTTGAAGTTTCGTATTCAGAAAGCAAAGGAATTGTACTATCATTTGGGTCTTTTTTTCTGCATTGCAAATTGTTGCTTTTCCCATGAGCGAGCTCAAATACTGCCCATTGTTGTGTTCATATAAATTTTGTTGTACATAGACAAACAAGCCATCTTTTACTAGTCATGTTCTTTTTACATTTTATATCACAAGTTTACCCCTGTTTCTAAGATGAATGTTGAATTTTTCTTGATTGTATATGCTTTTCCCATGAGCGAGCTCAAATACTGCCCATTGTTGTGTTCATATAAATTTTGTTGTACATAGACAAACAAGCCATCTTTTACTAGTCATGTTCTTTTTACACTTTATATCACAAGTTTACCCCCGTTTCTAAGATGAATGTTGAATTTTTCTTGATTGTTGTATACATTTGATTATATCATGTGAACCTTGTCTAGAATGTGCTGTCAACTTATTCTGATTTTTCAATATGTTTGATTCACAGCCATCAACTAACACTCCATGACCAAATCAGAAAAATAGTGAACAAATAATGTTTGTTTACAATAGCAAAGTGCCAGCCTTAGAAAGAACAAGATGTTCTAGTGCTGGAATTGCAAAAGCTTCCATTGTAAGGTATATCCTCAAAACTTGGATAAGCACAGACTGCATGTGTACTGCATAACATACACCATAATTATTGTACTTACCGTTTCAGGTTAACAAAGCAATGTGTCAGTAAGTGTGTTATGCAAAGTCATCTATTTGTTTTTACAAAATGCATTGTATTCATTAATAAAAGAAATTGCTGTTTAAAAAATGTTCATTTTCATTTAACCCCAAAATCTAATTAATGCAAATAAACAACAGACAATGACTCCCTTCAAGGAATTTAATCTTAAAAGAGCTTTTGCCGATGCTTTCACAAAAAAAACTGTCAGTCATATATTGTAAGAGAAGAATAGTTCACATTCAAGAATGGATTGGTTGATTTTGCGTTGTACGTCCTACTCAACAGTTAAGGTCATAATTGAGCCGCGACGTCAGAAAACCAACAATGTGGTTTTCAACCAGGTCGGAAAAAAAACGGGCAGTGAAGCGACAGAAGATAACTAGAAGCTTAATTTCGTATTAAGAAAATAGAGGGATTGCACTATCGGTGTAGCAAAAACAAGGGCGCTGATCAGCTTCGGGGCTACCGCAAAGCTGATCTATGCCTTTATTTTCGCATATGCAGATTGTTGCTTTTCCCATGAGGCGGCTCAATTTATGGAGACTGGATTTTGGTTTAAAGTCTAATCAAAAAGACTGCAGAAACCCATCTCAACCCATCTAGTGATGTAATGATCATCCAGTGGTATTGATTAGTGAGTTACGATAATCGATTACACTTTGTCATAATCGATCATAGGAAAACATGGATAAACAGTAGAAAAAATTAATTTGAATAAACAACATTTCATTTCCGCAGCGCTTTCTCCTTTGCTCCAAACTGGAGCAATTTTTTACTTGTTGTAATTGATCTGCTTCTGATTAACACCCATGCATTGTTTAGGTATAAGTACTTTAGTATTTTTTTTCTTTCTGAACACTGCATTTTTTTATGTGTTACAAGGAAAAGGTTACCCAGAGGACAGGTTACCCTGGGACATCTGTAAGTTGGCAAACTTTACATGGAGACCTTACTCCACTTGACAGGAAAGTTCCCACTTTTGAATTTTTGAAAACAATTAACCATCTATGTACCTTGGATTTGATATAGAAATGGCCAAGTGCAATCTTATTGAGGCTGTGCATGACATTTCCAACAATTTGCAGGACACTTGTTTGAGTGAGCCTGAATGGTCCCATAATGCAATTAGAACATAATCTGTCTGCCTAAGGATATTCCAAGACCATATCTATCTATAAAGAGCCAAGTTAAGACCCTGGATAGACTGTGTGGATGCACAGGCTGGCAAGAGTCTTTGCTTGGTGCACATTTAAAATTGTTGGAAATGTCACACACAGGCTCATTGAGGATACTGTATTTGGGGGTCAACACTAATTGTTTTTCCATGGAATCCTGACTTAATATTTTGTGGATTCCTCTGGATAATAAGGGTTTGTTTGTTTGAATGGGGTTTTACATCCCTTTCAACATTATTTCAGTCATATTGCAGTGGCTGGAGCATCTTACAATAGATTCCTGGTTTCTCACACCAGTACTACCATCACATCCTTTCCCTAGCCTCCAGCTGCTATCCCACATAGGTCTACCATTATCAACCAATTAGTGGGAGACAAATAGCAGGAAAGGATGATTGCCGCTGTCCAGTATAGAACCTTGGCAGTCTGATGCACTATCAACTGGGCCATTAAGGGTGGCTCTCTGGATAATTAGGGATCCCTTCTTTCATTTAGATAGGTAGAACTAGAGCTGTCGCAAAGTGGACTAATACCCCCAACAGCACTTTGTCAATTGAACAAAGGCTGATTGTGAACTTGACCTTTGAAATATGTGAACCAAAAACAATAGTGCAATTCCTTGGGTCATAAGCAGCATTTATGAAGTTTCATGATACTAGGTAGCTTCCTCGAGAGTAAGAGTCCAGAATCAAAAAGGTCTACGAATGGATGGATTGAAGGATGAGAAGACAGATGGACAGACATGGTGAAACCAATATCCCCCCTCTACTTCATGGTTGGTTTTAACTTCACCTTGTCCTTACAAATGTAAGATACTAAATGAAGTAGGAAACTTGCATGAAAAAAATAGAAGATAGAAATAGATTTTGACTGAAAGAATCCCTACTAAATTATACAGATAAAAAAGGAACCTGAACAGGCATAATTCTGGCTCAGAATAGCATGTGCAAAAATATCTCATTTAGCTGAATTTAATGAGAAATTAAGAATTTTAGCAAGAAATTTAAACAAATTGATGGCTCAGCATTGAACAGTTGTAACTGCTTATATGATTATAAGCAGTTACAACTGATTTACAGAGCCAACAAAATCCTTCAATAAATCAAATTTTGCTTTGAGATTTTTCTCTCATTAAACAAGTTTCAATGAGACTTCTGGCAGAAAAATGAAAGAATCTCTCAATGTCTCACCCAAAAATTATCCCTACCTAACATAATCCTGTGCTCTTGACTTATGTGATCCCTCCCACTATTCTGGGGTCCTCAGTATTCTTGGGCCCATTTTACTAAACTTCTTAAGATCATTTTTTTGCCATAAAAGTAAAAAATTAAAGTTGCTTCTAAATTAGTAGCTCGATATGGAATTCTGCCATGCATCATCTCATTGGAATCGTCTTCTAAAGACGATTCCAACGAGATATTGCGAGGTAGAATCTAACAATGAATGAAAGCACCAGGTATGATTTGTGATTTTGACTAATGATTAATTTTTCCGTCAGAAGCTTAGTAAATCGGGCCACAGGACACTGACACAGTTAGTTTCAAACCCCACTGTATCACTTACCATACTATTCCTGATCCTGTGCATATCACTTCTACTGAAATATTGGTCCTTAAATTGTACTTCAACCAAGTCTAGAGTCACAGCCTGAATAGAAAGACATGTGCAAAAAATACTTTTCATGATAATACATGTACATTCAAACCTGTATTAACAAGCATCTAAGGGTCATTCGAAAAGTGCTTAAGACAGGTGCTTGCTTAGCCCTTGTCATGCTGAACCCGGAATATTCCTGCTTTGGCAGGAGATATAGACCAACATCAGCCTGCACCTATGTGCAGTCTGATGTTAGCCTACACCACCCATTTCTCACTTTCAAACCAGAATTATCAATAGATTTAATTTGTTCAAATAAAAATTGACCTACAGTTAGTACTTTCAGTGATTTTTGCCCTTAGATTTTGATGAAAATTTTTAGCCAAAATTTATTCAGCATGACAAAGGTTAATACAGGTTAATATCTGTTCAACTGCCTCATTTGGGAAACCATTGGCTACTTGCTTAATACAGATGGCTTGCTGAATATAGGTGGCTTCTAACGTAAGTTTGACTCTATTATATTTTACACTAGCTTTTGATGTCACAGCTGCATTCATTTGGTGAATCCTTCGAATTTGCAGGATTAACATATTGCAGGTGTCTATGCTGCTGAAAGCTTGGGTAAAAATATGATATTATGTTTAAAAGAATTTACCTCAAAAAGAGAACTATTTGTTTGTAAAAAGTAAAATGATTTTACAAACTATTGATAGGTTTCAAAAACTTGTAAATGTAGGAGATACTTAACTCCTTTACCCTTTTCATGCTTAATAAATTTTGGCTAAATATTTCCATCAAAATCAAAGGGCAAAAAGCACTGAAAGTATCAACTGTAAAACTATTGACAATTCTGGTTTGAAAGTCAGAAACAGGTGGTGTAGACTAACATCAGACTGCATATATATGCAGGCTGATGTTTGTCTATAGCTCCTGCAAGAGCAAGAATATTCCGGGTTCAGCATGACAAGGGTTAAGCTTTCTCAGATTTTGGGGAAAATAATACTTTGAGGACAATGTAGCTTTTCTCTTCAAGGATAGAAAATATTACAAGATCCATTAATGCACATTTTGACCATGCGCCTACTTTGTATGCTTGAGCATAAAGTAGTTCAATAGAAATAATATCTCAAAGGAGCAAAATAAATACTTTTTAATCATTGATAAAAAATAAAACAAGATGTGTTTGTGAAACACGAATGCCCCCGTAACAGCATTTTTTTTTTTAAAGTTTGACCTTGACAGATGACCTTGACCTTGTCACATGACCTTTACCTTGTCACATGACCTTGACTTTGGTGTTCAGCTTTGTATGTCAAATACTTTTGGAGAAAAGGCAAAGGTTAAGTTTTTGGGTTAAGTTTTCAGACAGACGGACGGACAGATGGACAGACTGACATGAGAAAAAACAATATGCCCCCGATCTCTCGATACAGGGGCATAAAAAGAGATTTTTATAAATGTAGAGAAAAATGAAACCCAAAGATTAAACCGTATGAATTTGCTTTTTTTTTTATTCAAACCAATATGATTCATATGATTCATATGATTCATTTTTCTAGTTTCATACCTCCATGAACAAATGTAGAATAAGCTAGTATTTTTTACCTTTTTTTTAACTCATTGACATGTGATTTACAATTTAAAAATAGAGATAGAGAGCATCCTTTTTTCCTTTTCTTTTTAAGCTTTGCTTATATTTTAAATTAATTTAATTTTGGTCATATCTATTTTTTGTGTGTTCTGGTTGGCTGAAAAATTAGCTGCAATCCCTCAATGAAATTAATTTTGAGTACGCAGCTATATTGTCAACTTCTGCACAAAGTAGTTCCAAAAGAAATCTATCCTATTTGGAGAAATGTTTACACTTTTGCTTCATTATATTAAATTTTAAGATATGAAGAGAGAATTTGTTCATTTCATGGAGATATGAAACTAAAACCATAAGCAAACTCATGTGTGAATCCACTTTGTGTATTCATACAATGAGATTAGGTTTTTAGATTCATACCTCCAAGAAATCAATAAATATTCTCCTCATCTCTTAAGTGATTTCTATATACTGTAATTCTCCTAATAAATGCTTCCAGGAGCATTAAAAAACATGGTCTGGGAGCTTTTAATTAGAATATATTTTCTGATTCAAAAAATCATTAAACTTATGTCTTTTAGGCCCTTTTCCCTTTAGTTTGAGATTAATTTCCTCTAGACAATCATATAAATGATTGTTTAGAGGAAATTCACATCAAATTAGAGAAGAAGTCTTGACAAGTTCTTAAAATTTAGGCATTTGCAGTTGGTTTTCTTAGTGAAAAATGTAGAGAAGCTACTATTAGGGAGGGTGATTTTATTAACCCTTGTCACGCTGAACCCGGAATATTCCTGCTTTGGCAGGAGCTATAGACAAACAACAGCCTGCACATATGTGTAGTCTGATGTTAGTCTACACCACTTGTGTCTCACTTTCAAATGGATATTGTCAATAAATTTAGTTTTTCAAATAAAATTGACCTACAGTTGGTACTTTCAGTGCTTTTTGCCCTTTGATTTTGATGGAAATTTTTAGCCAAATTTTATTCAGCATGACAAGGGTTAAGGGCAATACCGTACATTACTTACACTAGGATCCACTTTGTTGACTATCACATTTTGGTATGGTTTAAGGTGGAACGCTGTAGCTATAGTGTGGGGTTAAGGGCCATACAGTACATTACTTACACTAGGATCCACTTTGTTGACTATCACATTTTGGTATGGTTTAAGGTGGAACGCTGTAGCTATAGTGTGGGGTTAAGGGCCATACCGTACATTACTTACACTAGGATCCACTTTGTTAACAATCACATTTTGGTATGGTTTATGGTGGAATGCTGTAGCTATAGTGTGGGGTTAAGGGCCATACCGTACATTACTTACACTAGGATCCACTTTGTTGACAATCACATTTTGGTATGGTTTATGGTGGAATGCTGTAGCTATAGTGTGGGGTTAAGGGCCATACCGTACATTACTTACACTAGGAACCACTTTGTTGACACTCACATTTTGGTATGGTTTATGGTGGAATGCTGTAGCTATAGTGTGGGGTTAAGGGCCATACCGTACATATCTTACACTAGGATCCACTTTGTTGACAATCACATTTTGGTATGGTTTAAGGTGGAATGCTGTAGCTATAGTGTGGGGTTAAGGGCCATACCGTACATTACTTACACTAGGATCAACTTTGTTAACAATCACATTTTGGTATGGTTTAAGGTGGAATGCTGTAGCTATAGTGTGGGGTTAAGGGCCATACTGTACATTACTTACTTTAGGATCCACTTTGTTGACAATCACATTTTGGTATGGTTTAAGGTGGAATGCTGTAGCTATAGTGTGGGGTTAAGGGCCATACCGTACATTACTTACACTAGGATCCACTTTGTTGACAATCACATTTTGGTATGGTTTATGGTGGAATGCTGTAGCTATAGTGTGGGGTTAAGGGCCATACCGTACATTACTTACACTAGGATCCACTTTGTTGACAATCACATTTTGGTATGGTTTAAGGTGGAATGCTGTAGCTATAGTGTTGGGTTAAGGGCCATACCGTACATAACTTACACTAGGATCCACTTTGTTAACAATCACATTTTGGTATGGTTTAAGGTGGAATGCTGTAACTATAGTGTGGGGTTAAGGGCCATACCGTACATTACTTACACTAGGATCCACTTTGTTAACAATCACATTTTGGTATGGTTTAAGGTGGAATGCTGTAGCTACAGTGTGTTCAATGCTCACAGTATCTATAATACAAATACAATCAAGGCTTGTTCTAGTGTTTGAAGTAAGAGTTAGGTTGAATTGAGTTTAACGAGGCTTTCAACATTTTTTCTGTTATATCGCTGGTGTTTGTCTTACCAGTACAACCATCAAATTCTTCCCTAGCCTCCAGCTGCTATCTCACATAGGTTTACAATTATCAACCCATTGGTGAGAGACAAATAGTCAGAAAGAATGAGTGCCACCGTCAGGGATTGAACCCCAGACCTCTAGATTGATATTCCGACGCGCTTCCAACTACGCTATGTCGGCAACTTGAAGTAAGGGAGTCATTGAATCCTTAACCATGACATTCTAGAGGTCAAAACTGATTTTAAAGGGGATAAACAATAAAAAAAAAAGCATATTGTGAGTAGAAATCTCAGGTTTCAGTGTCAATTCACCTTTTCTTGTCAAGATATTAAGGTAGCAATTTAAAGTATAAAATTCTTGATAGTGTATAAGATACCTCTTTCAAAACTTAAGTGGTTAGACAAGTTCTGACCCTTAGAAATTTCTAAACATAGTATATTTTCAGATTTAAGAGGGTCAAAAACCTAGTTTCTATTCCTTTGTTACAAGTAATTTCTCCTTTTCCATCAATTTTTTTTCTAAATTCAGGATTGAAGATGAGATTTACACTGACAAATTCAAGGTGATTGATATTGAATGACCGTTGAATACAAGTTTTGAATGAAAGAAGAGTCCAGGAGCTGTTTTACTAAACATCTTAAGATCACTTTTTGTGTAAGTCAAAAATTAAAATTGCTTCTACAGTAGTTACTAAATATGGAATTTTGCCATGCATCAACTCATTGGAATCATCTACTCAAGACGATACCAGAGAGAATTGGCAAGGCAATATATAACAATGATTGAAAAACACCAGGTGCGATTTGTGATTTTGACTTCTGATTAATTTTTTCGTAAGAATTTTAGTAAAACGGGCCCCAGATATGGAGATGAAAAGTTGAGCAGCAAGGGCACAGCGAATGGATGCCATATTTGGATGCAGATCCTTGACAGTGAAAAATTTCTTGGTCCAAAAGAGAGGGGATATTTCTACCAAAATGCATTGAGAGTTATACCCCATCAAAGTGTGGGTAAATAGCAAATATCTTAAATAATGACTGAGATATGATCAAGGTATAATGATCAAGTTTGTCCTGATGCCAACACCTACGCATTAACCTTTGCTTGCATTGGTGAAGACAGGGTAAAATCTGATCAATAACAAGTTTTTGTTCACAAACAGATCAGTAAAAATTTCTAAATGATTTAGAAAGTTTATCAAAACAAAATCTTACCATTATGCTGGAATTCATCTCCCAAACTTTCTATCTGTAGCAGCAATCGACTGAAAGAAAATGACGGACAATCAAGGACATTTAAGGAAGTGGACCCGTAATAGTTCCGCAATGTTTCAGAAGTTATGAACTTAAACAGTGTTACCTTGGTTAAAAATGTGAAAGTTTATGAGTTCCGAAATGTTGTGCAACTGTTACAGTTCCACCACCACTTTTAGAAAGGTATGGATGAGAGGGGAATCTGGCTAATCAGGGCTTGTGAAAGTGTTTGAAATTGTGGAGTCATTGGCTCTTTTATCATAAAAGTCTGGGGGTCAACTTATTCTAAAGGGATCAAAACAACAGATAATGCAAATTGTGAGTAGAGTTTTCCAGGTTTCAGCGTGATTTGACCTTTTCTTGTATAAATCATTTATAAATTATTAAGTCAAAAATTAAAAAGTAGAACTCTAAATAGTAAACAAGACACAAAATTTAAAATTTGAGTGATGAAACCCAGTTTTGACCCCTTCTAAAGACTTTTTGCTCAAGGGGGTAGAAATGACCCATTGGGAAAAATTTCTAATGATCAAAGTATGACATTTTCAGAATTTTATGGCTCAAACACACACCCTGGGCTTGTCTAAAATCTTTGTTTCACAACAAAACCCTTTGTTGGGGGTACACATTAGATTGTTCTCGGTGAGTCTTAACACTTGTCATGCTGAACCCCCAATATTCCCGCTTTGACAGGAGGTACAGACAAAGATCAGTCTGCACATATGTGCAGTCTGATCTTAGTTCATACTACCTGAATTTCATTTTTTAAACCAGAAAAGTGTAAAACAATGTATTTCTGAAATCAATACTCACTTACATTTTTTATTTTGGTAACTTCCGGTGCTTTTAGCACTTTGATTTTACATTTATTTTTGCAAAGATTTTTATTCAGCATGACATGGGTTAATTGAGATAATTTCAAAGAGTACCAATATAATATGGTTTAAGAATGAATTACTGAAAGATTGCATTTATATCACCCTTTTTTGTTTAGCTCTAGTCATAGATTTCTGTTTTAAATACAGCCTATCTTGCTAAAACAACCATGTCTCTTTAGAAACCAGTTTTATTAAGCAACCATCTCAAATACAACAGACACACAAAGGAGGGCAACAAGGATCAACACTTGCACCAGTCCTCAGGTCCATGACCTGTGTTTTTTTGGAAGGACTGGTAGAAGCAAACATGCTTCAGGTCCTTTGGGTCTGTAAGGAAAAATGTGTTTTTCTTTTTTTTTTTTAAGGCTAGCTTTCTAATACTATTTTTCTATTATCCTATGGAAAACAATGTTGAAAAAGAAGAAATTGCTTGTCACAATTTTTTCCTTACAATTTACACCTAAATTGCTAAAAAATAATTATACGTTGTTGTAGTTTTCTTTGCGAACTTGTTTTAATCAGAGAGGACCTGTGATATTTAGGGTTAACAGGTCCTTGTGGCAAGTGGCTAGTGGCAAAACGTGGTTGGTGTTGAACCCTGGGAGAGTGTGGTGAACTAGTATATTTCCACTACATGTTATTTGGTAGATTTAATTATGTAGGGATCATATTTGGTTGAGATATTGAGATTCTCTCATTTCTGCTAGAAATCTCCTTGAAACTGGCTTAATGGGCAAAAAATCTCAATGCAAAATTTAGAACAGTATTTTGTTGGCTGGATGTAAATCAGTTGTAACTGCCTATATAATCATATAGGCAGTTACAATTGTTTTGCACTGAGCCATGGATTCGTTAAAATTTCTCACCAAAAAATTCTTAATTACTCATAAGATTTAGCTACATGAGATATTTTTGCACAAGCTTTTTCGCACCAGAATTATCCCTGATTACGCTATAATTACCTAAATTCTTCCTCCGGGTGATAAATTTCTACAACATCTCCAACATTCAGATGAGAAAAATCTTTTGAATTGAAAAGGATTTCACCTGTAAATGAAATCAAATTTTATTCTAAGTCTTGGATTTGTCATGTTAAACCATGAATATTCCTGCTTTGGTACTTTGTACAAGACAAAGGTGCATAAGTATCTATATTGCCTTCTATTCATACTCAAACAAGAAAATATCATAGGGATGTGCTTTATTTGCCTAATATAGTGGGCATTTCTAAAAATAGCCCTGGGCAGCTGTGATGACGTCATCAAAACAAAGAAATTTTGAGCAGTAAAAAAACTTACGTATGTTTAATAAGGGACTCTAAATATACAGGGAAATGCAGCGCTCTGTTAGATACACCCCGATATCCATTTTAACTCTGGTATCGATATCGGTGACATGTGCACACATGTAGACTCCTAAATTTTCCTTTTCTACCATTTAATTCCTTGTCTCTGAATTACTTCCGTTTACTTTTTTTCATTAATAACAGCTCATCATTTAGCGATATGACTAAAAGACAACATATGCTTATTCCCGGATTGCATTTTTAATTGCATTGTCTGATAAGAACGTAGAATTTTTATTTATCTTTTTTTCGCCTTAGTTTGATAAGAATAAATGATTTTAAACAAATTTATTTCTCTTTGAAGCACTTTTTTCCATTATCAATATCAATCCTATTATCTTAACTTTGAGTCAACAGATACAGAAGGACAATTATTTAAAATTGGCTGTGTAATGAGCTGAACATGGTAGCTCAAATATTGATGTCGCAGTACTAAAAGACTGTAAGTGTTTGTTGTGGTATAAACATTTATGATCCTATAGAATCCGACTCAGTCAACTGGCATGATTAACGATATTTTATGGTGTGTGTTGATTTTTGTTCGTTTGAATGGGTTTTAGGCCGCTTTCAACAATTTCGCAGTTATATCGCGGCGACCGGAGCACCTAACAATGGATTCCTGGTATTTCTTTCACCTGTACTACCATTACACCCTTTCCTAGCCTCCGACTGCTATTGCACATAGGTTTACGATTTTCTACCCATTGGTGAGAGACAAACGTCGGAAAGGATATTTGCCGACACTGGGGATCGAACCCACAACTTCCAGATTGGAAGTCTTATGCCTAACCAACTGCGCTATGGTGGCGGACCTGGTGTGTGTCGAATAATCCGAAAAAGTGTCAAGTTAAAACAACAGTTTCTTATACCAACAGATCTCCAAGGCGACTGGTATGAAAACTGTTGTTTTAAGAAATTAACAATCGGGTGTCAAATTGAAATATCATCTAGGCTGTATAGCTGTATATAATATTGGTATCGTTCTAAATTTGGAAAGCCGTGTAAAATCTAGTTATGAGTAGGCATATTTAATTACAAAGGGAAAAAAACTATAGGTGTATTTTATAAACTGAGCTCTGACGTAGGCGCTGAGTCCATTATCATAGGTAAATCGGGTATCTATTAAAAAGCAAATGATAGGAATTTAACCCGACCCCTTCACTGCAATTATGAAAGCACATGTTTGGGTGAACCTTACGTTTTAAGACAAGCAATAACGTTGGTTTACAAGGTAAATTGTAAACTTTCTAATGTGCTAATTAAACCTGTTTTATCTATTTCGAACAAATTGCATGAGAATCTAACAGTAAAAGGTTGATTTCACGGCTCACCGCGCAAAATCTACCTATAGCGCTCGCCCACTCGCCCATGGCAAGTAGAAAATGCATTGGGTAAGTAAAACTTGCGGGCCAGGGGCCCAGGTGGCAAACTAAAAAAAATGTGTTGAGTTTCCAAGTATATGAAAAGAGTCTAGAACATTTAAATTGATTACGGGCGTTTTTTCAACAGCTTTTACTTTCGATATCCAAGTGACAACACATTAACTGACTGACTGACCTTTTTTTTGATTGGATGTTTATCTCTTGCAATGCGCGCACATGTCTGAAATAAGTCAGCTCTTTTCTGATTTTATGAATTCTCTAAAATCTAATAAGAGAGACCAACAAAAGCTTGACAAATGATCAGAATTCTTTTCTCATCTACTTTGACTCGAATAAATATGTGGAATAACCAGATTTAAGCAGAGGTTGGTGACCCCAAAAGATAAAGTTGTAATTTGGTTCACTTTTGTTGCCAAGGAGTTTTTTTTCAGATGCATGATAACTGAGGAGGCAGTCAAAATTTTTAGAAAGGTCAACTAACAGTTATTTTACATTAATCTTATGATGATATTATCAACAGAATTGAACCAAAACTTTTTAGATATGTTAATGAAATATTGATAGAAAATTGATATTAAATGGTTAAAACCTAACTTTCCAAGTACAGTGAGGGTAAAGAGGCCTACATGCACGATAATTAAAGTGAAGTGAATTTCAACTAAAATGAGCAATCCAGAGGTGCGTTTCTTAGATTAAGATTCTTAAGAATCTCATTAAGATTTTTAAGATGTAGCGTTTTTTAGATTAAGATTTTTAAGCGGCTTAATAAGAATCTTAAGATATCTTAATGAGGAAATGCAGATGCTTTTGCATTTGCTTACAACGAGTAGCCTTGACGACGTCGAATGTTTTCACTCAAAATATCGAAAATCGTTTCTTACAACGTCTTAAAAATCTTATTTAGCGGGATTTTCCCCCTCGCTTTAAAAAACGCACCTCAGGCCTCTTCAAGCAAAAATCAATAAAAGTTAAATCTTTTACTCACAGTCTAATGGATAATATAAAACTAATAACCAATCGATATAGGGCGATGTCAAGCGAGCTTTTTGTAATAATATTTTAAAGAATAATGAAGGTTTGGAAGGTTTACATTTACGCGAAAACCAATGACATTTTATATTTTTAAAAGCATTTTCATTTCGTACCATATGAATCCGAGGCGTTCTTTTTATGAACCCATAATTTTGCAGTCTTCATTGTGATATATGTGAAGAATCACTTCATTTTGGAATTATTTTAAAAGATAATCATCGTCTTGATAAACCGGAAGTTGTATGCAATTCTTCGCTGGTGCCCTGCTTTCGATGATACGATTAATTGTCCGTGAATGAAAAGAAGGACCATCTCTTAAAGTTTGTTCCGACCTTCCATGAAAATGTCAACACTCGCCAGAATTCCAATTACAGCCTGCATCTTTGGTAAATAGATAAAAAGTTTTTGCAAGGATAGACACTAACTTCTGTAATTAAGGAATCCATTTAATTTCCAACATATGAAAGAAAGGAGGCCAAATTTTGATAATGAGGGATCACTGAGGAAAAAAGAAATTGCTTGTTACAAGAAATCTTTATTTCCACAAATTTCTTCTTCTTCCTGGTACTGGCCACAATCAACCGGATGATGATTTTTCCAGGGGGTTTGCGCTTAGAAAAGTTTAAGAAAAGTTAAAAGTGAGAGTATTAATAATATTTACAGTGAAAGTTAAGAGTAAGACAGAGATTAGCCTTCTGACCTGTGTTTTCGACCCCTTAAGAGTAAAATTGTCGCGCATGCCCATATCAAGATATATTCATTTCTTTTTTTTTGCAATAAAGATTCGAAATTTCAATTGAACACTCAAATCCTATCTCAAAAGTCGTCAGGGACAAATTGAAAGAGTTGCTTTCTGCACTGGAATAACCTAGGTACAGTCAACTAGCCAATAGCGGATCATGACCAATAGCGGATCACTTTGATTTCCATCTTCAATTACTTTCACTCGCAAATGCCGAAGAAGAAACTAATATTCTATCCCAAGACACTGTCCATCTCTTCGTAGCATAACAAAATTTTGACAGTTCACATTGTTGTTGTAGTGCTTCAGACCGACGAAACGTTAGTCAAGCGTCTGTTCGACTGAAAGATTACGTCATGGGAATTTCAAAGAAAAGAATTTGTCTGCATAATTGAAGGCGAGTAAACGAGTACATCTTCAAATAGTGGATGAAATCACGAAAAGGAGGCATAAATTGTTGGTTCAATATGCTTTCGCATGGTTTTATCCACATTTTTGTGTACAACAAATAGAAACAACCCTTAACCCTTACTCGCCATTAGCAGATCAGCCGTGCGCACCATAGGGGGCGTCTCAAAATAAGCAAACTAAATATTCTATAAACATAACTGCGCCGAATCTAGCAACTTATGCATTTTGATTTAATATATTGAAGTTTTTAAAGAAAAAATGATAAAAAAATTTATAGATCCCAATTCGTATCTAGTTTTGATTAATTTTGAAAACATTGTTTTAATTTGAGAAATGACCTATATTTAGATCATTTATCTGTTAAGCATTGTTGTTGTTTCACAGCAGTAGTTGATGAAATTTCCTAGAATTTTTGCAAATCTGGCTGGTTTTTTTTTGTGCCAGTACATTGAAAGATTGGGATCATATTGCTTAACAATTTTCCGTCTGTCTGTCTGCAACACTTAACAAAAAAGCCAAAAACCCTCAACATTGCCAAATACTGCAAGGTTATTCAAGGTACGTTCATAGTTGCTATAATGTTAGATCTCAATAGTGCGCATCTACAGATACCAAGATCAACATAATGTGACGAGGTCAAGGTCATCTGACAAGGTCATGAAAATGGCCTTTTCTGGGATATTCGCCTTTCACAAAAACATCTCTTTTTTTGTAAAAAAAAAAAGGTATTTTAAATTGTTCGTTGAGTCTAAATGTTAAAGGGCTATAACATTAGTAGGGGTTTTCCCCAAAAAATACCTTAACTAGATCTACATCTTGAATGAAAAAGGTGGTACATGTAGTTAGGAGATTACAGAGGTATCTGGCCATAGATAACAGATTTCTACCTATCATACATGTATCAAACCAGAGGGAAATAAGTGTTGAAAATTTTTAAAAATTGGCCCAAATTATGGTTGTTAGAAAAGTACCGGTAATTGCTTGTGGGGTATTATTTTATCATTTTCAATCGATCTACAACTTTAATGTTTTAAAGATACTTAGATACTTTTTTCTAAAAAAGAAAACAGGACTGAAAAAAGCATCGGTTGCTTGCCACACCCATTTCTGGCCACACCCAAGATTTTATTTCCCCTCAAGCATGTTTAAGGTCCCATCACTTCCCGCCAGTTGTCTACAGCCTCTATAAATATTTGATTATAACACAACCACATAAAATGCAAGTATGAAATAAGGACAAATGGCATAGAACTTTATTGGCAATAAAATTCATATGTCATGTGTTTTGACAGTGCACTCATTTATAATTCTCAGCGTAATCTTCAGCACAAACATTAATAAATGCTTTTGACGTCATAAAAGCCCCTTGTATGCTAAATGATGCACTTCACTTTCAGTAAAATTTTCCCAACGGCAATATCATTACCTGTTCATTTATTTTACACCCAGAAAAGTTTTATTAAACTATTTTACAACAAGAAAATGGTATAAAACCAATTTCTGAATTGTGATCGTGTTATAATGGATATAATTTCATTTCATTGATGTGTCCATGAATAAAGCCTGGTGGGAGAGGAGTTACATGCAAAGTAATATCCTCGGGCTCCGGCCTTGAATTTTACTGATTGTATATAATCCCTCCTCTATCAGAACTGATTCATGTACACATCAACACAAAAATGAAATTATTTCATATATAAAGATTTTAAGAAAAAAATTCGTATCGTGGAATAAGCATGAGTCCAGGCAAAAAGCTGCATCCTGACCTTCAGTTACATCATGAAAATAAGTTAAAGGCACTGTTGTCAACACTACCAGAGAGTTCTGCAATGCAACTGCTCTAAATAAGTGTTTAGATTAACTATGTCGCTAAACAAAATAAATGATTTCCCTCAAGGATAAGTGTAAACATATATGGATTTCTGAACCATGCTTGGCATGGGCAAGGAAAAAAAAGTGTACATGACGAAATTGGTTGTAACAAATTACTTTTTTTTATTTCCCATGCTAATTTCTACCTAGAATAAGAATAGTTTTTTAACAATACATGTCACCGTTGTTATTCTAAAATCTCGTAACGACAGCTTTGATCAAGCTGTAGTTATGAAGTGAAAATTTTGTCTTGTAACAGGAAGGTGGTTAGAACGGTCATTCTAGTTACAAGTGAACAAGTGAATTCTATTTCTCTCCAATGGTTTCAACTGAAAAGGTCCATATCTTCGATTTTCCATAACTAAAAAAAGTTATTCTTTAAAATTCTGGTACAGTACTTATTTTTATTTTAAATTTCAACCAGCCCAAAATTGTGTCATGCGGAAATGGGTAGATACTGAAGCAAATGATAATTTTTAGGATTTGAAAAAATCAGGAATTGGAAACTGAATGAAAAATGAAAGGATTATATGTAACATTATGTTACAATGTTTCTTACACAGAAGGCAATTAATAGAATATTACAAATTCAAATTGATGCAGTCTAAAAACCAGTCTAAAAACGTAGTTTAAGTTTGGATTGTTGAAACTTATAAAAACCTTTGGTTGTATTCATTTTTTAGACAGTTAAATCTTCAAAATGTTGATTATTAGTTAATTTGCCTTGTAAGAAGTTTAATAAATGAATGTCTGCTCAATGATTTCGTTTGTCCAACTCAATTAATATTGGAATGACAAAATTATTGTAAAAATCACTTCCAACTACAGAAAACATGATGGTTTGACAGTGACGACAGGTCAAAATCATTTTGAGACGGCCCCCAGAGTCATCTTATCACGTGATCCGCTATTGGCCAAATTGATCCGGAAATGGCTAATTCACCGTACACTACTTTTTCCCGGACGATGCAACTGTTTTGATTGACTGACTAAAGATGTATGTTGCACTTCAAAGTGTACAAATTTTATTGCCTCCCTAGACCAAAATCGGCATTCTACCACGTTTCTTTGAAAAAAAATCAACGAAGTTCTCACTAGTGATCCGCTATTGGGCAGTTGACTGTAGCTGTTCTAAACCAATCAACTGATTGTCTTGTGAATTTGACCCTTCTGATTGGTCAGGTGAATTATGGGTCTAGAGTTGATTTTACAAAGCAGCTGAAGTCAGATAGGGGGCAGACATGGCAAAGGACCCAAAAAATCTGTCAGACAGTCGGTCTGACAGTCCTTGAAAAAACTGTCAGACCGAAGTCGGACCTGTCAGACCGAACATTTAAGGGGGCAAATAATATCATCATTGTAGTGTTTCCTCATTGAGAGAGAAAACTTATAAAATTAGTAGCAATACAATTAAAGGCCTAACTAGCTTGTCAAAGTCCCCATTCTGTCAGTGATTTCAGTGCTTTGATTTTAAAAACAAAGATTCTGAGATAAAAAGAGCTTCAGATATTTTCAGAATTTTAAAAAAATGTCTTTTCAAGTCAAAAGGTAACAGTCATTTGTATTTTTTCATTAAAAAAAGAAAGACATAATTTGATGGGTTGAACATTCTTGGGTACGAATAAGCAGAAAATATTTTAGTCTGTGTGCCTTTGAAATTGAAAAAATACAAAAAAATCAGGTAAGATAAGACTAGCTACCAATATTTCTTTCTAAATTGGATCCTTAAATCATCTCTTCTTTCTCTTAATTGGTACAATTTGTAAAAGAGAATTTGAACATTCTAGCGGTGCCGAAAGTCGTAGAGTAACTGTTAATTGTTGGATTCACAGGGATATGTTCCGCTGATTTTTTTTCAATATATATCATATATATTGAAAAAGAATCAGCGGAACATATCCCTGTGGTTGGATTCTAGACCTATGTAAAGTTTAAAATCAAAGTTTTTTTTCGTGAGAAGGTTGACCAGAATTAATGTTTTCTTGAGTGAAAGTTTGGATTTACTGTTTAAACAGATTTTTTCTGCCCAGAAAATAGTGTCGGACATTCGGACTGACGATATGGTACACTTTACCGGACCTAGGGGATTTTTGTCGGACATGTCCGACGGTCCGACGGTCTTCGCCATGACTGAGGGGGCGTGAACATTCAGGCCTGAAGCATGTGCAGGTGACAATTTCTAATGCTTCCTGTCTATTTCAGGAGGCGAAATGAAAGTAAGCAACTTTTTTGGTTTGTTGAAATGTAAATTGTAATGACAATTTTATTCATCTTTATTTCCATAGTTACAATTTTCTTAGAAAAAGGGAATTTGTCCAGTAATTTTGAATATTTTGCTATCCGAAACTTGGTTTAAAAGAATGATACCCGCCATAGAACAGTTGCATGATCATTAAGCGTACAAATTTTGAAATCGTTAAGGGGTCGAAATGACAAGAAGGGTCCAATTGACAAGAATCAGGCATAGTAAAGATTAGCTGCAATAATGTACCCCTCTCTCTGATATCCTGCTGGTCGAGGGCTACAATTTCCACCCTATTTGTTTTTTGTTGCAGTTATCAAGTTTATGTTTTTCAAACTGAGAGGTCATTTAAGAACTAATGTCAAACTTACCTAAGTTTTGAAAGCAAATAATGTTACAGGAACCGATACATCACTTATATTTTTCTTAAAAAAGTGTTTTCTTTTTCAATTGTTCAAATTTTCGAAGTTTGGAGGCCATGACAGTAATGTTGATCATGTGATTTATTTTGACGTCACTTTGTTTACTAATTCCATGCTGTCAAAACAGGTGCTGGGTAAAAAGTATAGAAGCTATTTTTACCTCCCTTTCAAAACCTTTGTGAATTTGAAGCATCTAGTAGCCTGTATCTATGTACTACCTTACCAATTTAAGTGACTTTACAAAACTTTTCATTTAATTTTCACCTTTTATAAAGATCAAAGCAAGTTTGTTTGCAAAAAATACTACGACTCCCAAATATGTTGACTGGGTTACTGCCCCTAGATCTATCAATACTAGAGACAGGTATTTTACAAATTTTCGTAAGGTCATGTGACCCGGTAGTGACGTCAATTGATCAACGTTAAATGGAAGCTAGAAAATCGTAAAGCGTTTGGTAGCGGATTTGCGACATGAAGTTGATCGAAAAGCACGATGAATGCAGCGAAAAACAACAAATAATGAGTTGATTGTTTGTTTTTCTTTCGTATGTTTATCTCGAAAAGAGCATATTTATATAAGCAACAGAATTTCAGTCCTTCCATTTTAAATAATGCCGCCAAATTTCAACGGATATCGACATGCATGATGGGAAAATTCTTACGGTTTGTAATAACTTACTTGTCGTGAAAAACACACATCCAATCAGATTGCCGTAAGATTTATACACTACCCGTTGTCTATCACAAGACATCGAGGTACCAGTTCACCAAATATGGTGACCTGATTTTTCATTAGCTGAATTTTGGCGGGAAACAGGAGACCTCACGAGACTTTCAATAACATCAAACCAAAATGGCTGACTTTGAAGGGAAAAAGTATGATTTTCAGACAGTGATACTAATTAAAAGTGAAATTCTTGGGATATTTAAATTTGTGCCGATAAATTTTAATTGGGACTTATAAATAAACTACCAAGGTAGGTTTAGATTGTAAAATGGTGTTTTTAGAATAAACACATTTTCCAAAAATTGACCTTAAAGTGTCCGGAGTGGATCACTCCGGGCACTGCAACATAGAACAAAGAGGGAACACGTCGTAACCCCATCCAACATCAGACTATCAAAAGGGATGGGGGTATGTTATCGCAACTAAGTAAAGATATGCGGCTAGTTGAGCCTTGAAGGCCTCAACTGAGCCAGCTGACCGTACGTCTGGAGGGAGTCGGTTCCAGTCTTTCGTGGTACAGGGGAAGAATGAGTTTTTCCTGGTTGACGTTTTACAGTATCGGATGCTGTAGCTGTCTTGTCCGGTATTTCTTGATTAATTATTCATTCTTATATTCCAAGGAAAGTCTTAAAAGCCAAATCAAGAGTAGTTGACATTTAGTATGGGAAAAGGAGCAAACTTCATTATTGTTAAACGAACACACACCAGAACAAAATGCTACCTAGAAGAATCTTCTCAGGGAGCATGAACACTAAGTCAACACCATAATATAAATTATGATAATTTAATTGTCGCAACGTTCTACACAATAATAAAAAAGTCAATTACAAAATAAACCAATTATATTGCACGACTAATAGTAATCAGGAAGCATAATTTCGAAAACTTCCAAATCCATCAGTAGGGATAAATAAGCATCAGTTTGCCTAGGTACCCAGCAGGTCCTCTGCAAACTGATCTTCCATATGAATTACCGGTACTGCTAACATCAATTGATTCATCTACAAAGAAACAATTATCCCTACAAATATAAAGATACAATAATCAAAAGATTCTGGACAAATATTCATTTCATTCTTGAAGACTAAATTATTACACAAACCAAATTGTTCACTGTACTAGAATAATTCCTTAAAAAATTGAAATACTTATGAACTGATTAACCAAAACAATGTAAATGAAAATAATGAACTCAATGCAAAGAAAATATCAACATGAAATAAACATGAAATAAACATGAAATAACTTAATGTAAAAAACATTTCTAATCATGTAAATAAAGAAATTATGGGCGGGTGGGTTGGTTTAATCAAAAGACAACTTCTCTACTCTGTAGAACGATTCAAACTGTGAGGTACGCGAAAAGGAATAATTTAAATATGAAAAAGAATCGACCAATCAAATCAAAGCAATAGATGATGTGTATATCGTTACCTAGCAACGCCCTATAACTCAAAGAACAGTATCGAGGTGAATATTTAATCGCTTCATAATTAATCATTTTTACTGATATCAGTAAAAATTAGCCAATTATTCATTCTTATATTCCAAGTAAAGTCTTAAAAGCCAAATCAAGAGTAGTTGACATTTAGTATGGGAAAAGGAGCAAACTTCATTATTGTTAAACGAACACATACCAGAACAAAATGCTACCTAGAAGAATCTTCTCAGGGAGCATGAACACTAAGTCAACACCATAATATAAATTATGATAATTTAATTGTCGCACCGTTCTACACAATAATAAAGAAGTCAATTACAAAAAACACCAATTATATTGCACGACTAATAGTAATCAGGAAGCATAATTTCGAAAACTTCCAAATCCATCAGTAGGGATAAATAAGAAGCATCAGTTTGCCTAGGTACCCAGCAGGTCCTCTGCAAACTGATCTTCCATATGAATTATTGCCAACCCACCGGCCATTACAACAAAAGGAAAATTAAAGTAGAAAAATATTGCACATATAAATAGAAAAATAAAAAACAAACTATTGTAACGGAATCTAGCATTAACATGTTATACAATATCCTTTGATAAAAAAGTATCAAATTTTATAAATTTGTATTGACTTAGAAGTTGGTTGAAGACTAACTGTATGTAACACTCTTTAATTCCTAAGGAATAATTAACATCAATAATCATCTCTTCATTTCAATTTCTAAGTCTGAATAAAAATTCGCCTAATCATTTTGAAAATTGTATATATAACCAGAAAATCTGAGCAATTCATAAAAAGATTTGTATAACAAGTTAACACTAAGATTTTAACAATATTAAATTATGATATTTCAAAACAAGCTTGCATGCACTGAAACAAAATAAGGGAAATAACTTTTATAAGATCTGCAACAGAAGTACAAAATTTACCTCCCCTATCTATCAACTTCCAAAGATCACAGGTTTACCAAGTACTGTATCAGACACCTGTTTATATTCTGCAGAGAAATAAAATTCAACAATACCAAAATATGCTTATGTAGTACCATATTAAAATAAATGGATCCATATAGAAATATCACTCAAATAATGATTTCTACTTAAATGAATAATTAAATTTGAATTATATAATTTCTCGATTGAGCTGCTCGGTCTTACAAAATTTTAAATAAGTATATGTAGCCTGATATTCATTAAGGAGTAATAACATTTAGGAAGAATTGCTTAAGTCTATCTGTGCCAGCCCAATTGAGGTGTAAACCACCATCTCTTTTAGCAAAAAGTTCCTTCTTAACTTCTCCTCCTCGTATAAAAGGTTTAAAAGAACAGACAAATTTAAACTTCATTTCTTTACTCATTTTCTTGTGTAAATACGAATTAATTTTCCTAATTTGCATATCGATTCTATGATGATCAACTGGTCTTGGAAGAATTGATGAAATAATGATATTAATTGAATTTTTAACTTTTTGACAAGTTCCAATTAAGTTACCATAATCTGAGAGAATTTCTTGTACTGTGTGTTTGTACCCAATGTCATTGGTGCCTACATGAAAAATTATAAAGTTCAATTGATCCAATTGAATTTCCTTGGTTTAATCAAAAGACGACTTCTCTACTCTGTAGAACGATTCAAACTGTGAGGTACGCGGAAAAGGAATAATTTAAATATGAAAAAGGATCGACCAATCAAATCAAAGCAATAGATGATGTGTATATCGTTACCTAGCAACGCCCTATAACTCAAAGAACAGTATGGAGGTGAATATTTAATCGCTTCATAATTAATCATTTTTACTGATATCAGTAAAAATTAGCCGTCTGGATGGTCTTTGAAGGTATTGGTTTGGATCAATAGCTACTCTGTTTGATGTTATCTTGTAGTACATTATTAATCTTGCAGTTTGTCTTCATTCCTCTAGTAGTTTCCAATTTAGGTCTTCCAGCATGCTGTCTACACTTGAGCGGTTGTGATATCTATTTTTTACAAATTGTGCAGCTCTTCTCTGTACTTTTTCTAGTTTGGAGATGTCAGTCTTTTCGTATGGGTCCAAAATGGTGCTGTCATATTCTAGAGTTGGTCTTACAATACTTTTGTATGCTGTTTCTTTGGTCTTTATTGAGGAGATGTTAAGGTTCCTTCTAAGAAAGCCTAGGGTCCTTTTTGCTTTAGATGTGATCTCAGATATGTGTTGGTCCCAGTCAATTAATAACGAACAAAAAATCAGGCCCGGATGTAAAAAATCAAGATTAAAGATAAACGTCCTGTAATTTGACCTGGGATGTATTACAAATTTATGCAATAAAGGATTTTAAGTAAGTCCTCACATGCTAAAAATCAATAATCAACGCGAGCATAGTACATTATAGCTGACCAAAACGAGTCATGTTTAAGGTGCGGGGTAATAGACTGTGGCTATAACAACCACTCTTTGTTTACGCATTTATTTAGCGGCAATCTTGTCTGGTAAGCGACACATCATCATGGCTAACTTTTACAGAAGTAAATACTTTTCTTTGTTGGATACAGATCGCGAGGGTCTTTTGATAGGCCCATTGAAACAAAATTCAAACCAGGGGAATATTCATAAGATCAAATGTAATTCATGCAGCTCTGACTGATAAAATTTTGAAATCTCACTTTCTGAAAGATCTACAATTAACTTATCCAAAGTGAAATTCAAGACGCTACCGGAAAAAAATTCCGAAAGGCGATTGTCTTCGTTCATAAACGGCAGCTTAGGAGAACACAGGGAAATCCTAATAACATCATTTAAGTTTTCTGTAACAACATATTTGACAAGAGATTTGAAATGAAGAGTTTTTTTGTCTTCTGTTATTCCGATTATTCTGCGTAAATTTAAATAAGTTTTGTTATGACTGCCAGTAGGGGTACATTTATTTACACACTTCCTAGAAGCAGGGCTTGAAAATTTTTGAAATTTCTGCACGTCCTGCTCTACGAGAAAATATAGTGATACATTAATTTCATAAGTGAAATTTTGCTAAATTCACTCGTCCTGCTTTTATAGACAAAGAAGGAAAAAATCATGCAGGATGAGTGGACAAGTAGAATTTTCAAGCCCTTGAACTGACAGGGTGAGAAAAAAAAGCTGTATATTTCGGCAATATCACTGATGCCAAAAAGTTGTAGCTAAAATTTGAGTAAGCCGCATTTCAGGTCCCACAGTGCAAAATACATGTAGGGACCGATTCAAAATAGAATGTCAACAGTTTCTCATACTTGTTAGTTTCCATAATTTATTTAATGAAAGTAATAAAAAGTGATTGTGCAATCAAAGCTTGTAGCCTAAACTTCTTCATCTTGCCAGAAAGTTAATGCTTATGGATCTTTTTGGGTGAGATAATCATATTGAGAGATTCTCTCATTTTACTGCCAGACATCTCATTGAAACTCAGGCTTAATGAGAGAAAAAAACATCTCAAAGAAAAATTTAATTTAGTGGAAAATTTAATTTGTTCAGCACAAAACAGTTGTAACTGCCAATTATTATTTACAGGTAGTTACAATTGTTTTGTACTGAGCAGTGATTTGTTAAACTTTCTCTCCAGAAATCCTTGAATTTCTCATAAGGTTTAACTTCTTGCACATGTTAAAAATTCCTGACCTCGTAAGAAATTCCTGAAATTCCCACATGGAATTACAAAAATTCCTGATTTTGGCCCTTATTGAGAGTACTGTTCAATACAGTGACTGGGGGGGGGGGGGGGGGGGGGGGGTGTACATAGAAATACTGAAACACAGTAAATACTAAAACACAATGTTAATACTGAAACGGACACCTAAAGTAATCGGTTGATTATATTACATATTGGTGCTTTTATAATTGGGTTCAGAGACTTTTATTGTTATTGTTTGTTACTGTATAGTAAAATCCAATACAACGTCTTTGGGTTTCAGTGTTTCTCCACAGGTAAATGTAATCAGACAAAAAACCAATATCCTTGGTGTGTTTCAGTATTTACATTGCGTTTCAGTGCCTATTGTGTTTCAGTATTTCTATGCACCTGTGACTGGGAAAGGCCTGTGCCATGTACCATAGTCACATTGAAATATATATATATATAAAATGTCGAATTGTTTTAGTCAAGGAGTGGCCCTTGTCACATTTAATTTTGTTGTTTTTTGGATAAGAGCAATCCTACACTACAACCATCACATTAGTTTTCAGAGCATGACATTGGTTTACTAAGAGGAAGGGACATCGTAGGTGGTAAACGAGGGATCATGTTCCTTCATTCTGAGTCATGGTAAAGGGGGCCTTAATGTAAACTTCTTGTTTTAAAACAAACTCCTCTTTTATCTATGAAAACATTCAAGTGAAACTTTCACAGAACACTCCATTTCCAGTGACTATATGCATTTTGATGATTTATGGCTGTTTAGTTATATGGGGCCTTTATGTATAAAAAGTCAGTGAAAAGTCAGGGAAAAATTATTTCAAAGGTGGAAAGATGTTTGCATTGAAGGTTTTCAATAGCTATTGCATTATTTAGGCATTTGATATTTTATTATCACACTCGCTATTAAGCATTGAATTCAAATAACAGTAAACAAAGTATAAAAGTGATTAAAGAAGCATTTCCTTCTTAACCTGGTGCTTATAATTACCAGTTTTTATCTTAGAACTTCATTCAGCCTAAAGATTAAAAGGCTTTGCAACCCTTGTCTCCAGAGCTGACTTATCAATTAGATTTTCTGTTGTATTGTAGGAATATAACACCAGAAAAGAGATTCCAATCCTCAAAAAGAAAAAAAAAAAAAACCACCTGAATTTATATGAATAGCTAATTGTCTACTCATAATGATAAGCTTAGTAGCTACTTTCTAGTTTTAGTTTAAACATATTTTATCGCCATCTATGTACAAATATACAATCTGCATTATACCGCAAACGTTCATATAAATCAGGCAAAGGGGTCTGGCCACAAGTTCTTCCAACTTAGATTTGGCCATTCCCCTTTGGAGGTATATATAATTAATGTTTTCTGAATTTGTTCTATATGAGAAATGACATAATAAATATGGAATAAGAATGATAAAACAATGTGTCCAATTATGGAAGTACATAGCCAAAGGTGAAAATTTCATACTTGTTAATTAAATGTTTGAAGAAAGAAGAAAATCGCTTATTAGGGGAATGTTCAAAAAATTTTGGGAGGTGTTTAGAATGTTTATCAGTCAGTCGGGGTACAGGTCGCGATCACAGATCACCCGAAATTTAAGCAAGTACTACTGCTCGACGTTATCATTTAAACCTTTCAGTTTCTTTGATAAAATTTTGAACATATAGAAATGTTATTGAATTTTCTTCTAAACGTAATTGTGAGCTTAGAGGATGGAAGCGGCATAATTTGTGGGACATTTTAACTCTTTCGGGTGTAGCTACTTTCTACGGTTTAAGAAAGAATATTTAATGTTAATATTCATTTATATGCAGCTGAGATATTTAATCAGGGAATAGTGACACAAATATATTAGGAAATCTTTTAAAATGGGATAATGTGATGCTTTATTGTCTAATGTAAACAGCTTGCATATTATAATCAAAGCTTATCAGTTTTATGTCCCTTATTTGTTTTATAACTGTTTAGATATTTTGAATCAGCAGGTATGGATAAAAAAAGGATTTCTTCCTTATTTACCACTTTCTCGACTGAAAAAAAAAATCACATAAAAATGGGAAAAGTGTTAGGTTTCTCCTCTTTTGCTAGATCAAGGGCCAGGACTTTTTTAGGCATCCTGTGAACCAAAAAAAAAAGGTGGCCTAAGGAGGTTGTTTAAGAATTATAGTATTTGACGATTTTTGTCAGTGAAAACATGAATTGGTCAGGGAAAAGTCAGGGAATTTTGTTTCACCAAAGTGCTGGCAACCCTGTAATGTACAGTTGGGCCTGGTGATGCTTGTGAAGGTGTCTATTCACTTTTTTCTGAAACATCTTCCTCTCTATTGAATTATAATTAGACTAATGACTAGGATGCTTAAAGCTTATTGGGTCACAGAAAAATTGACCCATATGATTGCATAATATGTTTTTTTTAATGTATAATATAGGGTTAATACACGTTTTTGAGGGCGTTAACATTTGCAGAGACCCAAAAAAATGTTTAACGCCCGAGTGCGAAGCACAAGGGTGTTAAAGCATTATGAGGGTCTCTGCAAATGTTAACACCCAAAAAAGCGTGAATTGACGCTATTATTGCATAAAAAAGATAGATAAGAGCAAAATAACTTAATAGAAACCATATAAAACCAGTTACAAACAGACTTCACGAAATACCGCCGGTCCTACTGACATGTCTGGTAAAAAACGTGCAGGTCCGGCAAGTTGCATACAGGACGGACTGTCTGGTTAAAACTAGCCACATCCACAATGTGTCCTATCATTATGTCTGAAGGAATTTAGTTTGGTCTGGTAAAATTCTAAAGTTTACAAGACCCACTGTTCTGTAATAAATATGATAATTTCGTGAAGCCTGGTTACAAACCTACTTATATGCTGTCATGCATTACACCATCCATCTTGTTTATACTGACGTTGCTTGATTAATTTATGACGTCACACAATTTAACCCAGGATTTTGTGCAAGGTATTTAGGTATGCTCTATAATAACGTCACACAACGTTAACAGCACGTGAATTTACTTGTTAATCCATGTTTTCTCACGTTAACGCCCAGGTTTTGTCCGTTAACATATGCCTATAACAACCCAAAAACACACCTTTTATGCAATAATGTTAATTTATTTTGCAGATGTGGGTTGTCCTTTCCGTATACAAATTGCAACAATAATGAAGTTGAAGGTGCCACCCACCTACGACCGTGAGTACCCTTTAACAGGGTTTTCCATGACCCCCTGCTTCTTTGAATTTGGACACCCCTTTTTGTTAAAATGATCCCCAAAATTGTCAAGGAAACATTCTTTATCTAGTTTAAAGGGAGTCATAATGTGGCAAAATGACCCCCAGTTTTGAAGATAGAGAGAAAACCCTGCTTTAACTTGTATATGAGGGTTTGTGATAATTTATATATTCCACAGAAGGTTGGTGTATATGTAGAGAATAATCATTTGTTTCAGTGTAAGATTGATTTATACTTCATTGACTGAATTACAAAAGCTATATTTTCATGAGTGGCAGGGCCACTAGTGAAAATATAGCTTTTTTGTTCACAAAATGAAATATTTATCTTAGTTGAAAACAAACGATTATTCTATTTCTTTAATGAAAAATGAGCCAAAATGTGAAATTTCTAGGACATATTTTCGTACAGCCCATCATTTTGCACATGATTGCTATGCAACGTTCATAGTTATTTCAGCCTGCATAGATGACGTAAGATAGGATGAATACTTTAATGCTTTTTGGTGGTTTATCGAGAAATCACTTGATAATCTCACCGCAAAAGCAGTGAAATTATCAAAAACTTATACCCTGCTTTTGTGCATTTCACCATATCTGACGTTATCTATGGGGTGTGAAATAAGTGACATCACAATAAAAGTTGCTTAGCAATCACATGCAAAATGACCCGCTTTACGAAAATATGTCTAGAAATTTCACATTCTGTCTCATTTTTGCAACAAAGAAAAATTGTTTGTTTTTTTGAGTGAAATTGATTAATATTCCATTTTGTGAACAACTTGCTGTTCACTCAATAAATATAAACCAATCTTACACTGAAACAAATAATTATCCTCTATTTAATTGTAATTATGCATTATCACAGTATAAGGGTCTTTCATTTAAATGATAAGTCCTTGTCAACAGCAACCTTGTTTAAATTAGAAGTCATTTACTTCTTGATTGAATTACTAAATTACTGGTAAAATATTAAAATGAAAAGAAAATCAGTAAGGTTTTCTAAGGTTTTGTCGATTAACTTCCGTTAACTGTCTCCTTCAGATCTTTATAAAAGATTCATTTGAAATATGATTGTCTTTAGGTAGTGGAACTGTAATAGTTGTACAGCATTTCAGAATAAAGGATCTTTCACAAAGTTGACCATGAAAATAATTAGGAAACCTTGGTTAACACTGTTGAAGTGATTACTTCCAAAATTTTATGGAACTATTATGGGTCCACTACCTGAAAAAGATATGTATGAGAAAATAGATTCCTTCATATAAAGTTTATTAGCAACAAAAACTAGATTCAATATTCTGAAAATTTTAATGGGTGGAAATGACGGTAAAAATTGGATATTTTGAAATTTAACGGGGTCAAAACCCTGGATTAAATGTCAGATGTCCATCCTTGCAATCCGAACATAAAACAACATTAAACGGACTAGCTCATTTCATTAAAGAAGCGTTTACCCTTAGAAATAAAACTGCACCTCTATCTAGTTCCTGATTTATTTTTTTCCAGAAAAGAACTTTAACGAATTAATTGCAATTAAATTCTCATTCTCTTGATGTTTATCTTGTAACTGATATGTTGTTAATGTGTATTGATCTACTTAATTATATATTTCTTTGTACATGTATATGATTTTGACGATGTACCTAGTGTACAAGTCTGTATTAAACTATCTGTTCTGTTCCTTGTACGTGCTACCTCATAGATAGAAACTGGCATAGATTTAACCCATTATCAGACTATAAAATTTTAGACTTCTCCTAATTCAAAGAAAGTGCAGATTAAAATTGCAAGTTCTGTAGATGTGATTTTACAATTAACCCTTGTCATGCTGAACCAGGGATATTCCTGCTCTAGCAGGAGGTAAAGACAAAGATCAGCCTGCACATATGTGCAGCCATCTTGTTGAACCAAGGGTTACGAACGTTTAACTTATCTTACCCTTGGCTGATTGAATGGATAATTTCTGTATGTGTGACGTCACAGAACGGAAAACAAGGCGGACCTATCAGTAACCTTCTTACAAAAAGGTCCAACAGCAGGAGGTATGTTAGAACAATATACCCCGCGGCTACTTTCCAGATGTGAAATTAACCCTTAGAATTGCGCTTAATCCCTTTAGTTCTAGGTAATTGTGACACTTAGCAAGACTGAATTACACAATCACAAAAACTGATCGAAATTCATATATCTGTTCAAATGACAATATTTCTTTTTAATAATTTGATGGTACATTGAAAGGTTCTCAAATTCTTCTTTTTCTACCCTCGATGACAGTGTATTACGATTTTTCAATGTTTATTTGAATTTTCAAGTTATTTAATCAATTAATACCATTTTAAGTTTTCAATGTTTTAGACCTTATCGATGGCATACTCCAATATAGTAGAATGCATCTATATTGAAGTACGCAAAATTTAAAATTTGGAATAAATTCAATAAATAAGCCGTCTTATAAATAGAAATAATTTAGAAATGATAATTTACTTGAATTTTCATATGAATTCTTTTATTCGGGAGTTTTTCTCCTTCTTTTCCAGCAGACTGTTCTTTAAACACATTAAATGACAAGAGAAATAAAGAGAATAAAATATGAAAATAAATAAAGAAAGAAAGAAAATAATAGAGCTATTTTTAGTAAAAATCCTTTATCTGTGTAAAATAAATCTCGCGTGAGAATATTGTGGGAGCTGAAGAATTAATCAATTTATTTGTTTATTGTTATAATTTATTTTCATTATTTATTTATTTGTTATTTATTTGAATTAATTTTAATTTGAAAAGTACCCATATTGCAGGTAGTCACAATGTTACGATAAATTTAAAACTTAGATTTGCTATGAAACAACTTATTCACGAAGTTTAAACAAAGCAATCACGCGCAATGTCCAATTCAAATCGAATTACACATCTATTTGTAATTAAAAAGGGATTATTTGATTTTTATCTCTAATATATATGATATATACGTGTTTTCCGGGTAGTCCAAAATCTCGTGGCTTCAGCTTATTCAAGTTATGATTAAGTAGTTTTGCTGCCCGTTGACTATATTCTCTGTAGTATAGAAAAATATTTGATTTCAATAAAAAAACAAACAAAAAAAATGGCCATTAATTTTATTTATTTTTATTTCATACATTTTTTTTGGGGGGGGGAGGGTGGGTGGGGGGGGGGGGGGAGGGGAAGAAGGCTATCCAAAATATTCTTCTATGGAACAATATGGGGGATAGATTAACTCAAAATCATTTCATGCTATTTTTGTTAGTCGGCAAAAATACAAAACATGTAAAAATAATGTCTGAATTCCCAACTCATATTTTTTATGTAATTTAAGGGGGGGGGAGAGCTTCGGAAACATTCACGGTGGACAATGAGGAACTTTTTGGCTTACTATTCCTATCATTCTGATAAAAAGGAACTGATTTATATTTTGTTGATTGTATAAATCTATCTGTCACCGAATAAAAAGGTATAAAAAGTTAGCGTCTTCGATGCGATGCATTTTCTTTATCCAAGAATGAATGGTTATCTACACAGTCGTCGGAATACCAAAGGTTGCCATAGGGATTAAAAGATACCGATGTCGTTTGTAAGAAGCTCTCTGATTGGCAATCACAGAAATCGCGTTTGACCTTTTGATTGGCCGGCTGAAAATAAATCGTACAGAAAATACCTATTCATTCAGTCAAGGGGTATTCAAGAAGATCTTATCGATTCGATACCTCTTGACTCATGAAGATGATGTGCAGCCTGATCTTAGTCTTCACCACCTGTTTGTCTTCAGCTACAATCTTTGTAAAGATGTAATAATTTAAAAGAGAAGCATTGACATACAAAAAAAATGTCATCTTTCAAAGCCTTCAGTACTTTGATTTGCTTGTAATATTTCAAAGATTTTTATTCAGTATGACAAGTGTTACGGTAGTAAACCCGTAATAGTTCCACAACATTTTGGACCACATGATCTTTCACAATGTTTAGCGAGGTTTCCTAATGAAAATCATTAGGAAACCTCGGTTAACACTTAAAGTTGGTTACTTCCGAAATATTGCGGAATAATTAAGGTTCTACTACCTTAATTGCCAGGTTTGTAAGAAATCAATGTGGGGAATGAAGAACTAGAACATCTGCAAATCTTTTTTATCCCCCACCGAAAAAATTTTTCGGGGGGGATATTGTTTTTGCCATGTCCGTCAGTCCGTCCGTCCGTCCGTCCGTCCGTCCGTCCGACATTCGTTTCCGCGCTATTTTTTGAAAACTATAGACCCGATTTCAATGAAACTTGGCACACAGCTTCACTACAATGAGGACATGCGCATATCATCAGGGTTACCCGGTTCGACGGTCGAATTTAGAGTTACTGCCCCTGACTGTTTAAGCCATATACATACATAGTGATATTCGTTTCCGCGCTATTTCTTGAAAACTATAGACCCGATTTCAATGAAACTTGGCACACAGCTTCACTACAATGAGGACATGCGCATATCGTCGGGGTTACCCGGTTCGACGGTTGAATTTAGAGTTACTGCCCCTGACTGTTTAAGCCATATACATACATAGTGATATTCGTTTCCGCGCTATTTCTTGAAAACTATAGACCCGATTTCAATGAAACTTGGCACACAGCTTCACTACAATGAGGACATGCGCATATCGTCGGGGTTACCTGGTTCGACGGTCGAATTTAGAGTTACTGCCCCTGACTGTTTAAGCCATATACATACATAGTGATATTCGTTTCTGCGCTATTTCTTGAAAACTATAGACCCGATTTCAATGAAACTTGGCACACAGCTTCACTACAATGAGGACATGCGCATATCGTTGGGGTTACCCGGTTCGACGGTTGAATTTAGAGTTACTGCCCCTGACTGTTTGAGCCATATACATACATAGTGATATTCGTTTCTGCGCTATTTCTTGAAAACTATAGACCCGATTTCAATGAAACTTGGCACACAGCTTCACTACAATGAGGACATGCGCATATCGTCGGGGTTTCCCGGTTCGACGGTCGAATTTAGAGTTACTGCCCCTGACTGTTTAAGCCATATACATACATAGTGATATTCGTTTCCGCGCTATTTCTTGAAAACTATAGACCCGATTTCAATGAAACTTGGCACACAGCTTCACTACAATGAGGACATGCGCATATCGTCGGGGTTACCCGGTTCGACGGTCGAATTTAGAGTTACACTACAATGAGGACATGCGCATATCGTCGGAGTTACCTGGTTCGACTGTGAATTTTAGAGTTACTGCCCCCTGACTGTTTAAGCCATATACATACAGTGATATTCCTTTCTGCGCTATTTCTTGAAAACTGTAGACTGGATTTTAATGAAACTTGGCACACAGCTTCACTACAAAGAGGACATGTGCATATCGTCAGGGTTACCTGGTTCGACCGCCGAATTTAGAGTTACTGCCCCCTGACTGTTTAAGCCATATACATACATTGTGATATTCGTTTCCGCGCTATTTCTTGAAAACTATAGGTTGATGTTGATAAAAGATAACCTGTACCCAAGTTTGATATTAACATTTTTGACAATGAAAATTTGTTCGGCGGGGGATATCAATTCAACGAATTTGCTTGTTTCACTTTGAAACCCCTATGTTGTAGTGTTGGGCAGATTAATGGATTATAATTGATAATCAGTTGGTTTGGGCTTTAGATTTGGGTAATCGACTAAAAAATTTCATAAGCGATTAAACAGACCCTTACATATAAATGAAAGCTATTATATTGTTAGCTCACCTGAGCACGAAGTGCTCAAGGTGAGCTTTTGTGGTTAGGTGGATGTCCGTCGTCCGTCGTCAGTCGTCCGTCGTGCGTCGTGCGTCGTCCGTCGTCAACATTTGCCTTGTATGCACTCTAGAGGCCACATTTTTTGCCCAATCGACTTAAAATTTGGTCAGAATGATTGTCTTGATAAAATCTCGGACGAGTTCGAAATTGGGTCAACTGGGGTCAAAAACTAGGTCACAGGGTCAAATCTTAGAAAAACCTTGTATGCACTCTAGAGGCCACATTTTTTGCCCCATCAACCTGAAATTTGGTCAGAATGATTGTCTTGATGAAATCTCAGACAAGTTCAAAATTGGGTCAACTGGGGTCAAAAACTAGGTCACAGGGTCAAATCTTAGAAAAACCTTGTATGCACTCTAGAGGCCACAATTTTTGCCCAATCAACCTGAAAATTGGTCAGAATGAATGTCTTGATGAAATCTCAGACGAGTTCGAAATTGGGTCAACTGGGGTCAAAAACTAGGTCACAGGGTCAAATCTTAGAAAAACCTTGTATGCACTCTAGAGGCCACATTTTTTGCCCAATCAACCTGAATTTTGGTCAGAATGAATGTCTTGATGAAATCTCGGACGAGTTTGAAATTGGGTCAACTTGGGTCAAAAACTAGGTCACGGGGTCAAATCATAGTAAAACCTTGTATGCACACTAGAAGCCACATTTTTTGCCCAATCAACCTGATTTTTGGTCAGAATGATTGTCTTGATAAAATCTCGGACGAGTTTCAAATTGGGTCAACTGGGGTCAAAAACTAGGTCACAGGGTTAAATCTTAGAAAAACCTTGTATGCACTCTAGAGGCCACATTTTTTGCCCAATCAACCTGAATTTTGGTCAGAATGAATGTCTTGATGAAATCTCGAATGAGTTAAAATTGGGTCAACTGGGGTCAAAAACTAGGTCACAGGGTCAAATCTTAGAAAAACCTTGTATGCACTCTAGAGGCCACATTTTTTGCCCAATCGACTTAAAATTTGGTCAGAATGATTGTCTTGATCAAATCTCGGACAAGTTTGAAATTGGGTCAACTGGGGTCAAAAACTAGGTCACAGGGTCAAATCTTAGAAAAACATTGTATGCACTCTAGAGGCCACATTTTTTGGCCCAATCAACCTGAATTTTGGTCAGAATGATTGTCTTGATAAAATCTCGGACAAGTTTGAAATTTGGTCAACTGGGGTCAAAAACTAGGTCACAGGGTCAAATCATAGTAAAACCTTGTATGCACACTAGAAGCCACATTTTTTGCCCAATCAACCTGAATTTTGGTCAGAATGATTGTCTTGATAAAATCTCGGACAAGTTTCAAATTGGGTCAACTGGGGTCAAAAACTAGGTCACATAGTAAAATCTTAGAAAAACCTTGTATGCACTCTAGAGGCCACTTTTTTTGCCCAATCAACTTGAATTTGGTCAGAATGATTGTCTTGGTGAAATCTCAGATGATTTCGAAATTGGGTCAACTGGGGTCAAAAACTAGGTCACAGGGTCAAATCTTAGAAAAACCGTGTATGCACTCTAGAGGCCACATTTTTTGCCCAATCAACCTGAAATTTGGTCAGAATGAATGTCTCGACAGTTCATTCAGGTGAGCGATTAAGGGCCACTATGGCCCTCTTGTTTTTGAAACTGATATCAGTTTGATGGCTCAGCATTGAACAGTTTTAACTGCCTTTTTTTTTTATGGGCAGTTACAATTATTTAACGCTGAGCCATGAAGTTGGTAGAAAAAAAATCTGGAGAAAGAGTATTCAGATCATGAGTTTTAACTAAGCTTTCACATTCATTTCTGCAAAGGATGATACTTGCTGGATTTTAAAATTTCTAAGAAAAAGATTGAACAATTAATCATTAGTTGATTTACTCTTCCAACTAATGCACAATCATTCGTTGATTTACTCTTCCAACTAAAAACTGATTATTGATTGTGATTTGCCGCCGTCATGGCGCAGATGGTAGCACATCGGACTGTCAGTCTAGAGGTCTTGGGTTCGATCCCCTACGGCGGCAATCATTTTTTCCAACTATTTGTCTCTCACCAATGGGTTGATAATATTAGACCTATGTGAGATAGCAGCTGTAGGCTAGGAAAGAATGTGGTGGTTGTACTGGTGAGAGAAATACCAGGAAACCATTGTCAGGTGCTCCAGCCGCCGCAATATAACGGAAAAAATGTTGAAAGCGGTGTTAAACTCCATTCAATCAATCAATCGTTTGTGATTTGAAACTGATTGCCCAAAAATACTATGTTGGTGGTACTCAATTGATTGTCTTGATGAGACATTTCTATTGGGTACCAACATCATAGGGATTAAGGAAGGAATAATGAATTGCCTAAATTTGAAAACAAAAATACCCTCTGTATCTGTTGCATTTTATACTCATGCTTAATGTCAGGCTCAACAGACATTAAAAACAGTCGTAGATTGGTTGAATAAAAAGACCAAATAATTTTGGAATTGGATTAATATTCATATTGTAAAAGCATAGTAAGTATGTTTATCTTTTTTGAAATCTTTTTCTCATTTTCACATATTATTTTTTGGGGGAAATAAGAACTGAAGATTCATACTGAAAAAATTATGAATTTCATTTTCTAATTTCCAGATGTAAATTTCCCATCAAGAAGGAGGTTGCGTATGTTAGAAAGGGCTAAAATGATAGAGGAAAATGCAGGTTTTACCAAGATGCCAAAAATGTTGTATTGGATGAGAGGTCCAGAACCTGTTCACAATAGAATTGTTTATGGAGACTTTGCAATTCAGGTTGGTGCAAATTTTTAAATTCGGATATTATTGGACTTATTATTTGTAGACCAGGAACTTGATTAAATTGGATCTAAAATTAAAAACTTTAGGATTAAACATTCAAGGTATTGTAATTTGTTTTTGTATTAATTTCATATTGTCAATAATTCTGGTATTATTGTCAATAAATATTGTTAATTGTAAAGTTTGTTGCTGGCTTCTTTGTTCTTGTTACATTGGCACGTAACAACTTGTACATTAATTTTAGATCCAGATTAGTTAATAGAACTATTTTACACCAAGAACAGGTGATAAAACAATGTTCAGGGTTGTAATCATGTTATAATGGATATAATTATATTTTTTTGTTGATGTGCCCATGAATATGTGCTGTTGAGGGAACCAATGATATATACTCAGACCTCATTGTATCGATCTATCAACAAATCTTTGGATATTTTCACCAAAATGCCAAAATTCCAGTTTAATATAGATGACTAGTTCACGAGTAACTTATAAGGACTTAGATGTCAAGAAATATTAGAAAGGTGCTACATTCTTGCCTTCAATTCTAAACTGATAAGTAATAAGGTTCTTGTTGAAATTAAAGAACTAGTGGTAGTCAAAACAATTTTAAATGTGATGATAAACTACTATGTTCAGGAAAAGAACACTGGCCAATCCTTAACAACATATCATTCAATTCAAATTCAATAATCTTGGTACTGATTGGGCTCCATATTGTAAGTTTTGACATCATTTCCAACAATGCTTGGATACAATGGAGTGACTTTAAAATTCCCTGAAATTGATATGGCTGCTTATTATTGTCATTCTTATGGCAAATAACTGTGTTAGTACTACCATTTTGTGCTTTGTGGTAGGTTAAAGCATAAACATATTTGGAAATATTTATGAAGTTAGGCAAGATTGATATTATAATCGCTTTTTATCAGTTAATGCTAAGTAGATTGATAAAGTGGGGTTCCAGGCTACATGTAAAAGAAAAATCCTAGGGCTCCGCCTTATTATTTTACCTTTTGGATATAACTCTTCCCCAAACTGTTTTTAGCTCTACTGGCTGAAAGCCACTGGGGCTATTGTCATGGCGTTGTGTCCATCATGCGTCCGTCTGTCCGTGCATCCGTGCGTGCGGTTGTAAACTTTTCTTTAAAAATCTTCTCCTCAGAAACTACTGGATGGATTTCAACCAAACTTCACAGGAATTATCCTTGGGTGACCCTCTTTCAAAGTTGTTCATGAAATTTTGATCCAATGAAAAACATGGATTTAATGGGCGTGGCTAATTTCCAAATATGGTGAAAAGTGAGTTTTCTCAGATTCTAATTGATGGATACCAATTAAATTTTACATAAATGATCCTTAGGTGACCCTTTATTAGTCTACAAAAAATCATTGTGATCGGATGGAAAATATGCATTTTATGGGTGGAGGTCATTTCTCTTAATGTTATATAGTGGAAACTTTGAAAATCATTTTCTCAGAATGTAAGTGATGGATATCAACCAAATTTCACTGGAACGATCCTTGAGTGTCCCTTTATCAGTCTACAAAAAATCATTGTGATCGGATGGAAAAAATGCATTTTATGGACGGAGGTCATTTCTCTATATGTTATATAGTGGAAACTTTGAAAATCATTTTCTCAGAATGTCAGTGATGGATATCAACCAAATTTCACTGGAATGATCCTTGAGTGACCCTTTATCAGTCTACAAAAAATCATTGTGATCAGATGAAAAATATGCATTTTATGGACAGAGGTCATTTCTCTGTATGTTATTAAGTGGAAACTATGAAAATCATTTTCTCAGAATCGATTTTTTGGATATCAACCAAATTTCACTGGAATAATCCTTGAGTGACCTTTTATCAGTATACCAAAAATTATTTTGATTGGATGAAAAATATGCATTTTATGGGTGGAGGTAATTTCTCAATATGTTAAATAGTGGAAACTATGAAAATCATTTTCTCAGAATGTAACTGATGGATATCAATCAAACATTTTTGGTATGATCCTTGGATGACACATTATCATGCAGCCAAAAATTATTTTGATTTGATGAAAAATATGTCTTTTAAGAGCGGAGGTCATTTCTCTATCTGTTATATAGTTGAAACTTTGAAAATCATTTTCAACATCAGTAGAACCCCAAATATCTAAAAATCTAATCAAAACATTTATTTTCTTTTTCAAAAATTTCAAGCCTGTGGAGCGACTCAAGCCATTCATGGCTTTCTAGTTATTCATTGGCACATCATCAGGAAAATGTAATGATTCAATTTTAATCCCTGTCATGCTGAATAAATTTTGGCTAAAATTTTCATCAAAATCAAAGGGCAAAAAGTACTGAAAGTACTAACTGTAGGTCAATTTTTATTTGAAAATTTAATCTATTCACAATTCTGGTTTGAAAGTGAGAAATAGGTGGTGTAGACTAACATCAGACTGCACACATGTGCAGGCTGATGTTTGTCTATAGCTTCTGCCAAAGCAGGAATATTCCGGGTTCAGCATGACAAGGGTTAAGAAAAAAATACTCATTTCAGGCCGTGACTGGAGGCAGAATAACACACAGGCAAACAGAATCCATTCGAACAATCATTTTACGAAGAATGAATGAAAAACAAATGTTTGCAGAGTGGCGGATACAGAGTCCTTGGCAGTCGGTGACGAAGAAGGGTGTAGGGATACGAATGGGATCAGGCAAAGGAAAAGTAGACCGTCATGTAACTCCTGTTAGACCTGGGCGTATTATACTGGAAATTGGTGGAAAATGTGAATACGAGGAAGTTCGGGATTTTATGAACACCATTATTTCATTTCTACCTTTTGAAAGTCGCCTTGTTTCTCGAGAAATTCTTGAAAAGGAAGAAGAAAAGGAGAAACAGTTGGAAAAGATGAATTTAAATCCGTTTACATATAAACAAGCAGCAAAAGACAATCTGCTTGGGATCAATAAATATTTAAGTCCATATGACTATAGGTGGCACGGAAAATACAGATAACTTGTGCTATGTTTGGTTGAATAAAAGTTGAAATAAGAAACATTTGTGGTAAACTATCATTGGGAAAGGCAAATTGGTTTTTAGCTCCACTGGCCAAAGGCTACTGCGGCTTTAGCCATGGCACTATGTCTGTTATGCGTCCGTCCAGTCGTAAACATTTTCTTTAAAAATCTTCTCCTCAGGAACTTCTGGATAAATTTGAACTAAACATCCCCTTGGGTTACCATCTTTCAATGTTCAAGAATTTTTGATCCAATGAAAATCAAGACTTTAGTGGATGGGTTTAAAAGAAAAACAAGCAAGCTATTGTTATGGCAGTGTGTTCGTCATGCATCTGTCAGTGGCTGAGTAAACTTTTCTTTCAATATCTTCTCTTCCTAAACAAATTGGCAGATTCTAACATGACGGGGCAGAAATGAACCTTGGTGACCCTCTTCTAAAGTTGTTCAAGAAATTCAAGAAAGAAGGCAGGGTGCAGCTTATTTTCAATATAATCTATAAAAATCTTCTCCTCCCATATCATTGGCCGGATTTCAATGAAACTTTTCGTGAATGAGTGTTGGGTGACCCTCTTCTAAACTTATTTAAAAAAATTTGATTGACCCCAAATATTGGCAGGGGGATGCTTAATTTCACAATAAAATCTTTTAAAAGTCTTCTCCTCCCTAACCATTGGCCCTATTTCAATCAAACTTTGCAAGAATGAACCTTGGGTGACCCTGTTCTAAAGTTGTTCAAGAAAAAATTGGAATGAGCCCCAAATATGGGTGTGGCTAGGGGTTGGGGATCTTATTTTCAACATTAAATCTTAAAAAATCTTCTCCCAAACCATTGGCCAAATTTCAATGAAACTTGGCATGAATGATTATTGTGTGACCCTCTTTCAAATTTGTTCAAGAAATTTGGATTGACTCCCCTAAATTTGGGCATTGAAGGGGGTGGGGTCTTATTTTTCACTTTACAATCTTTAATAAAAATTCTCTGCCCAAACCATAGGCCCAATATCAATTAAACTTTGCATGAATGATCCTTGGGTGACCCTTTTCTATTGTCATAGCAGTGTGTCCATCATGCATAAATCTGTGCACCTGTAAACTTTGCTTTAAACTTTTTCTCTTCCTTAACCAATGGGCAGATTTTGACGACACCTGGCAGAAATGATCCTTGGGTGACCCTCTTCTAAAAGTGTTTAAGAAATTTGGATTGACCCCCCCCCCCCCCCCCCCCCCCAAATATGGGTGTGGCAGGGGGGCTGGGGATTTGGGCTTGTTTTCAACATTTAATCTTAAAAAAAAAATCTCCACCAAAACAATTGGCCTGATTTCAATAAAACTAGGCATGAATGATTGTTGGGTGACCCTCTTCTAAAGTTGTTTAAGAAATTTAGATTGACCCCAAATATGGGCGTGGTAGGGCAGGGCTTATTTTCACTTTAAAATCTTAAAGAATCTTCTCCTTCCCTCTCACTTTGACCACTTTCTTTGAAACTTGGCATGAATATTTCTTAGGTGCACCTTCACTTAAATTGCTCAAGACTTTTTGATGGGCCCATAGATGGGTGCTTGGCAGGGAGGGGCTGATTTTCACTTTTGAAATTTATAGAAAAAAATGCTTCTCCACCAAATCAATTGGACTAATTTTATTGAATCTTGCAATGAATGACAATTTATGTGTTCCTAGAAATGTGTTTAGAATGGCCTTCTTATTACAACCAACTTTATGTTGGTAATCACCTTTAAGATGGGTAAAGGGTATGCAAGTGAATGATGATTGAGTATTTTGGTGCAATGTGTACCAGACCCAGTAAATCTATGGACTTCAAAGTGTTGTTTTCAGTCTAAATAAGTTTTGTTTAATGACAGTCTGGAGATGATTGTTTAGAGGAAATTCATCTCAAATTAAAGAAGATGTCTCAAAAAGTTCCTAAAATTTAGGCATTTTAAGTGGGTGTTCATAGTTAAAAATGTAGGGGTGCTACTATTAGGGAGGGTGCTATTATTAGAGGAAATACGGTATTCATTTTTCTTTACCATGAGTATTTGACAATCACAAGAGCTGCAGGCTAGGGTTGACATAATTTTATTCCGCTGGGAATAAATCATCATATACCCATGGCAAGAAATTGTATTACAAATTTATTATACTTTATTTTTCTTTCTAACTAAATATCTATTTTTCATCTTTTAAGACAAAGGTATACCCTGTATTCCTTGAAGCTACCAATATCCCTCAATGCACCTCTAATGAAACCTTAACATGTAGTGACTTCACAGGTAGAAGTGACCTCACACTACTTCATCCTGAGATAATGTGATAAATGAAAGTAGTTCTTGGCTAAACCTACAGGAAAGTAAAGGCACATTTTGAGGGTTCGGTGCAAGTCTGTAGTAAGTGTATATATATATATGAACCCACGATTTGTATAATTGAAAGGTATTCATCAGCATTTATATCACTTTTCAGCTGTATTTTATTAACTGACATACTATGAACTGTAGCATAATGTGTATACTCTGATTCTGTTATCAGTGAAGCAAGAAAATAATGGCTGCCATTACCAGATCAACATTTTGTCTTTTTTACGGGCGAGGCTCATTAAGAAAACTTGAGAAAGTTTACCTGAGCGGCCAAAGATATAAATTTTTGTCAGGTCAGCATTAACCAATAAAAATACTAGGATTTTCTTGTGACAAAGACTTTTCTGTTGGTGCCAAGTTCAAGGTCAACTGTCAAGGTCATCTTAAGCTCCGCTATTATAAGAGAAAACCCTAGGCAGTGCTTTAGCAATGGTGTCGCTGTCATCGTCGTTGTTGTGCAAAAACTTTGACATTTTGTGATATTTCTGGTTTTCCTGCAGGCATTCACTTTAAACTTTGCACACATGTTCACCATCAAAAAAGCAATATATAATATCAAGGAGGGTAATTCTAGATGCATTCAACTGTCAAGCATACTCTAGATGCATTCAACTGTCAAGCATAGGCACCCATAGGTGGTGCTCTTGTTCAAGGCTAAATTTGCGTCAAAACAAAAACAAAATCCTTGTAAACATTCTAGGGGACACAGTATAGGCCCAATCTTCATGAAACTTGGTCAGAATATATGTCTGATCACAAGGATGAACCCTTTTGAAAACTGGAATGTTCCTTGGAAATCAAGATATAAGGAGTGTCAATTACAAATGAGAACTTGCTTGTATTCTTTTTTAAAAAAAGGGCATTTTAGTATAATATGAAGTGTTACTGCCAGTCTAATAATCGAAGTTTGATTTCATGTTATTACAGACATTTCAATTACTAATATAAGCTCAAATGAGCAATCCAGGGCCATCTTGGCCCTCTTGTATAGGAATGTGCTGCTGATGGCCAGCATGTACCCGAACGGTTATGTACGATATAGAACATCATGAAATTGACAAGATGAATGACTTTGGAATGATTTTGATATGAAATGGAATGAGTGTATGGAGTAAGTTTGTAGAAAAATTCAAGGGAGGTAATCAAATATCGCTTATTTATTCAGGATGAACCCAATTAGTGACCAGTGATATGTATAACCTCCCCCTAATAGAATTTACATACAGGTTCTATAAAATGATTTCTGTGTCTTCATAAACCCATTAATATTATACACTTACAACATTGAATTTTGTTTGTGAAATTGTGGGTTTCATCTACCGATTTTTATTTTTCGGTAGTGATGGGAATCTTGTCATTTCTACTAATTTAAGAGCGTTTTCCAATGGTTAAAGGGAGTGTTTTGAATGAATAAATGATGCTCCGAGTGAAGAATGGTTCCAATCAGAATGACAGTCACTTTCACAAATGGGGTTCTAGATGCTTCATCTTTTTAACCCTTTATGCCAATCAATCAAATAACTACCATTACGCACATTGTGCAATTTCTTTATAAAAATAGATATTCTTTGAAAAATGTCACTGATGAATTATCATTACATCAAAACTACAGCTTATTCAAGCTGTAGTTACAATGTTATGATCATTCACCAACACTCAAATCAAAGAAAAGGGGAGGGGACGGAGGACATTCATCTTTTGTCACAGTCCACATAATACCTTTATCCCGTACAGTCAAACCTGTCTTAAGCAAGCACCCAAGGGACATTAAAAAAGTGCTTGCTTCAGACCGGTGCTTGCTTAATACAGGTTAACTTTGGTGTAATTGGTTCCTTTGTTGTTGCTTAAGACAGGTTACCACAAAGACAGGTTTGACTGTATATTCTATGTTGGTCCTGTTTGGAGTGCATATAAATTTCAAAATCCTAAATATTCTGTGTTGTTATTCACCTGACACGGTGTGGCTTAGCTGTGGCGTAATTTTAAGAGTAAACTTATCAATATAATTGGTTCTTTAAAGATTTAGTCCTCAATTATCTTTAAATGCTGGCAAATAACTGTACCCTCTAACCCAAATAATTCACATGCTCTAAAAACTAGAACACACTTCATTGTTTTGTTACCAAACCCTCGTAACTTCAGCTTGGTCAGCTGAAGTTACGAGGGTTTGGTAACCAACCTACAGTTTAAGGTCTAGAGTTTTTTTACCCGGACTATCTATAGAAGTGATTGTAAATAAAAGCCTTAACCTTAAATGCAACAACCCGTTGCTTTTGCTATGCCCTGCCATGGCAATAATTAAGAATTATATACACCTATGCTTATCATGAAATTTGGAAGCCTAAGACCAGCCATTGCAGACAAGCAGTGTTACCTCACAGTGTAGCCAGCATGACCAACTTATTTCTATTTTGGAAAATCTGGAGGCAAAATGGTTGAAATTTCCTGAAAACTTAAAGAAGCAGTAGCTTTTACCCACCTTCATTCAATTATGCACTCAAGATATAATGTAGCCAAAATTTTCAGACATTTGACCTAATACATTGCCACCATTTGCCATTTAGAGATTTGCCAGGGTTCAATTTTTTTCTAAGCCAACTTGACCCGATTTCAAACTCATCTAGGAAATTACATAGACAAAATTTCTAAACTAGTTTCAAGATATTTTAGCCAAACATGTGGCCTCTAAAGTGCAAACAAAGTTTTTCCAAGATTAACCCCAGTGACATGTCTTTTACCCCACCTGACATAATTTTAGAAATTAATTGAGATATCACGTAGAGTAGATCCGAATATTTTTTGTACTTGCTGGAAATTTTGTACACCTGAATTCATTGCAGTCGTATTTCTATTTGATGCACATCACATCATTTGAGAAATGAACCTGGTAATAAACAAGAAAATATACAGTCAATCTTGCTCGAGCAACCATTTTTATTAAGCGACCGCTTTAAAGATCCCCTTCTTTAAATAAGAATTTCCTGAAAAGAAGGTATTGTTGTTTGAAAAATTATTGAAAATGAATCCTATGTTATTTTAACTCACCAGAATCGTCTCATTGAGACGATTCTATTGAGTTATAACAACATGGGATTTTGAGAATCTCGCAATTACATGCATTTTCAATGAAAGAGTATGTTTCTTATTTGTAAACGAAATGTGTATTTGGCAGATATTTTCTTATACAACCACTCTTTGGTGGTCCCTTCAGTGGTCACTAAATACAAGTTTGATTGTACTACAAACTTTTTCTTGGGAACTTAAGACATAAAGATGACAATGTTTCCCTTATCGCCAATTTGACGTCGTAAACATGATGTAATGTTAGGCTTATCAATGATTTGACGCAACTTGCTTCTCCATATTCTTGCTAGATAAGAAGGTCACTTAGTACCATCCGCCAAAACGTTTCTATGAATTGATTAAAGCGCAGCTTTATTGACATGAATCTGATCCCTGCTATTTAGATGATTAAAATTCTGATTATTCATACCCAGCCTTGCACATGCTTTCATAGGAATGAATAACAAATAATTTTTAATGTATTATATTTAACCTTATCTTCTAAAATATTTCAGTAAATGTTGTTTAAGCATTTTGTTCACAGACATCAAAATCGGGTCAAATAAACCAATTAAGGTAGGCCTGTATTTCAGTAAAACCTTCTCAAAACTTGTTCGTAGAATTTTGATTTATCCCGAAATATGGGTGTAGCGGGATGGGACTTAATTTGAAATATTTTAACATCTTCTCTTCAGTAACCAATTGCCAAGTTTTGTCCCAATAATATTCCTTCAGTGACCCGTCTCAAAATTTGCTTGTGGAATTTCAATTGACCCCCACATACAATATGTATTGGGGTGGCAAGGCGATGCTCACTAAAACCCCTGAAATCATTCTAAATCATCTACTCACTAACCAATGGGTTGACTTCAACCAAATTTGGCAGAAATGTTCAAACTTGTTTATGGAATTTTGATTGACTCCCATATATGGGCATGGCAGGGCAGGGCAATTTTTTCACTTTTAAATCTATAAAATTTTGTTTACTCTCATAGCAATCAGGTAACTTCAATTGATTTTGGCATGAATGTTCCTTTCTTCTTTAAATCTGGTTCATGAAGATCTGTTCGGCCCATAAATAGAGTTGTTGTGTGGTTGGGCCTTTTTAAAATATAAATCTGTGACCATCACCTTCAAAACCAAAAGACTATTTTTATAGCTTTGCCTGAATGTTCCTTTCGTGACCCTTTTCAAAAATGTTTGACATTCAAATCAGGCCATATAAATAGGCATGGCAGGGTACTTTTGAAATTGCATCTCCTCAACATCTAGGCAAATTTGAATGAAACTTTGCCAGAATGTTACCTAGGTAACATCCATAGGGGCAATAAAAATCATTTGAGCGTTTTTTCTGGCCCTCTTGTTTTTTTACAAACTCCATGGTATAGGAATATTATTGGCCAACTACTACAGACTTGAAGGACCTACAACATTGCAGCTTGCTCCAGGCCCCTCTCCCCCCCTCCTACATCCCTGAATATTCTGAGGCCTGATTGAGGTCTTGTTTTAATGTGGATACATATGAGCCTGTGTGTTACATATCCAATTATATCCTGTCAATATGACAAAGGTCTCTAGAGTGAAATAACTTTGTTAAATATTTCAGCCTGTGCATGACATTTCCAACAAGATCAAATATGCACCAAGCAAAGACTCTGGCCTGCCTGTACATCTTCATTTTGCACTTTATTGAAAGATAAGATATCGAAGTATATTTAATTCGACAGACTGTGAGACAAGCTTTTATTTTGACTGTGTAGCCGTCTAAACTGCTCATTGTTTGCAACACATACTCATTTCAAATTGTTGGAAATGTCACACACAGACTCATTGTTTTTACACTAGCTGGATAACTATAGGTGTATTTTCAAAACTGAGCTCTGATGTAGGTGCAGAGTCCATTACCATAAGTATATTGGGTATATCTTAAAAACATTTGATAGGAATTGAACCTAATCCCTTGGATTCAATTATAAAAGTACAAGTGTGAGTAAACCGTACGATTTAACACAATGAAAATCTTTCATTTGAAAGGTAATTTGTAAGTCTTTTTTTAAGTGTTGTTTAAACCTGTTTTATCTTTATCGAAGAAATGGCACGGAAATTTAACGGTAAAAAGAAGATTTAACAGTTCACCAGACAAAATCTACGTACAGTACTGGGAAGAATTTGTGAGAAGAGATTGTAGGATAGAGCTATACCAACCCATTTGATCGCCAGTTTTGGAGACAGTGACTTAGGCAGCTGAGCCAAAACCTCTGTAGAGAACTTATTAACAGCCTGGATAATCTAAATGTGAATGAGTGTGTAAGTGAATAACTATGAATCTTAGCTGAAAGCATAAAGCAATTTTATCTAAAAGCTATAGAAATCTTGTCATATTTAATTTGATGACGTCATTCATAAACAGTGTTATGGTCTATGTAAAACAGAAACTAGATTTGTTTGTTAAACACGAATGTCCCCACAACTGCAATTTTTTCAGTTTGATACATCAATATGGAAATCCTGAATTTAACTTTTTTGATTGTCTAAAACTGCTGTTTCATGACAATTTTCAACAGTATGAGCCTTACCTATCAAAGGTTATACACTTACCTAATAGTTAAGTTTTATGTCATTTATGAGTGCTCTTAACTAAATAAACCTGACTTTGATCAATGTCCTACACTTTGTTATACATGGATCTTGTGCAATGCACTTGTGAAATACCAAAGCTCTTTGACTTACCAATCCAAGGTTGCAACACAGTTAGTTTTAATTTTACAAAATTTGACCTTCAAAAAATGACCGTGACCTCAAAATATGCCCTTGAATACGACCTTGAGCTAGGTATCAACAGAAAGGTCTTGTCCGTAGCAATCATCATGTGAAATATGAAGGCTCTAACACTTACGAATCAAAAGTTATGGCCAATATGAAAATTGTTGTTTTTCTAAAATGGTGACCTTGTTAAAATGACCTTGACAGATGACTATGACTTTACTTCTCAGAATATTCCTTGAGTGTCCGTTATCAAAATTGCTCACAAGATCACAATTGCCCTCAAATATGGGTGGGTATGGCATTTTTACAATGAAATCCTTGAACATCACTTCCTCCTGAACCACTGGTCAAATTTAACACAAACTTTGCCAGAATGTTCCTTTGGTGACCTTCTTCAGAAATTGTGTATAAAATTTTGATTGGTACATAAATATAAGCATGTTCAGTGTGGATTTTTTCAGTATGAAATCTTTGAACCACATTTCCTTCGACAACATCTGCCTTTTATATGTAAAGCCAATTTCAATGATATTTTGTCAAAAATGTTACTTTGGTGACCCTTTCCAAAATGTGCTTTTGAAATAATCGATAGCCTTTAAATGTTTAGCCATTTTCAGTGAAACTTTACAAGACTGTGAGGATGCAAATGCTGAGTGTGACCCATCAAGAAATAAAGGGACAATCAAGGTAGTGTGTACTGCACAGACTAGTGTGGAAACTTTTCGCACTTTGCTAATTTTCAGCTCAGCTGCTTTCAGAGAAAACCTGAGGTATTGCTATAGCCTTGGTGTCATTGTCGTTTTCAATGTTGATGTTGTCATCTTCGTGCAAAAACTTTGACATTTTGTGATATCTCTGGTTCTACTGAAGGGGTTCACTTGAAACTTGGCACACATGTTCACCATCAAAAGAGCAATCTATGCTATCAAGGGAGATAACTAAATACATTTTGTGCAAACTATTCAACTTTTTATGCCCCCGTATCGAGAGATCAGGCATATTGTTTTACTCATGTCCGACCGTCTGTCTGTCTGTCTGTTCGTCTGTCCGAAAACTTAACCCGAAAACTTAACCTTGCCAATATCTTCAAGCCTATTCAAGATACAAAGCTAGTATTTGCCATGATGATAGATCTCAATGATCCCCATCCGCTGGTACCAAAGTCAAGGTCATGTGACAGGGTCAAGGTCATCTGTCAAGGTCAAATTTTGAAAAAACTTAACCCGAAAACTTAACCTTGCCAATATCTTCAAGCCTATTCAAGATACAAAGCTAATGTTTGGCATGATGATAGATCTCAACGATCAGCATCCACTGGTACCAAAGTCAAGGTCATGTGACAAGGTCAAGGACATCTGTCAAGGTCTAACTTTGAAAAAAATGCTGTGGCGGGGGCATTCTTGTTTCACAAACACATCTTGTTTACTTATATTTTTTTCCACCATCCAGCACTCCAAAGCCATGTGTAGGCAGCCGTAGGCCATGCTCTTGTTTTAAAAAAGGGCCATGTCAGACATGGCCATCGCCTGCCGTGAAAGCTTGATAGAAAACTGAAGCCTAATAGATTAAAGATTCATTTGTACTTTAAGAGATTAATCCCCTACAAAATCCAAGTCTTAACAAGATGTATTTGTGAAACACTAATGCCCCCGTACCAGCATTTTTTTTCAAAGTTTGACCTTGACAGATAAGTATTAAACATAACAAAGGGCAATAACTCCAAAATTATACAAGCAAGAGTTGTAGTTCTTGTGCACTGCACTTCTCCTCGATGATATCTATTCATCCATAAAGTTTCAAGTTGATAGCTATAATATTTAGGAGATATGCTCCGGACAAAATCTAAGTATTAAAAATAACTAGAACTGTCGCAGAGCGGACTAATACCCCCCACAAGCGCTTTGTCAGAATGCAAGTGCTATTAGTGCAGGATGTGTTTGTAACTAATATTGAGGTCATATGTAGCATTTGCATGAAGTTTCATGATTCTAGGTCGCTTGGTCTTTAGCTCCACGGGCTGAAAGCCACTGGGGCTATTGTCATGGCATTGTGTCCGTCGTGCGTCCAGTCGTAAACTTTTTCTTTAAGAATCTTCTCCTCAGAAACTACTGGATGAATTTCAACCAAACTTCACAGGAATGATCCTTGGGTGACCCTCTTTCAAAGTTGTTCAAGAAATTTTGATCCAATGAAAAACATGGATTTAATGGGCGTGGCTAATTTCCATATATGGTGAAAAGTGAGTTTTCTCAGATTCTATAGTGGAAACTTTGGAAATCATTTTCTCAGAATCTAACCAATGGATATCAACAAAATTTTACTGGAATAATCCTTGAGTGACCCTTAATCAGTCTACCAAAAATTATAGTGATGGGATGAAAATTATGTATTTTATGGGTGGAGGTCATTTCTCTATATGTTATATAGTGGAAACTTTGGAAATCATTTTCTCAGAATCTAACCAATGGATATCAACCAAATTTTACTGGAATGATCCTTGAGTGACCCTTAATCAGTCTATAAAAAATTATTGTGTTCAGATGAAAATAAGCATTTTATGGGCGGATGTCATTTCTCTATATGTTATTTAGTTGAAACTTTGAAAATCATTTTCAACATCAGTAGAATCCAAAATATCTAAAAGTCTAGTCAATACTTTTATTGCCTTACAAGAATATCAAGCCTGTGGAGCGACTCAAGCCATTCATGGCTTTCTAGTTTAGTTAAGAGTCCAGAAATGAAAATTGAACATAAATTGACTGTAACCTTGACCTTTGACCTATATGATCCAAATCAATAGGGCACTTCCTTGGATCATAAGCAACATTTGCATAAAGTTTCATGCTTGTAGGTCACTTGGTTCTCGAGGAGTCCGGAAACGAAAAATGAACAAAAATTTACTGTGACCTTGACCTTTGACCTATGTAACCCAAAAACAATAGGGCACTTCCTTGGGTCATAAGGAACATTTGTATAAAGTTTCATGCTTGTAGGTCACTTGGTTCTTGAGTTAGAGTCCGGAAATGAAAATTGAACAAAGGCTGACTGTGACCTTGACCTTTGAGCTACATGACCCGAAAATATGACACTTCCTTGGGTCATAAGGAACATTTGTATAAAGTTTCATGATTGTAGGTCATTTGGTTCTTGAGTTAGAGTTTGGAAACGAAAAGGTCTACGGACGGACGGAAGGTCAGACAGACATGGTGAAACCAATATACCCCCCTCTACTTCGTAGGTGGGGGGTAAAATAAATGGCAATAACTCCAAAACTATGCAAGTAAGAGTTGTAGTTCTTTTCACTGCACTTCTCCGCCATGAGAACCATCCACCAATAAAATTTCAAGTTGATAGCTATTATATTTTAGGGGATATGCTCCAGACAAAATGCAAGTATAAATCAAAGTGCTGTCAGCACTGTAAATCGTACATCATTGAGAGGCTGGGATAGTGCAATAGTTCGCCAATCAAAAGGGCTCAAATTTGGACAATAAGAGTTGGTAAATCTTTAAATTTGTGAGTTTTTTGTCTTAACAATCCATCTTTTCGAGGACATCGCCAGCTCATCCAACCTCGTGGGTCCGATTTTGAAAGTTTGCTGATTCGATAGCCCTCTGCTAGTCTAAATTATTTCTTAGCAGATTTTTACGTTGTTATAATGAGCACGAGCCAAGCTAAAAGCTTGTCTGTTAATATTATTCCTCTCTCTATAGAGTTTAAAAGCCTGTTTAGCAACAAACATTTTTCATTAAACTATTTACAATTTTGATTACCAACATGTTTGTATTTCAAGCATTGGGTTTTCCCAAATACTGTAAATGCATTTTCCCTCAAGAAACACTTGAAATCGCCAACTATGCTATTTATATCTTTGGTTTCTGACCAATCGATTAAATCTAGCAGCACTCTATGATTATTCATGAGTTGTTCTAAAAATAGATCGCTCTTACTGCTATCCTATATCAGTTTATCGTATGTTTTTGTCGGTTTATTTGTTGTTGAATAATTTTTCTTCATACTCAAATTTGAATTTAATGAAAATAGGATTGGAGCGTGATCAGAGTGCTCATTGAAATCAAATATTTCAAAATTACAAAATTATTTCTATTTGTTAACACATGCGAAAAAAAAAGTAAACTTCCCACGCTCCCTGTTTGAGTGCAGACGACTATTGACTAATGACAAACAAGTTAATTGACACATTTCGAGCAGACGATGTCCATCTGAATTTACACGTGGTCTGAATTTACGCGTGGGTTTTGACCGAGTGATAATCATAACAGAATTTGATTGGTTGTCAGCCCTACAACTGGTAAATGACCATTCGAGAAAGTTCAGAGCAGTAATATTGTAAGTGCTACAAATTAATTATACAGTTAACCTATTGTAGGTTTCAACTCCTTTACTCAACCGAAAATCTTGTTATAAACACTGAAAGTACTAACTGGTAATTACTAAAAGCGAAAATTACATCAAATTTTGTATTAGCCTCTTCTCTATTTGTCGAAAAGTAAATAAGGTATAAACAAAGTTTGTAGATTGTGACTGAAAAGGCCGTTTCTTCGGTGTTTGAAAACACATAATTTGGTTTGAACACATTGCTCAGAAGATAATGGTAAAAATGTACTGGGTCAAACAGACTGGATTTCTGGAAAACGGTAGATATAAATCTACTGCTTCGCAGTACGATTTAAAAATAAAGGGCAATATCTACAAAATTATGCAAGTTAGAGTTGTAGTTCTTATGCACTGTACTTCTCCTCCATTAGATCTACCCATACATTAAGTTATAAGTTGATAGCTATAATACTCTAGGAGATGTGCTCCGAACAATATCTCAGTATCAAAAAATAACAAAGGGCAATAACTCCAAAATTATACAAGCAAGAATTGTAGTTCTTTTCACTGCACTTCTCCTCGATGATATCTATCCATTCATAAAGTTTCAAGTTGATAGCTATTATACTTTAGGAGATATGCTCCGGAAATAACCAAGTATCAAATATAACAAAGGGCAATAACTCTGAAATTATACAAGCAAGAGTTGTAGTTCTTGTCACAGCACTTCTCCATGAGATCTATTCACCAAGAAAGTTTAAAGTTGATAGCTATTTTACTTTAGGAGATATGCTGCGGACAAAACCTTAGTATTAATTATAACAAAGGGCAATAACTACAAAACTATGCAAGTAAGAGTTGTAGTTCTTATGCACTACACTTCTCCTCCATTAGATCTACCCATACATAAAGTTTCAAGTTGATAGCTGTAATACTCAAGTAGATGTACTCCGAACAATATCTCAGTATCAAAAATAACAAAGGGCAATAACTCCAAAATTATGCAAGCAAGAGTTGTAGTTTTTTTCACTGTACTTCTCCTCCATGAAGTCTATCCACCCGTAAAGTTTCAAGTTGATAGCTATTATACTTTAAGAGATATGCTCCGGAAATAACCAAGTATCAAATATAACAAAGGGCAATAACTCCGAAATTATGCAAGCAAGATATGTAGTTCTTGTACACTGAACTTCTCCCCATGACATCTATTCACCAAGAAAGTTTCAAGTTGATAGCTATTATACTTTAGGAAATATGCTCTGGACAAGTTTAGAGACGGAACCTCAGAATGACGGCACCTTGGAATGATGGAAAGAGACCATTACAATAACCCTTCGCCAAAAACAATGGGGGTTAATTTTAATAATTAATCTACCTTACTGTGAAAGTTTTTTTGAAATGTGACCTCTAGTTTTCCCATGCTGGACCAAATCTCTCTTTTAATTATTCATTTTACAAAGTCCCCAGATGGTCTTTTTTTTCATGCGACAGTTAAAACTTGTGAAATAATTTCATTTTTGCATTGATGTGTCCACAAATAAGTCTGTTGGAGGAGGAGTTATATGCTAAAGATAAAATCAAAGGGCAGAGCCTGAGGATTTTGCATCGCAAATAATTCCTCCCCGAATCAAACTGTACTCAAGGACAACACAGAAATGAAATTATATCCATTATAAGACAATCGCAATTCTGAAATTAGTCAGGTTCCACTGTTCTGGGTGTAAAATAGTAAAAAAACATTTTCCTGGATGTATAAGTAAGTAATAATATTAGTGTTGGAGAATTTCACAGAAAATGAAGTGCAATATTTAGCTATATGACATCCAAAGCATCTCCACTTAAGATGATGTATGATGTCACAGTAAAACACATGACATATAGATTTTATTGCGAATTAAGTTCTATGTAATTCTTCTTATTTCACATATGTGTTTTACGCCATGGTGTTAAAATTGAGTATAGTTATGCCCATATGTAAAATTGATCAAATATCACACATGAGCTAATTAGGACAACAAGAGCACAGCCGACATACTCGCCTGTTTAGTGCTGGATGGTTAAAAAATTGCAAGTGGAAAGGGGCATTAATTGCACAAAATGCATCTGAAGTTATCCCACTTGATAGTATAGATTGCTCTTTTCATCGTCAACCTGTGCGCCAAGTTTCAAGTGGATGCCTTCGGTAGAACCAGAGATATAACAAAATGTCAAAGTTTTTGCACGATGACGACAATGACGACGACACGAAGGCTATAGCAATACCTCGGGTTTTCTCCGAAAATAGCCAAGCTAACAACTTAGTATCAATACTTGTATTTGTTTGTTTGTATGGGGTTTAAAGCTAATTTCAACAATCTTTCACTTATATCAAGGCGGTTGGAGCACCTAACTACTGATTCATAGTAATTCTCATACCAGTGCTACTAACATCGTTTACTTTCCTAGCCTCCAGCTGCTTTCCCACATAGGATTACAATTTTCAACTTTTTATGAGATATGAATAGTCAGAAAGGATAAGTGCTGCTCTTGGGGTTCAAACACAGGACCTTTTGAATTATAGTCCAATGCACTACCCCTGTGCTATGAGAGCACCTTTTATCTTAAAACTATAAAAATATCCATGTGACAACATCTAATATGATAATTATGCAGTTATTTTTAGAAACTTGCATTTCTGTTAGAGACATCAGCGAAAACAAGGCAAATAGAGGTTATAAGGTAAACATAATACATACAATGTATTGTGAATAAATTTTACTCATGGGAATTGATAATTGTCCAGGCTCATATCAATTTCAATCTCGTGAGATTTTTTTTCTTACACTAAACTAACTACCTCGTATGTATTATGTATATACACTGCCCTCCAATAGTTTCTTCACACACAATTCTTTTAAAGATCTTTAGCTTAAGTAATTTAAAACAAAGTTTTATATTATTTTTATTAATAAAATGTATACTTTATATCTTTATTGCAATGTATTAATTAAGAAGCAATAACAGAAATGGCAAAATCATGTAAAAATCAACAAAATCAGAATAGTTCACCATTTTGCCAAATTTTCTATCAAGGGGATCAACTTCTGTCAATATTTAGTGTAGCCTCCATTAGCAGGTAAGACAGCCTGAACATGCATCTAGGCATGCTATTTACAAGTCTCTCACAACGTTCCACTGATAATCAGCATTTTCTCCTTTTGTCTCAATATTTTCTGTTATACATTGTTCTAAAATAGTATCTTTATCAAAAGTCATTTTGTCGTCTAAAGTAGCGTTCAAATGGGAATAATCAGATTTTAAGTAATAAAAACTAATCTACAACTTTGTTTAAAAAGATTAAAGCTGAAAATCTTATAAATGAAATGTGTGTGAAGGATCTTTTGGAGGGCAGTGTATACATTGAATATTTATGGCATTTATTATTCTCTTCAGAGTGATATTGAAATGAACATATTCTTCTTAATTTACATGGGTGTTAGCAAAATAACAAAACATCTAAGCAATGTTATCAATATGTTTACTTAAATAAATAAAAGATAATAAAAAAAATGGAACAATTATCAATAATAAAGAAAAAAAACTCTTAACAATTATGCGCAAAAAATAAGACTTAGGGGAATGCTGCTGCTAGTTGCAATTAACAACAATATTTCTGTAGTTTAAGTTCTTTTAAACATCTACAGAAAATATACTTAATAGTAACACTATTTTTGTTAGACAATGTGATTTGCTTTTCACTTATCACCTATAGTGTGTATTTGAACATCTTGTTTCCAGACTAACTTGTTGTATAAAAGGTGTCCATCTTTAGGATTAACATTTTGTTTAGACTCTGTGATCTCATTAACATCAAATGTCTAAATAGTTTGTCTTGCAATATCTGGTTAACATTCTGTGCTTTACTTTATAACAGATGCCTGTAATTTGGATTAACATCTAGTTTACACTCTGGACAAGGAAACTCTTTGGTCAAAAATGGTTCATACCTGAAATATGTAATGCAAATATAAAGTATAAAATAGTATCAGACATTTAACAACAAGATGCATTTTTATAATATGACCTATTGCGGGAGTGAATAACACCGTTGAATACTTTTTATCTGTCAATTGCCTATCATATACTTTTTATCTGTCAATTGCCAATCATATTCCACTTTTAATAAGGTTTACAGCCTTAGCTAACTTTTCAAATTTCGGGGATAATCACCCCTAGACCATAAATCTATTGTGATCAAAACAGTTTTTTTAGAGGTAAGAATGACAATAATAAAGTTTCTATTGATACTGTATCATCTATGTTGATGCAGTTATACATATTCCTTATAACAATGTGTGGGAAATAATCAATTTATATTATAACATACACGAATATTGCATCCATATAAATTCAAGTGGTCAAATTGACCCTCTAATAGAAATGTTTTCAGAGTCAAATTAGGATATTCTCAATTTGGATTAGGGGAGGGATGATGGTTTTAAAGTCCAACTTGACCGATCTGTTTCTTCTTATTTTCATCATTTAGTCATTTTAAAGAAACCTACCAAAAGTTAACAGCCAAATTTCTTTTCTCTGTTCTGCTAGGATGTGATTTGACTTCATGCCACCAGAAAGCTGGCATAAACAAAACCTCTCCTTCTTCTATAGTACAGTTCATAGGGTGGGCATCAGCAAACTTTGGAAATCTCTGAGTATAAAAAAGTTATTAAGGTAGTGGACCTGTAATAGTTCCACAACGTTTCAGAAATCATGAACTTTAACAATGTTAACTGAGGTTTCTTAATGATGTTCATTAGGAAACCTCAATTAACATTGTGAAAGAACACGTTGTCAGAAATGTTCCAGAACTTTTACAGGTCCACTACCTTAACTAGAAAAGCTGTACATGGATAACACTTGTCCAGCATGCCAATGTCTGAATTTGAACTTAATTAGCTCAAAATTTATAAAGCACGTCTACACCTAGATTGAAACATCTGTGTTATATTATTTCAAAATCCACCAATAAATATAGGAGTTCTGCTCCTGACAGAAAGTCTTAACAGTCAATAAGCCATTTACTTGAAGTTATAATACAGAAAAAAACTTTAAATGAGACATCTACCCATTGTGAGAAAGAATTTAGTTTGTAGAATTATTTAAAAGTCTCACTAATTGTAGGAATTATGCTCTGGGCAAATTGAGATGGAGGGATGGTTTGACAGACTTACACATGTACATAACTGCACTAAAGCACCAAAATACACATATATACACTTTTCCTTTTGATGACTATATCTTGCTCATCCCACTCAGGCTGACATTGATTGGTTAATTTTTTTTCTAATACCATAAAAATCTTGAAATGAAAAAAAAAAATTATCATGGCTTGTGTTTGACCCTGAAACCAGGGTTTTGACCAAAAAAAATCTGATAATTGTCCTTTCTGACCCTTAAACTTTTCTGTCAAGGGGATAATTTTGACCATTTCAAAGTAAATTGATTCCTACATATCATTTTAAGAGATTCGTGTGAAATTTGAATCTCTTACTAAGGTATGAAAGGGAAAATTAAAGTAGTCAATCTGCATTACCAAGAAAAAGTTACTTATTTCCCCCTTGTTTGATTATTTCGACCTCTTCAACACTTGCTTTGACCCCATGGAATTCATAGGAAAGGGGTCAATGGCTCCCAGATTTGAAAAGCTAGCACGAGCCCTGGTAGTAGATGAAAGATTTTTCTCTGTGAACAAGTGCTTGTCACAAAAAAAGCCTGTAAGAGTAATTCAAACACACTAAAAATAGTTTGTACTGGACCCCCAATACATCAGGGACTGTGCTTGACCCTTAAACCAGGGTTTTGACCCTAAAAAATCTGAAAATATCTTAATTTAACCCCTAGAAATTTCTCACAAGGGATCATCTTGACCCCCTTGAGTGGAATTACTAAGGGTCAAAATTAGGTTTCATACCTAAGATTTTCACGAATTTCTATCTTAAGATCTAAAAATTAATTACTTGTTTTATATCAATACATAAATCAGTTAAAGCGACTCTTAAATATGAACCACTCTACTTATAATTTGCTTTTTCTGTCGTTTTGACCCCTTAAAATTCAGATTTGACCAAGGGAATATCTCAGGTCAAGAGTCAATGACTCCCCAATTTCAAACATTAACACAAGCCCTGTACATGTTTCAAAATTAAAGCCAGTGTTGAAGGTTACCTGATAGTTCGGATTGTCTAAGTCTACTGGGGACATGACCATAGATGTGCTGTCCATCAGTTTCTTCTTTCTGAATGTGTTTGTTATATTGTTGTATTCAAGCATAGCCTCTGGAATGTGTGCTTCATAAAGCTGAGTGTTATTGTGGGGTGAAAACAACATCACTTCTTTCTTGCCACTTATCTGGAAAAGGTTTCAAAATGGTTAAGTGTCAGATTGATCATATTTATATTCTATTGCATGAATAGTCCTTCTTTGCGAAAGCTCTTTGTGAGTTGATTAATAAACAAAACAAACTTTCATTATAAAAAACTGAATGCCATTGCAGTACACATTCCCTTTACTTTTCACCTGATGTGCTGTCTTAAAATTGTTTGATGTTTGTTTTGAAAAAGGATGATGAATGATCAAGGTTATTAAGCTAAACAAGGCTGTTGTTTCTATACAACTGGAAAAGCTTTTGGCCTAGTTTCAGGTTTAGTAAGCAAAATGTTTGGCCTTTAGAGTGCATACAAGGTTTTTGCGAGATTTGACTCTGTAACCTAGATTTTGATGTTGACAAAGATGATGTTTGTCTGAAATTGAATGGGGTTTTATGCTGCTTTCAACAATCTTTCAGTTATATCCTAGCCGCTGGAGCACCTAACAATGGATTCCTGGTATTTCTCACACCAGTATCACCATCACATCTTGTCCTAGCCTCCAGCCGCTATCCTACAAAGGATACGGTCATCGACCAATTGGTGAGATTGGCCAAAGTTAAGCATTTTAGAACTAATCCAATATTTTTTCATCAGGACAATCATTTTGATTATTTTTCAGATTGATCGTGCAATAAATGTGGCCTCTAGAGGGTTTTTCTATTTGACCTTATGACCTAGTTTTTGACCCCAGTTATTTCAAACTTGTGCAAGATATCATCATGACAATCATTCTGACCAAATTTTGTGCTAAGGCGAGCTAAAAATAGTGCCAAGTATGTTATTTCTTTATAATTTTGAAATCTACATTAAGTCACGTCCAAATGAATTTGATAAAACCTATGTGCAGGACAAGATCTGGAATGTGTTAGGACCATGATGGAAATAAGAGTCATTTGACCCTTTATCGTGTTATCCTTGAGTGAAAAAAAAATTTAAAAAAAATCTTTCAAAATTTTAAGGTAATGGTTCATTCTTTTTCTCAAACAGTTTTGAGCCAGCTCTGATTGCACAGGCTCTGGCTGAATAGTGTCAAACTTTTGTTAGATTTTTTTAGATGTTGAGAAACCATTCTCCTTTTATGGTTATTTTTGGAATACATGAATTTTCTTATTCATTTGTTCTAGATTCTATAAAAAAAATAATTAGTAAAATCTTATAATTGTGGAAAAAAATTATCATGGCAAGACTGCAGCCAAGCCAGGATTGAAGATCTTTGCTTATTGCATTTTTTTTAAATCTAATATAATCTTTCTTCCTTCCTTTTACCCTTGTCATGCCACAACAAAAGCCTTAGCAAAACTGTATTAACATCAAAGTGCTCATAGCACTGGATGCACTTAAAGTGCCTTAGTATTCATTTTGAAATTAAAATTTTAAGCTGTTCTGGTTTTAACAAGAGGGCCATAGTGGCCCTAAACGCTCACCTGAGTGAACTGTCAAAAATCTGTTTAAAGTAGACTTAGAAAGGATGAGGAATTCTGACAAAATTTCAGGTTAATTGGGCAAAAAATGATGCCTCTACACTGCTTACAAGGTTTTTCTAAGATTTGATCCCATGACCTAGTTTTTGACCCCACTTGACCTAATTTTAAACTTGACCTAGATTTCATCAAGATTATCATTCTGACCAATTTTCAGATTAATTGAGCTTAAAATATGGCTTCCAGAGTGTCTACAAGGTTTTTCTGTGATTGTGACCTAGTGACCTTGTTTTTGACCCCACTGGACCCAATTTCAAACTTGACCGAGATTTCATCAAGACAATCATACTGACAAAATTTCAGGTTGATCGGGCAAAAAATATGGCTTCTAGACCGTCTACAAGGTTTTTCTAAGATTTGACCCTGTGACCTAATTTTTGACCCTACTTGACCCAATTTTAAACTTATCCGGGATTTTACCAAGGCCATAGTTCTGACATAATTTCAGGTTGATTTAGCACAAAATATGGCTTCTAGAGTGTCCACAAGGTTTTTCTAAGATTTGACCCTGTGACCTTATTTTTGACCCTACTTGACCCAATTTTAAACTTGTCCAAGATTTTATCAAGACAATCATTCTGACCAAATTTCAGGTTGATCGGACAAAAATTATGGCTTCTAGAGTGTCTACAAGGTTTTTCTAAGATTTGACCCTGTGACCTTAGTTTTGACCCTTCTTTACCCAAATTCAACCTTGTCCGAGATTTAATCAAGACAATCATTCTGACAAAATTTCAGGTTGATTGAGCAAAAAATGTGGTCTCTAGAGTGTCTACAATGTTTTTCTAAGATTTGACCCAGTGACCTCATTTTTGACCCCACTTGACCCAATTTCGAACTTGTCCACGATTTTATCAAGACAATCATTCTGACCAAATTTCAGGTTGATCGGGCAAAAAATATGGCTTCTAGAGTGTCTACAAGCTAATGTTGACGACACACGGCGCACGACGGATGACGGACATCACTCGACCACAAAAGCTCACCTTGAGCACTTTGTGCTCAGGTGAGCTAAAAAGGGGAACAACACGTGGTATGGACAAAGATCAGACTGCATATTTGTGCAGGTTGATCTTTGTCTATACCTCCAGTCAAAGCAGGAATATTCCAGGCTCTGCATAACAAAACTTAAAGATCATTTTTATTTCAGGTTTGTTATCCTTCTTGACCTCTGCTGCATCTGAATTTTTTTTTCTTTAAAGAGATGAAGAGAGTATTTATTAATTTCATTGAAGTATGGAATTAAAAAGGCTAATCACACTGTATGAATACGCCAAGCATATTCATGCTTCAGTGTGATTAGGTTTTTAGTTTCATACCTTCATGAAATGAAAAAATCACACTCTTTCCATATCTTTTAATTTCATTTCATGGAGCAAAAATAGAAGAATTTCTCCAAAATAAGATAAATTTCTTTGGGGCAAATTTGTGTGCAAGCTTAAAAATAGCTGAGTACTAAAACAATTTTCATTGAGGTAAGACAAATTTTTAGCAAATCAGAATGCTTGAAAAATGATGGAAACAAATTGTATTAAGTAATTGTGCAAAAAGAGGAACATCTCAATCTTGGATCACCATAACATTTTCACAAGAAAGCAGTTGTAGTAGATCTCAACTGAATGTTGGGTTTAAAAATCAATCTTGATTAAGAACAAAAGCAAAAGGTTTTGACCAAATACAGCTTGCACAGTTCTCGCAGTCTGACTAGGGTCAGTTTAGCTGATCCCCTTTTCCCTTGATGAATTAGATTTTTTAAAGTCCCTTGATAATCCCTTTGGGATGAAAGTTAACATTTGTTTACAAACAGTCAAAATACAAAACAAACCTGACAAAGAAAGTTATCAAATGGGTCAAAGTGAAGTTTTCCCAAGGTTTTTCCATCACTCAGCCATATATTTCTGTACTGAAGATTCAGAGAGCCTTTGATAAAAGGCATTTCATAAACATCATTTTCCAAGTCTGTTTCAATATCTGACAAAGACGAATACTCTAAATAGGCAGATATTCCTTTGGTATTTCCGTCTGAGATAGATTCGATGAGATCTATGAAGTCTGAGAAATTCATGTTTTTAGTAGCTGGTCTTACAACAACAAGGTCTGGATATAGCAATTGCCTTTTCACTTCTTCTGGAATGTTGAAAGTATCATAGTTGTCAAACTTGAATGCAAAGTCAACACCTTCAAAAATACCTTCTGGTGTTAGTTTGATGTGAACCTTCTTATCTCCATAGTTCACTTTTAAGTAATTGTTTGACCACTTTGTAAATGCTGGCCAACTGTTGATTGCTTTTTTGATTATCACAGGTTTAGAAACCTTTAAATACTCATGGAAAAAATCTGATACTGAGGGCAAATTTATTTTCTCACATTGGTGTATGAGTGGATTTACGCTGATTTCCTGGTCTTTTAATTGTGTATCTGGTTGGGGTTTGTATAATTGAGCATGAACATGTTTTTCACCAGTTGCTTCACAAATTCCCTTTGAGCAGTATCCATGAATATCTTTCATGCTAATATTAGAGACATTTTCTACATAGAAAAGATGCCTCAAAATTTCTAGTCTATGGAGTCCTTTGATTGTCAAGTGGCCATTTAATTGTCTGTATGATAAACACTTCTCGTTTATGAATTCGACTATGTGAGAAATATGATCAGGTCCTCTGTACACAACACCATTTAACGCTGTTGGTCGCAAGGATCCGATTGATAAACATGATCTATCTATTTTTCTCTTTGGAAAAACAATTATTCTTTCTGTTACATTTCCAACATGCCTGTCAAGTTTAATTTTGCGTTCCTGTATCTTCAAATTTATCAATTGGGAATCAATAAAGCTGATTACTACATTTTCTTCATCGCTAAATGAAAATGAAACGTCATCGAAAACCGGTGACAAACTCGGATCTTCGCTTAAAAATGCGACAAAGCAAGATCTTTCGGTTATTTGCAGTAACTCATGAAATGAAACATCAGTTTTCAATGCTGGATCGTTCGGTAAGTTTTGTTGCCATAAATTTATTCTGCTAAAAACCGTGAAAATAATTTGCATTGACAACCAACGCGTCATCCTATCGACCGAGAACCAGCTTGTTTTTTAGACTGGAAGGTTAGTCCCTCAGGCGAGTATCAAGGGAAAAGGGGTCTATTGAAAATTCGTTTGATAAATTCTCGTTGACAATTTACAGACCGTAAATGACATCCCATATTTTTTCAACTTTGATTTTACGTACTAATAATATGAAACAAGGCAAAGCCTTTAAAGCGAGCGCAGCAATTCATGTACTGGTTGACACATTATTTGTTACGAGAGAGAGAGAGTGAGAGAGAGAGAGAGAGAGAGAGAGAGAGAGAGAGAGAGAGAGAGAGAGAGAGAGAGAGAGAGAGAGAGAGAGAGAGAGAGAGAGAGAGAGAGAGAGAGAGAGAGAGAGAGAGAGAGAGAGAGAGAGAGCATATGCATTAAAATATAGTTTATAAACTAGAGAGAGAGGGGGGACTCTTATTGTCTTTATCTGCAGATGTCTTTATCTGCAGATGTAGAAACAAATCCTGGCCCTGATTTTCCATGTGGATCTTGTCAATATGAGGTTTACGACAATGACAATGCTGTTGAATGTGACACCTGCCAGAGATGGTTCCACATCAAATGTCAAAATATTTCAAATGAATCTTATTTCGATCTTGTAGCTCGAGACCAGTCATTCTCCTGGATCTGCTCAATCTGTGAAGCACAGAATTTCTCTAAACATTCAAACCTTTCAATGTCTTCTTTTTCATCCCAGAATAGCTACAGCGCATTGAGTGAGCAGTCTGACTCTTATCATCAAAGTACCACCACAGGAAATCCATCCCAGAGACAGAAATTTAAACGAAATAATAATCCTTTTCAGCTTAAAGTAATTTCAGTTAACTGTCAGTCCATTGTCAACAAAAAAGCAGAATTTCTTTGCATGATAGATCAACATAACCCTGATATAGTTGTAGGTACAGAATCCTGGTTAAATAATCAACATGCAGATTGTGAATTTTTTCCGAAATCCTTAGGATATACACCTTTTAGATTAGACAGGTCAACCAAAGGCGGAGGAGTATTCATCCTGGTTAAGGATACTTTCCTTGCAACAGAGCAGAAACAACTAAAGACTGATTGTGAAATAATTTGGATTAAATTACAGGTCAAAACATGTAAACCTCTTTATATCGCAGCATATTACAGACCGAAAGAGTCCGATGTCCATAGTTTTAATGAATTTAAAAAATCTCTTGATCTGACAAGAAACCTCAAAGGATCTTTTTGGGTACTAGGTGATTTCAACTTCCCAAAGTTCTCATGGAGTAGTGACCATAGACCAGTCATAAAGTCAGGATGCAGTCATACCAACCTGTATGAAGAATTTAGTGATTTGCTTTCAGATTTCAACCTCACACAGATGGTAACAGAAAGCACCAGAGGAGAAAATATACTTGACCTCTTCTTAACCTCAAATCACACCTTAATTAAAAATGTAAAATGTCTCCCAGGTATATCAGACCATAGTATTGTCTCTATTCTTGCAGATACAAAGCCACAGGTAACCAAACAACAGCCGAGACAGTTTCATCTCTACAAAAAAGCTGACTGGAGTAGTTTCAAAATCTATATGGACCAAATTAAGCATGAAATATTAAAAGATCATCAATCTAAATCTGTTGAAGAAATTTGGCTAAGTTTTTCAGATGCAATCTCCACAGGTATCAAGAAATTTGTTCCAACTAAAAGACTTGGGAATAAGAGATCACTTCCTTGGATTACACAGCCTATAAAACGTCTAATTAGAAAAAGGGATCAAGTTTATTATAGATTAAAGAAAGATGGAAACAACAAGATGAAAACTGCATTCCTGGCTCTGAAAAGAAACATCAAGAAACAAATAAAAGTCTCTTACAATAACTATATTGAATATATTTTAGGCCTTGATGGAAACACTGAAAACAAGGAAAAAGCCACAAGATTTAATAATAAGAAATTTTTCAGTCTGATAAAAAATGCCAAGCAAGACGCAGCAGGAGTAGCTCCCCTTCTCGATAAAATTTCAGGTACCATCAAATCAGACAACACAGAAAAAGCAGATATATTAAATCGACAGTTTCAATCAGTCTTTACTCCAATGACACCAATTTCTCTGGCTCAGTCCTGCCTTTCATCCATAAGACAAAATATGTTTTCCTCCTCTTTCAGTAAATATCCAGTCATGCCAGACATTACCATCTGCACTGGTGGAGTACAAAAGTTAATATCCAACCTGAAACCAGACAAAGCAGCAGGACCTGACAACATCAAACCTTTAGTACTTAAAAACTTATGTTATCAAATTTCTCCTATTTTGCAAATTCTCTTTCAGAAATCCCTAGATACAGGCACCCTCCCCCAGGTATGGACGAAGGCAAACGTGACACCACTCTTTAAGAAAGGAAACAAAGAAGATCCTGCAAATTACAGGCCTATATCCTTAACATGTATATTGTGTAAAGTTCTTGAACATATTGTAGCATCAAATCTAACTAAACATTTTGACAAAAATAATATTCTTTATGATTTACAACATGGCTTCAGAGAACGGCGCTCATGTGAAACACAACTACTGCAACTGACCGACCATCTTGCCAGAAACCTTACTGAAGGAAAACAAACTGATCTAGTTTTGTTAGACTTCAGCAAGGCTTTTGATAAAGTTAGCCACCTTAAACTTTTGTATAAATTGCAGGAACATGGAGTTAACAATGCTACCCTTTTGTGGATTAAATCTTTTCTTATAGGCAGAACACAGAAAGTAGTCTTAGAAGGTGGATGCTCATCCGAAGTACCAGTCACGTCAGGAGTACCTCAGGGATCAGTGCTTGGCCCTCTTCTGTTTCTCTTATATATTAATGACCTTCCTAACACTATCACCTCCCAAGTTCGTTTGTTTGCAGATGACACTGCCGTTTACTTAGCTATAGACAACAAGCAAGACTGTATCACCCTGCAAGAAGATCTAGACAAGCTAATGCAGTGGGAGAAAAAATGGGAAATGGAGTTTAACCCTAGCAAATGCATTGTCCTAAATATTACTAAAAAGAAGAAAAAGATTTCTTTTGATTACAGACTACACGGACAAGTGCTAGAGACTGTGGACAATGCCAAATACCTAGGTGTTACTATATCTGAAGATCTTTCCTGGAACAAGCATATTGACAATATAACATCTAATGCAAATAAAACTTTAGGTTTTCTCCGCAGAAACATCCAGACCAAAAATAAGAAGATCAGAGAAACAGCATACAAAACACTGGTTAGACCCCAGGTAGAATATGCATCAACTGTTTGGAGCCCTTACACAACATCCTATATCAACAAAGTAGAAAAAGTACAACGTAGAGCAGCAAGATGGGTTCAAAATAATTTTTCTCATTTTGACAGTGTCACCTGCATGCAGAAGGATCTTGGCTGGCAAACTCTTCAATATAGGCGAGACATCACCAGAGTCACCATGTTTTATAAAATTGTGAATTGTTTTGTTGCAGTACCCATACCAACTTATCTTGAACGACCAGTTAGGATCACCCGACATATGCACACAAAATCTTTTAGACAGATCCACACAAATGCTTCCTACTTTAAATATTCTTTTTTTCCTTATACAGTGATACTTTGGAACAGCCTGCCAGAAACAATCATACAGCAACCCGATATTGCCGCATTCAAGAAGAGTCTTGATTCTTTTCAGATAGTGAGCCGTCCCTGAAAAACCAAAATTGCTTTACCAGATCTTTTAATCTAACACTCACAATACTTTTAAAATTTGGCACCCTAACCAATGACTAACAGTTTTTTTTTATTCCAGCACAGACGCGCACCTGCCAGTAATACCCGAAAGGGGAGTCAGGCAGTATATATAGATAGATAGGGTAGAGAAATAGGAGAAATTAAGCAACGGTGAAGAGGCCGCGGTTCTTTAGACTATATTTTCATGCTAAAAGTAAGCAATTAGTAATCAAATTCATTTCCACTATCAAGGGCTTTGCAAATGTTATGATAAAGTAATAATGTCTGGTTCATAGTGGAATCGCAGGGTAGAAATCCTGATTGAAAGGGGATAAAAAAGTTTGTTTGTGATAAAAAAGAAAAAAATGATTACATGTATATATTATTTGTTCAAGGTCCTTTTCGATTGTATTAAGAAGAGATACGAGTCAATTATTAGAAGGGACTGTAGGTCAAAACCATACTGCACGTGTGTCCAGACCGCTCTTAGCCTTCACACCCTGTGAGCAAGTGAGTAGCTTCAATTTTAGCATTAACAGTAGACAAGCTACACCATTTTACGATTTACAAAAAGATAAATACTACATGTTAAATGTCCACGGACTCCAAGGAACCGGGAACTCGGGACACCTTTTTACTATTTACAAAACTTGTTTCGCAATCTTTGGACCAAAACTGTTCGGAAGATATCTGCAAACGCTAAGGAACGGCATCCCACTGTGCACGTTAATAAAATTGCAAAGCGGGATACCACCTCCCGAACGCTAGAAAATCTTTTATTCCTGAACTATGAAAAAATAACATTCCTTTTATTATCTATAGAACATCAATATCTAACATGTAAATATGCGTACTAATTGGGTACCTCTTCTCGATCTAATGGATATCAATAGACATTAACGAACTCCAAGGAAAGGCAACCAGCCCTGCATGTGACTGTACGCACAAGGCGAAGTACCCCCTCAAAAAACGTTTCGAGACATATCTTATCCCGAACGCAGAGACAGGAAAGCTTGATCCTTTTTTATCTATAGAACATCAATAAATAACATTTTACTGTGCGTACAAAAACCGCATCCCGACCCGCACGCGCCTGTATGTGCAAAGCGGGAAACCAGTTCCCAAACGTTCGAGCTGAAAAATCTTTTACTATACGGACCGTGTGTGGACGGGCATTATCATCCATAAAAATGAATCTTTCCCAAATAGCACAAGCGTAAAATCTTACGTGGGTATCGAGGATTTCATCAATTTACCTACGAGCTGCCAGAGTACCTCTTTCTAACATAACAATATCAGTCCGCCCATAAAAGCTGATGCCACCACAAACCACAATGGACCCGCCCCTATAACGATCGTGCTCAGCAATGTTGACTGCTTGAAACTTTCCCCGGCCTTCTCCACACCCTAGCCCGCCTATAAGTGTATTCCAGGCAATACCTCGACTCATCCGTGAATAGCACGGGGCGCCAGCGTCTTGCGCACCAGCCAACGTGGTCCAATACCCAAGTTAACCGACACCGACAATGAACTCGGGACAGCGGAATACGCATACATGGTCTTCCTGGCCTCAGGTTATGCTCATACAGCCGTGTTCGTATGGTTTGAGTAGAAACTCTCACTCCCGATGCGATTTGAAGGTCGGAACGTAGCTGCGTTGCAGTAGCAAACCTGTTTCTTCGGGCTTGAAATACCAAAAAAACTGTCTTTTGAGACGGAGGTAGCTCTATTCCTACCTCCACCATGTCTTCACACAGGTGTACCATACTGTTGGTATCGTGCCCAAGCTCTGGTTACAACAGTATGGTGTACCCAAGTACCATGCTAACATCACGGTGGGAGGCCCCCTGTTCCACCATACCAGCACGCCACAATTGTTCGACAGGTAAAAGTCGTCTGACATTTGGATTAGTACGGAAAAACAGAAACAAACCATCTACACGAAACCTGTAAATATAGAAAATGAGGAAGAACAGGTAGGAAAGCGGGGTTCCTCATCTTGCACGAGTCTCGCGAGAAAATTGCGTGTCAAATTTGATAATTTATACATCAGATATCTTGTCAAAACATCATTGTACAATTTTAAACACGAACACGAATGTTTTTTTCTTTTTTTTAAATCAGCTCCTGTAGAAAAGCGAAAACGTCTGGGGCTTAGCAAACTTTGAGTAGTATAGATTCTGATCTAGTAAAACCAAACCGCTTCAAAAACCCTTTTCATTTAAATAAAATAATGTAGATCTTTACAGATCTTCGTTTGTTTGTTTGTTATGATGTGTTGGAAAATGGCCGCCGCCATAGCGCAGTTGGTTAGGCATAAGACTTCCAATCTGGAAGTCGTGGGTTCCATCCCCAGTGGCGGCAAATATCCTTTCCGACGTTTGTCTCTCATCAATGGGTAGATAATCGTAAACCTTTGTCAAATAGCAGTCGGAGGCTAGGAAAGGGTGTAATGGTAGTGCGGGTGAAAGAAATACCAGGAATCCATTGTTAGGTGATTCGACCGCCGCGATATAACTGCGAAATTGTTGAAAGCGGCGTAAAACCCATTCAATCCATCAATGTGTTTGGAAATAGATTTAGTACCCTACGATTTTAGGTCACGGATACAAAATTAATACTAAATTAATTTCAATGTGAACTAGAATCTAATTTTAGAAGAAAAAAAAGGCTGACCACCAATGTCCCACACTTTATTCATTTTTTTTTTATTGAATTATTGTTCTAAATGTGACCCGTCACGCGAAAAGTGACCATCTGGGTAGTGCATAAAGTGTCGGCCCTAGTCAGACTGCGTGGGCTGCGCAGGCAGACTAGAGTCGAAACTTTTCGAACTTGGCTGATTTTCTGACTCTAGAATGACCAATCTGTCGTCCTGTGGAAGAATTTTAAAATGCGGCATCTGGTTGACCTGTGCTAGAGCCTATCTTTATTTCAAATATTTATTTTACAGAGTTCCCAGATGGCCACTTTTCGCCTAACGGGTCACAAAGGCTTAAGAGGACTTGTAGCAGACGGGAGTGTCGTCAGGTTTTCTGCCTACAACGTAACGCAAACGACGTTTATACGGTCCACGTTAACATTTGTTATTTGTCTCTGACTAAGGTTAGAAAGCCCAGTCGGCTGTGAGAGACTGATTATATATCAACTGCCGACAGGTTCTGGCGAAATCTTGCTTAACAACCCGCCAACACTAAGACCCAATTTACAACATCGAAGTCATAAATGAGCCTGTGCATGACATTTCCAACAAGTTGAAATGTTGGTGAGGTACAACTTTGAGTAGCGCAGAAAGCCACATACTATAAATATAAAGTTACCTGATGATCTACATAATAATTAAAAACCTTACGTATCTACTAAATGCAAAGTGAAGACTCTGGTCAGACGGTGCGGATGCAGATGCTGGTCAGAGTCTTTGCTTTGCGTATATTTGACATTGTTGGAAATCTCACGCACAGGCTCAAAAATCTGTAATTCCCTCGATTGTTTTGCGGAAATTCAGGTCATATTATAAATAGAATATCGAATTTATTAAACTCGTCATCTAAGACAGATAAAATCTCGAAAAAGCCTCGCTTTTATCTGTTTGTAGATGACTCGAAATAAATTCGGTATTCAATGACCACTCGTTCAATATCCTCTATTTCTATTCTGGGCGAGGTTAAGATCAGCTTTGCGCGCTTATTTTTATCCCAAACCGTTCGGCGAAGGGTATATAGTTACTGTCTCCGCCCGTCATTCCGTCATTTCGTCACTTAACTTGTCCGGAGCATATCTCATAAAGTATAATAGCTATCAACTTGAAACTTTATAGGTGGATAGATCTCAAAGAGGAGAAGTGCAGTGCACAATAACAACAACTCTCGCTTCCACAAATTTGGAGTTATTGCTCTTTGTTATTTTAAATACTTAGATTTTGTGATAATTTGATAACCAAACGCATTTAAACTCGTTTTGATATCAAATTAAAATATACCAGGATTTAATCTAGACTTCTTTGACTGTTTCTCGCCAAGCGACATGAAAATATTGACGTCATGTATCATAACGCGCGAAACGACCTCGGTGCTTTCATGACTGAGCTCTTATTATTTCAAAACCCCGATTGTTAAATGATTGTTGTTATAGTGACTTTTTACGTTTGCGGCATGCGGTTTTAAAATTGGAATAGTCTGATGTACATAATAATTAAGGAAAGGCGAGCTTTTCAATTGAATGCAGCAATGAAGCCTGTAATGACCTGATATCAGACAGTCTATTTCTAGAAAAAAAAAAATGCAAACACTTTCACCCGATTTTATCATTATTATTAAAAGTTAGAGTTAATATAGCGATGAAACAATGATGCATGAATATGTAAGTGTCTTACAATATCAATGTTATCTGGTCTCGGCTGCGAGCAATAATCACGGTTTTAAAGGTTGCTTTCAAGAGTTTTTTTCATTTAAAATTCGATGTCTGGTGCACCTATCCATGGTTTCTTATCGTTTCTCACGGCACGGCTAGAACATATCATCTGGGCAACAAGTCGCCCTTTTACCAGAGGTTTTCACTCGCCCATTCTGTGGGAGACAAATGACACTAAGCACAATGACATTTGTCAAAAAATTGATTGAATGATGGCCGAGCCGAAGATCGAACCCACGACCCTATGATTAAAAACCAGACGCGTTACCGACTTTCCTAACCGGGCTTGGCAGGTCTAAATCAATAAGTTGAAATGTAAATTGTCTGTCTCGACAAGCCAAACTTAAGAGTGGCGTTATATACAGACATGCAAGCTCTATGCATATTCGTAGTCCGATTTCTGCCTTTTTTGACAGCTGTGACATACCCGTTTAAATGAAAATGTGCAAACAATTTTTTTCTCGTGCCAATGCTACGGAGCTACGGAATAAGTTCTACTAAGTTACAAAAAGGCGCAATGGGCAGCTCAACACGAGTATGTGACCAAAACCGGAAGTTACGCCAGCACTACTCCCAGCTCGTTTCAATCACGCAAAATGTAGTCTCTGTCGTTAGCCCGACTATAACGTGTCAATAAAGTTGCCTTATAGTCACTGTCATTTAAAACAGACCAAAAAGAAAGTAAATTTCCGGGATTTTTTTTTGCTATGTATAGTTGTTGCTGAATTATATCTCCCATGAACTTAAAGATTTTGATTTTAACATTGTTATCATGTTGCAAATAGAAAATGTACTGAAACAATTATGATGGGATTTGATTTTTTTGTATGAGGTTATACGCCGCTTTAAACAATCTTTCAGTTGTATAGCGGTGGCTAGAGCAACTAACAATGGGTTCCTGGTATTTCCCACACCAGTACTACCATTACATCCTTTCTAAGCCCTCAACTGCTATCCCAAAAAGGTCTACGATAATAAAACCATTGGTGGGAGACATATAGTCGCAAAGGTTGAGTTCAACCGTCGGGGATCGAACTCTGGACTTATGGAGGGGAAATAAATATTACAGGACAAATTCCGGGGGGAAGGGGGTATCTGTTCGAGACAGCTCTTGTTTAAGGTAGTGGAACTGTAATAGTTCTTCAACGTTACTAGAGTAATGAACTTTCACAATGTTACCGAGGTTTCCTAATGATTTTCATTAGGAAACCTCAGTTAACATTGTGAAAGAACATGTGGTCAAAAATGTTTCGGAACTATTACGGGTCCACTACCTTAACGTGTGAAAAAATTGCAAACAATCTGTACCGTTTCGACATTCTGAACACAGGATTAAAACCTCGTATGCCACTAAGTAGATTTTGCGCGGTGAGCCGTGAAATCTTTTAACGGTTAAATTCCCGTGCTATTCTGTTCAAAATAGATAAAACAGGTTTAGACAATACCTAAAAATGATACGAATTAGCTTTCGAACGAAATGTATTGCTTGTCGTAGATCGTAAGGTTTACTCATTCATGTACTTTCAAAGTTGAAAAGGAGTCGTCATGTTCAATTCCTATCATATGCTGCTTTAAATATTCCCAATATAAAGTTCCGCAAGAAAGAGTGATGTTCGGGAAACAGTTATCTCCTATCATTTTCAATGTAAAATTGATCTTTGATCACTCACTTGAAATTGCTGGTCTATACCTATGGTAATGAACTCAACACCTACGTCAGAGCTCAGTTTTGACAATACACCTATAAGTAGATTATATTGGTGAGTAGATATCAGCCCTGTGTTTAGGATGACAAAACGGTGGAAACAGTTTTCCAATTATACCCAGCTTTGCACGTGTTATTACGTGATAAACGGGGTATAGTTGGAAAAATGTTTGCACCGTTTTGTCATTCTGAACGCACAGCAGATTAACGAGAAAATCGTGAAGTGCGATCTATTCACTAACTCTAATATTGCACGCTTTTCACAACTCGTTGTTCCGCCTAATTATCTATGCCGCCATCATTCTAATATAGAGGACGGATGAGTAAAAATCAGTGGTGTGCTGGATTCCCTATTTCTTCATCCATCGTTTATTTGAGGCAAACTTTCGGTGAAATACTGGTACGTTTAACTTTTTATTTCATGTATGTATTGAAATATGAATTACTAGTATTATATATATATTCCTTTGTTGAAATTAGTTCACCCTAATCCAGCCAAATTTAAATTTGGTTTCAAACCAAATACCAATATTACAATCGTATGGCTCAATTTTCAACACAAGTATTAATTAAAAGTCGGGTAGTTTAGACTTAGATCAGACTGCACGTCTGTGCAGGCTGATCTTAGTCTATTCTGCCTGCCAACATTTCGTTTTGACAGGTAAATGTGCCAAGTAGGACAAGGGTTAAAATAATATTTCTATAACCAAAGCGTCGCTATGTTAATATATTACAGAAAATTACAATAACAATTTCTATTTAGAATCAAGACGATACATTAGCCCTGTATTCAGAAATTAGAACTTAATAGCTCTCAATAGTCAGATAATGGAGTATTGAGTTCGAACCTTGTTTCGACCTGCTTTCATCCGTTTGTTACTTTTTAACTCTGCTGTCGCCGTCATGGCGCAATTGTTAGCGCGTCGGACTATCTTTCAAAAGGTCTCTGATACGATTCCCGACAGCAGAGCCGCCGTCATAGCGCAGTTGATAGAGCGCCGGACTGTCAATCTAGAGGTCAAGGGTTCGCCATGATCCCTGACGGTGGCACTCATTCTTTCCGACTATTTGTCTCTCACCAATTGGTTAATAATCGTAGACCTATGTGAGATAGTAGTTGGGGGTTAGGATAGTCCAAATATTTAGACGTCTACACATGCACCATTCTTTATTTGATATTCGCTATTCTGACATTTCATGTTTTACCTTTGTTACTGCAGTGTAACGTCTAAAAGTATCCTTAACTTTTCCCGTTAGCAAAAATCATTTCGCGATTTAAACAACTGTGACAGGGAACAACACGACAGATCAATAACATATAACTTCTGAATCAATTCTTACTTGTCGGTCGCCTTAATTTCCACCGAATGTGTCAATTTTTAAGGAAAAAAGTTTTCACTTTCACTTTCACAATGCATTTCCAATTGTTTTGTTCCAAAGCAGATTTGGGAAAATAAAAAATGAACGGCAACATAATTTTTAAACGAAAAAATAATGCGCGCAGAAACAGTTAATAAACATTCGTGAATTAAACTAAAATTTTTATTTGAGACAATTTCATAGTAAAAGACATTTACATTTTTGATTCTGTAAGGGAAAAAAACAAGTTTGAACGGAAAAAATATATCAACGGCCACGGGTCAAATCAGCCCATTTTAAATTATGCCTATGATAAAAATTTGCATCTAAACATTCTGAAACAATATACGGTATAATGTAATAAATATATAAGTTGGTGCGGAGTATGTGCAGTAAACGATATCTTCATTAAAATATATTTTTCATGTTAAATTCGCTTTGTTTTTGTGATTTTCTAAAGTCCCCTTTACGAGAAAAATGTCCGTAGATCTAATGATTAGGACAGATTCAGATCTCAGATTGCATTGCTATTTTTAGACTGGTCGCATCCGAGTACAGAAACGATTGCAAAATTCTCGTGAGAAATTAGCGCAGGGATTCTCTGCGCACTTCAAATAATAGTTTCATCACTGCTGTGGCAGAAGATAAAAATACAAACTTTGAAACTTAAACTAGCGTTGTTATATCCTGATCGCCGACAATGTTGATTCACAGACACATTTTTCGTGACACTTGACACATACACACAAAATATATGTAAAACTAGATTTTGGATTAGTTTGTTCTTTAAGTCGGGATTTACTCCGATAACATTGCAAACTTACTTGAACTTCGTCAAGTAGTAGAAAGAGTAACATAGAATGTTCGAATTTGTGAACCGTTTTAATTATAAGCCAAAGTTCGTTAACTTTGAAAAAATGTAACCGTGTGAGTCTGAAGCCCTGTGATTTTCGCGATATACTCAGTCTACTATTGTTTCACTGACATAAATTGCGGGGGAAAAGCTCGCCGTTAGTAGGTTGAGTTCGGAAATAAGTTCTGATGACATGGACGCGACCGAAGAAACCTAGATTAATCTGTTTTATAATATATAGGCGTCCGCACAGGACGAGGTCTTAAACCTATAAAAACCTGTTTTATTTCGAAGGTTCGTCCTTTAGAATTTTTTTTATAAGATTTTAAAGATAACTTTAGATATTTTGGTTGAATTTTCTTGACGGTGTCAAGGCTGTTCGTTTATGCGAATGCTAAGCCAGCTTCGCATCCGCATACACATAATCTAAGATCTAAGTGACATTGAAGACTTATTAATTGGACACTTTATTTTAAAAAAATGCTTCTCTGACACGATAAGAAAATGTGAAGAATCGCATTCTAAATAATACTTTCTTTAACGTTTCACTTTCATTCTGAGGTAAGTTATCAAGAACGCTGGACAATGCCGATTAAAAAATGCTGATAAAATCATAGACTGTCTATTAGCAGTCGTATTGACCCCTTTGAACTCCTAATTGCATGCCAAGGTACATGTAACCCTGTCAAACTACTGTTTTAGGGAATTTTTCAAAGGAGACAATTTACACCCACCTTTTTCCCCTTTTCATTTCCGCTCTTCTTGTCATTTTTAACGTCTAACCTACATCTGTTGGTAGAATAACGAGAATAGTTTAACTTTGTTTAAAATTTGATGACCATTAAGCAATTAAAGCCTATAATTTATTTATTCGTCAAACTTAATTTGTAAAAATTGAAAATTAAAAAAAATGACAATATACATTAAAGAGAAATTATCAGAACAAGATCTTTAATCTCCAAGAAATAGTTTACCCCTTACATTTGTATGTCTCTATTTCAACCGTTTTCGAAATATCTCGCTAAGCCAAGTTAACATAACCCACGGACGCCATACGATGTCGCAGCTTATGTTGGTTTTTTTTAAGTTTGACACCTAACAATTTCATTATCTACAGCGTATATGTTCACAAAATTGTGTGGTGCCCAAACGGATTTTATAACCCTTTCATCCATGAATCATTGTGTGCACGTGCAGCGATTAGAAGTCAATCGCAAAGATCGCAAAGTAATCGCGGTGACTGTATGATTTGTCATCTTATGTTAGATCTACTCTAGACCATGCGGCTCCTGTACCTTTTCCCAACGGTGCCTATGCGGGGATCGTAGAATAATTATTTGGTAAAGATTTCTAAGCATAAAGTCGACAGTGACCTTGCGATGTCCGTGTGGCGAGATTTTCGATGCCTTAACGACGTGGTTGCGTGCCTCCGTGCAATCTTGTGATTTAAAAAATAATATAAAATTGTTTAGCTTTTTTTCTACAAAACGTAATGTCTTCAGCATCTTTGAAAACGTCCTATAACCACACAGAACTCCTTCGTTGCCGCAAGGGCTCTCCATGATTTCTGGGTTTCTGCGAGTTCCAGCGATAGAATATGTGACGTCCAAAATTGAGACTGATCTTATGAAAACATAACCATACGCACCGACTTCGCTGAAATTTTATTTAGTTGAGAGATGATGATAAACTTTAAGGAAATCTAGATAAGATAAGTTATATAAGAAAACACACAGTACTAAATTTAAATGTACTGAGAAACTACATTTGAAGCGATTTCTCTTAATTTAACTAACAATACGGGACTAAATTTGTTCGCAAAAAGATACAAAACGTTTTCTATTGGGAAAAGAAATACTCCAAGACTAAAATATGTACATGTACATATACCATTTTAAATTGCGATTTCGTAAATGATAAGAAATACCCCGGAACTTAATCAAGCAGGGACTCTGTATAGTCAGGCTCTGTGATTCAAGTGCACAGAAGACGACTCCTCGCGTAAAAATAAACCGGGACTGATTCTTAATGCATGAACGAGTTTTAAATACGTTTTTTATAGGATAAGAACCTACAGGGCCATAATTTAAAAGCACAGAACACTAGCACAGCGAAGCTATAGACTAGTTTCATTTTTATGAAAATTGTAATAAATTGTAGCACAAGAAGAGCATTCTACAAGTCTTTTTGGTCAGAAATTGTAACAGTCGGATAAATTCACAATCCAAGTATTCATTTTCTTACTGTATTAAGGTATTTTCTATAAATATACATGTATCACATTCAATATCAGGGGAATCTGAAGAAAGAAAAATAACGAAAACTAGCATAGACGTAACAATGAGAAAATATTAGAATAAAACTTTAACTCAAATCGCTTTTGGTAATTTTCATAAAAAAAACGCTTTGGTAATTTTCGTAGAGATAATTGTTTAAAAAACTACACTTTGGCCGTTTTGACCGAATGCAAAATCGGAAATAGGCCCTTATTTCAGTTTTCAGAAATAGCTAATGGCCCTTTTAAACCAAACTACGGATCGTTTTTTACGGAATAACGGCCCGTTTACCTAGATACTAAAAGGAATTGTAGATCGGTTAGTAAAAAAGAATTAAAACAACAGATAATCTTATAGAAACAGACAGGTATTAAAGTTGCATTTTTTTGTGCCCGAGGCATATATAATGGAATAGAACAGGGTAAGCATAAAAATGCAAAGAGTTTTGGGACGCTCAGTAAAATGTACTGAATATCGTTTCGGGACGTTTTGTTGAAATATATCTATACATTTACTTTTTAAATCTATTCTATTATTTACTTATTGGCGAATGAAAGAATGTTAATCTTTGCAAGAAATCGTTACGATTTTATACAAAATAACACGATTTAATGAAGAAATACTTTTAACAGTATTACATATTATTGCGCTAAAGACCGGGACCTTCCGTATAACGAAATAAACTTGACTGCAAGGACCCACTGTGAAATATTAATAAAATTCATAAGATACAACTTGCAGGCAATTCGAAATAAAACCAATAGTTTATGAAAAAAGTACATGTGATTGAATGGTCCTTTGTTCCCCATTAAAATGAATCAATATATTCACTGTTTATTGCTCCAAATAATTCAGGAACGTTAGAAATATATATATATATATAGGTTATAGATTAGATTTTCTCAATGTCCCCACACTCTTTGCAATCTTGAACGACCCCACCCGAACCCCTTTTGAATCCGCTACTGTCGAAAAAAAATATTTATTAGATATCCTTGAATTATTAGACAGTAGCGGATTCAAAAGGGGTTCGGGTGGGGTCGTTCAAGATTGCAAAGAGTGTGGGGACATTGAGAAAATCTAATCTATAACCCCAAAAGGTTTAGGAACACGGAACAAACAAAACACAAACCCTGAAATGATTCAGTACAGGAGAGAATGGCGATAGAAATAGTTTCCAGATAGTGCAGGTTTCTGCAAGAATGTAGTTAACTCCCTTTAAGCAATTCAGTACATGTATTAATGAAGACTGGATCCATAAGACTTCAAACAGACTAGGGATATTGAGCAAATTAATCATTAAACCCCGAAGCGTTAAGTGACACAAATCAAGCAAAAATTAACCACAAAGAGTTTCAGCACAGTAGAGAAATGCGACAGAAAAAGACTCCAAAAAGAACAGGTAACTGCAAGAAATGTTAAAAACCACCCCAAATCGTTTCAGTACATAGAGAATCAAGATTGGATAAGAATTTCAAGTAGTGACTGGACATTGAGGAAATGTAATCAATAACCCCAAAGCGTTTCTAAGGAACACGGAACAAGCAAATAGTAAACCCAAACCGTTTCAGTACAGGTGTGAATGGCGACATAAATAGACCCAAAATAGTACATGTTCATGCAAGAACTGCTATAAACCACCCAAAAGCGTTTCAGTACATTTGAGAATAACTTCAAATGTGAAGGTACATTGAGGAAATGTTATCAATAAACCCACGGCGTTTAGGAACGCGGAACAAGCAAAATAGTAACCTCAATGCGCTTCAGTACAGGGGAGAATGGCAACAGAAAGAGACTCAAAATAATACTGTTAAATACAAGATATGTTTAAAACAACCCCAAAGCGCTTCATTACATCTGAGAATAAAGATTGGATAATACTTCAAAGAGTGAAGGGACATTGAGGAAATGTAATCAATAACCCCAAAGTGTTTAGGAACATGGAACTAGCAAAATAGTAAATCCAAAGCGTTTCAGTACAGGGGAGAATGGCAACGAAAGAGACTCAAAATAGTACTGTTACATTCAAGAAATGTTATTAACCACCCCAAAGCGTTTCATTACATGTGAGAATAAAGATTGGATAATTCTTCAAAGAGTGAAGGGAAACTAAAGATGCAAAACAATAAACCATATGCGTTTCAATACCTGAGAGAATGGCGACAGAAATTTACGCAAAATAGTATAGATACGTGCAAGACAAGTTATAAACAACCCCAAAGCGTTTCAGTACATGTGAAAATGAAGACTTGATAAGATTTAAAAAGTGGAGGACCATTGAGCAAGTACAATCAATAATCCCAAAGCGTTTAAGTAAAGGTCCTAGTGACGTCTGAATAAGACTCCAAATAGTGGATTGACATTAAACGCATTTGATATATGACCCTAAAGCGATTAGGTACAGGCCAAATTGATGAGCAGATAAGACCCCAAAGAGTCGAGGGACACTCAACAAGTATTGCAAATAACCCCAAAGCGTTTAGGTATAAGCGGGAATGGAACTGGTCTTTGACTCCAAACAGTAAAGGGACACTGAGCAAGTGTTTTAAATTAACTCTAAGTCGATAAGGGACACGTGAGATTGATGGATGAAACGTTTAGTAACGCCGAACCAGTAAATAGATAACCCGAAAGCGTTTCAGTACATGTTAGATTGGCAACAGGAAGAGACTTCAAATGGTACGGGAACATGCAAGAAATGTATTAACAACACATTAATCAATAATCCCAAAGCGTTTTGGTACCGGTCCTAGTGACTTTGATTTGAATTGGGGGTTTACGTCGCTTTCAACAATCTCTCAGTTATATCTCGACGACTGGAGCACCTAACGATGGATTCCTGGTATTTCTCACACCAGTACTACAACCACATCCCTTTCCTAGCCTCCAGTTGCTATTCCACATAGGTTTACGATTATCTACCCATTGGTGGAAGACAAATGTCGGAAAGGATAAATGCCGCGGCCGGGGATCGAACCCGTGCGATTATAGACCCCTGGATTAGAAGTCCTGCGCGCTACCAACTGCGCTATTGCCGCGGCTCCGGTCCTAGTGACGCCTGAATAAGACTCCTAATAGTGATGTTACGTTGAACGCATGTGATATATGACCCTAAAGCGTACAGGCCAGATTGATTAGCAAATAAGACCCCAAAGAGTTGAGGGATACTTAACAAGTACTGCAAATACCCCAAAGCGTTTTGGTACAGGCGAGAACGGAACTCGACTTTGACTCTTAACAGTAGAGGGGCATTGCGGAAGCGTTTTAATGTACTTCAAAGGCGATAGGGCACACCTGAGATTGATGAGTGAAACGTCTAGTGACACAGTACCTATTTTAAATTAACCACAAAGCGTTCACCAAAAGCGTTCCAGAATAGGCATGAATAGCGCTAGAATAAGACTCCAAATACAGGTTTTTGCAAGAATCATTATAAACTATCCATTTCAGTATATTGGAGACACAAGATAATGGAGGGACATTGAGCAAATGCAATCGATAATCCCAAAGCGTTAAGGGAACTTGAAGAAGCATAGCGTTTCAGTACTGCAGGCAATGGCGATAGAAATGGCATCCAAATCGTATAGGTACATGCAAGAAATGTTCAAAAACACCCCAAAGCGTTTCATTATATGTGAGAATGAAGACTGGATAAGACTGCAGAGAGTGAAGGGACATAGAGGAAATGTAATCAATTTCCCCCAAAGGGTTTTGGGAAAATGAAGATTCAAAACATTAACCCCAAAGCGTTTAAGTACCTGTGAGAATAAAGATTGGATAAGACTTCAAAGAGGGGAGGAACATTGATAAAATGTTATCAATAATCCTAAAGCATTTAGGATCACCGAATACGCAAACATTAACCCCAAAGTGTTTCAGTACAATAGAGAATGGGGATAGAAATAGAATCCAATTAGTACAGGTAAATGCAAGAAATGTTATAAACGCTCCAAAGTTGAGGAACATTGAGCAAGTGCGTTCGATCATCTCAAAGCGTTTAGGTACAGATCCTAGTGACGCCTGAATAAGACTCCAAATAGACATTGAACAAATGTGATATATGACGCTAAAACGAGAATGTACAGGTAAGATTGATGATCAGAAAAGGCCCAAAAGAGGTGAGGGACACCAAATAAGTATTGCAAATAACCTACATACAGGTATATGTATTGAATGTTATTAATTACCCTTAAGCGTAGCAGCACATGTGAGACTGAATACTGAATAAGACCACTTGGAGTGTAGGGACATTATACAATCGTTGTAAACAACCCCAAAGCGTTTGGTACAGATGAGACTGATGTCCGATTTAGACCCCAAAGAGTAGTGTGATATGAAAGCAATTAGTTACAGGTACGATTGATGAGTGAATAAGACCTTAAGAGTAGCGGTGTATCAAAGCAAGTGACTTAAATTATCCCTTAAACCCAAAGCGATTGGGCACACGTAGGATTGAAGCGTGAATAAAATCCCAAAACGTTCCGGGACACCGTACAAGAAGAGAATGAACGCCAAAGCGTTTTAGTACAGGTCCTAGTGACGCCTGAATTAGACCCCAAATAGCAAAAGGACATTGAATTTGTGTGATATTTGACTTCAAAGCGATAAGTTAAAGGTCAGATTGACGAGCTTAGTGTAGGTAAAGGAGCTTAAGGTACCCAAAAAGTTAATGGACACTCAACAAGTATTGTCAATAACTCCAAAGCGTAATGGCGACTGGACTTTGGCTCCAAACAGTATAGGAACACTGGGCAAGTGTTTTTTCTGACAAGCAATTTCTTCTTTTTTCGACACTTTTTTCTACCCTACTGAATGGTTATTTTTCAAATTGAATCCACGTTTAATTTTCGTCTGCAAAACCTTTGAATTAGGACAGGTCCAAAATTTTGTAAATCAGGAAAGGGTTAAATTAACTTGAAGGCGATGAGGCACATGTGAGATTGATGGGTGAACTAGACACAAATCGGTTAGGGACGCCGGTAAAGAATATAGCCCTGAGCGTTTCAGTACATGCGCGAATGGCGACAGAAATAGACCCGAAGTAGTACAGTACATGCAAAGAAGAATAAATCAAAATCATATCAGTACAGGTAAATATGAAGACTGAATAAGACCCTAAGGATTGGAGGGATAAAGAAAAGGCGTAGTAAAATCCCCAAAAGCGTTTAGATACAGAAGAGACTGATGTCCGAAAAAGATCCCAAAGATTAGATTGACATTAAAGCGATTAGGTGCAGGTAAGGTTGATGAGTGAATACGACCCTTAAGAGCAGCGCGGCATTGTGTTTTAAATCATCCCTAAATCGATTGGGTCCACGTCAGATTGACGAGGCAGCAAGACGTAAAAGCGTTTATGGTCGCCGAACAAGTGAAGAATTTACCCCAAGGCGTTTCAGTAAAGCGAAAATAGCGACAGAAATACATCCTAAATAGTACAGGTACATGCTAGGAATGGTATAAATCATCCCAAAGCGTTTCAGCACATGTAAGAATGAAGACTGAATAAGAACCCAAGGAGAAGAGGGGCAAGCGTTTAGGAACAATTCTTAGTGACGCCTGAATAAGACTCCAAATAGCCGATGGACATTGACACCTGTGATAAAGGACTGAAAAGCGATTATAGTATAGGTACGATTGACCTGTTGCCGAGCAAGGATACCCAACAAAGAGTTGAGGGACACTCCAAATTTTTTGTCAATAACCTCAAAGCGTTTAGGTAAAGGCGAGAATGAAGAGTGGACTTTGACTACAAACAGTAGAAGGGAATTTGGCAAGGTTTTAAATTTCAGAGGGGATAGACTCAAGTGAGATTGGTGCGTGAGCAAGACTCCAAGGCGTTAAGGGATGCCAAACAAGTAAAGATTATATCCCAAAGCGTTTCAGTACATGCGAGAATGGCGACAGAAATAGACTCCAAATTGTACATGCACGTGCAAGGAAAGTTATTTATCACCCCAATGCCTTTCAGCACATTAAGAATGAAGACCGAATAAGCCCCCAAGGAATGGAGGGACATTGCATAGACTTTGTAAACAACCCCAAAGCGTTTAGGTACAGGTGAGACTGTTGCCAATTTAAGACCCCAAAGATTAGTGTGACATCAAAGCGATTAAGTACAGGTAAGATTGATAAGTGAATAAGACCTTAAGAGTAGCGGGGGCATTGGGCATGCGCTATAAATTAAACCAAAGCGATTGGACATACGTGTAATCGAAGCGCGAACAAAAACCCAAAGTGGCAATTGTACAAGTAAACATTCAACCCTGAAGCGTTTCGGTACAGGAGAGAATGACGACAGAAAAAGACTCCTTATAGTACACGTTCATGCATGAAATTGTATAAATCACCCCCAAAGCATTTCAATACGTGTCAGAACAAAGACTTGACAATTGCAAATAGAGGAGCGACGTTGGGCAAGTGCAGTCAACAACACCAAAGCGTTTAGGTACAATTCTAAAAGACGCCTGAATGAGACCCCAAATAGCCGATGGACATTAATCACGTGTGATATATGACTCAAAAGCGATTAGGTATAGGTCAGATTGACCTATTTCCGAGCAAGGGTACCCCCCCCCCCCCCCAGAAGAGTCGATGGACACTCAACAAGAATTGGACATAACCCCAAAACGTTTAGGTACGGGCGAGAATGGATGCTGGACTTTGACTACAAGCTTTACAGTCAAACCGGCCCCCGATCAAACTGACCCCAAAACGGTCACACCGGCCCCAATATCGATATTCCGTCGAGAAACGTAATGCTCTGCGATATAATTTTGGAAAGTTGTGTTGAGTGTCGTCTAAGAAAAAGAAATAAGACACTTATTTATTTAAATCGCCTATACCTCAAACTTTTTACAAAAAAATAATAAACAAAAGAATGAAGAAAGAAACAAACATAGGATCGTTTAAATCAGTCACTATTTATAACATTTTTATGAGGCCATTTTCAACCTTTTTTTTCTTTCTTCTTCTTTTTTAAACTTTGACTTTGTAAAATTATTTTGAGTACACATCGTCAATGAAGTGTTAATGTATAATTATTCAAAAAATAGAAATGATAAGATTGTAACATACAGTCGCCACGCGTAATGATTGACCGGCCTTTGAATATATAGTGCGAAAATAATCGTTCTGATTAATAGCTTTTCTACTTTGCAATACACTGATTGTAATTGGTAAAGAAGCTTACGAAAGAAGACTTTATACACACATACTTCGGCTAAACAATTAATAAATGCAAAAAATTATACTGTACCGAATTTTAAAGGTTGCATCATCGCCGGATGATAAAATGGTGCGATAAGTTAGAAAATATTATGGCAAAAGGAGAACTAGATATACAAAAAGTTTCCCTATTTTCATAATGTATATAAAGTAAACAAGCATTTCACGTTAAACCCAAGGACATCTTTAATTCTTTAATAGCGGTCTTGTTGCGACTGTTTCACCCCTTTAAATAAAAACAAATGGTGGCTTTCTGAAAGTCCATACATGAAATATCACTGTGTGGAAACCGTGTATGGTGACTTTCTTAAAGTCCGCACAATAAATATCACTGTATGGAAACTCTGTACGCGACGTTACAACTGTATTTTAAAGATGGCGGACACCAGTGCGATTGCAATGTGTATGTATCAAGCTTTGAAATAATAATCCACTGTTTTATGAAGCCGTTTGTGTGTAATATTGCTTCGATAATCGTGGTTTCGTTATTTCTCCAAGAACGGGAACTTTCGTTAAAATTGATTTACACACAAACGTTGTTAGATGACGTTAAAACATGAGTATTAACGAATTATTCATTGAAAGATTGTAACTTTAATGCAATAATCATCTAAAATGATCATATATTTAACTTTTTTGTACCAAAAGTGACTGTCACCTTCTTTTTCAGTAATGCATATCCGACATCTTAATGCTACCGTTGCAAAGGCGTGTACATAGTTGTCATACAGTGAATATTGTGCAAAATATTCAAAAGGTATTGTGAAACATTGTTGACCTGTCACTCATTATTTTTCGTAAACTTTCGTTAATATCCGCGGGGTTATCAAAAGAATTTTATTCTAAGGTCAAATAAAATGCTTCAATTGTTATAATTGGGTCCGTAGCGCAGTTGTCTAAACCGTTAGCCATTTAGAGTCATTGAACTGACCAGACCTGGTTCGAATACGCACGCAGTCGGATGCAGTAATCGTTGTTCCAATTTGGTTTTACTTTATTTTTATAATTAAATAAAGTAACAGTTTTATTGCCTCTTAAATTTCTTGTTTGTAATATTCTTTATTCGCAGTCTTTCTCCTAATTCAAATCTCTCATTACTTTATTTTCATGGAATTAATAAGCTGTAGTCACCTATTCAAGCTGAGGTCACGAGGCTTTTGATAGTTAACTTAGTTTCTCTAACGCAGCACCTAAGCGACTGAACCGACTTATATTATTTCGTTCATGATATTTGATGCATTTGATATTATTACTAATTTTCTGGACGTGCGATACATTTCATTGCTTGTCGTTACTTCTGTTAATTCTGTTTACGGTATTCTTTATCTTTTTTTTAATTCATTTTTGAGGAGTGTGATAAATTTATCCTGTATTTTTCAAAAAGAAAAATGTTGTGCGTAAGCTAATGAGAAATATGAAATCATTTGATGCAGAATATCAAACGGATCAACCACACAGAACGATGAACAAAATTAAAAACTGTGCCGTGCTTTTTTTAAATCAAAGATTTGAATTACAGCAATTAAAAGAATCATCGTATTTTCAAATTTAAAAAAAATATAAATAAAAAAAGATAAGACGAGAATGAGATTCGATCTTTGGACCTCTGCTTTTCAAGTTCCTGACCTTTCACTTAAGCTGTGTACGGTTTTTATCACAACTGGGTATGTTTTAGTATTTGAATGTACTGTTCGCGTTTTTTAAATCTATTAAGGTAGTGGGTACCGAATATCAATGAAGGTCAACAGGAATATTAAATGAGCGACATGTCAACAATGTTTCACAATACAGATTTTTGAAGTGTTTTCATTTTCTATCGCATTGGGCAACGATTCGGTGACTCATTGCGAAATGTTTGTAACTGCTTGTAAAGATATAGGCACTTACATAAGTTTCGTGCTGATCCTTCGAAGTATTCAGGCACTGATCCAAAGCTACACTATTTAAAATGCTATTTAAAATGATTACCCGATCTCGTTAGTTTTATTAACCTTTTCGAACTGTTTCGTAGTTTATTAACTTGGCTCACTTTGCCGCAACAATGTAAGTAGAAGATAGAAATCACGAAATGTGTGCTAAGATCGGACTGCTGTGTTTGGCACTGAGCCAATGAAATATTGTAGTATTGACCCGAAGCTACAATATTTGAAACTGATAATCTGTAGTTTTGTTCTTTTACATCTCATTTCACAAAGTTTACAATACAGTTACAATTTTTTTTCTGTACAATAGAGCCGATTGTTTTATTTAAATGATTTTATGATATATTTATTTTTTACAACATACATATGGCGCACGAAATAACATAATCAAACTCAAGTTTTTTATGCGGGGACTCTAAAATACGTTCATCTTGGACCAAGATTAATAATAGTTCGTAAGTTCAAAATATTAAAGTAAAATACATGTATAAAACAAGAAGATCAAAATAAATAGAGGCCGGTTAGACTAATTCTTAGGGCCGGTTTGGCCGTTTTACTGAGTTGAGGAGCCGGTTTGACTATGTTTTCGGGACCGGTTTGACCGTTTTGAGGCCGGTTTGGCCGGGGCCGGTTTGACGAGGGACCGGTTTGACTGGGCCAGTGTTTTACATTAATTCCAAGGCGATAAGGCACAAGTGAGATTGGTGTAAAAGACCCGAAAGCGTTTATGGACGCCAAACAATTAAAAACCCCAACCCCAACGCGTTTCAGTACATGCGAGAATGGCGACAGAAATAAACTCAAAATACTTCAGGTTTATTCAAGAAATGTTATTCATCACGCCAACTCGTTTCATTACATGTGAGATTGAAGACTGGATAAGACTGCAAAGAGTGGATGGACATTGAGCCAGTGCAATCCAGAAACCCAAAGCGTTTAGGAACAGGTCCTTATGACGCCTGCATTAGACCCAATATAGCAGAAGGACATTGAACAACTGTGATATATGACTCAAAAGCGATTAGGTTAAAGTCAGATTGACGAGCTTAGAGTACCCTAAAGAGTTTAGGGACACTCAACAAGTATTGTCAATATCCCCAAAGCGTTGAGGTACAGGTGAGAATGAAGAGAGGAAATTGGCCACAAACAGTAGAGGGAAATTGGGCAAAGTTTTAAATTAATTTCAATATCAGAGGGGATGGGCACAAGTGAGATTGATGCGTGAGCAAGACTCCAAAGCGTTATGGGACGCCAAACAAGTAAAGATTATATCCCAAAGCGCTTCATTACATGCGAGAATGGCGACAGAAATAGACTCCAAATTGTACAGGTACTTGCAAGGAATGTTATTTATCACCCAAAAGCGTTTCATCACATTAAGAAAAAAGACCGAATAAGCCCCCAAGGAGAGGAGGGACATATCATAGACTTTGTAAACAACCCCAAAGTGTTTTGGTACAGGTGAGACTGTTGCCCAAATAAGACCCCAAAGATCAGTGTGACATCAAAGCGATTAAGTACAGGTAAGATTGATGAGTTAATAAGACCTTAAGAGGAGCGGTGCATTGAGCACGCGCTTTAACTAAACCCAAAGCGATTCGGCACAAATGGGATTGAAGGAAAAACAATACCACAAACAGTTTAGGGACACCGAACAAGTAAAAAAAACCCCAAAGCGTTTCAGTACAGGAGGGAAAGTCGACAGAAATAGACTCCAAATAGTACCAAATAGTACAGGTGAATGCAAGAAATCTTCAAAATATAGCGAAATGTTTCAATACGTGTGAGAATGTAGAATAGATATGACTGCAAAGAGGGGAGGGGCGTTGAGCAAATCTAATCCACAACTCCAAATCGTTTAGATACAATTCTTAGAGACGCCCAAATAAAACCTAATGTAAAAGATGGACATTATACACCTGTGATATCTGTCTCAAAATCGATTAGGTACATGTCAGATTGTCGACCTTAGAGTACCCTAAAGAGTTTAGAGACACTCAACAAGTATTGTCAATAACTAAAAAGCGTTTAGGTACAGGCGAGAATAGAGTCTGTACTTTGACTCGAAACAATATTTGGAGACTGGGCAGATTAACTCAAAGACAATAAGGCACACGTGAGCTTGGTGGATGAGCAAGACCCCAAAGCGTATAGGGTCGCAGAACAAGTAATATGAACGCCAAAGTGTTTCACTTCAAGTGAAAATGGCGATAGAAATAGACTCCAAATGGTACAGGTATGCAAGGAATGTTATACATGTAAATCACCCAAAAAGCGTTTCAGCACTTGTAAAATGAAGACTGAATAAGACCCCAAGGAGAGAAGGGATGCATCACAGGCGTTGTAAACAAAGTGTTTAGATACAGATGAGACTGATGCCCGAAAAAGACCCCAAAGATTAGATTGACATTAAAGCGATTAAGTACAGGTAAGGTTGATGAGTGGATAAAACCCTTAAGAGTAGAGTGGCATTGTGCATGTGCTATAAATTAACCCAAATTGATTGGGCACACCTGGAATTGAAGCGCGAACAATACCCCCGAAGCGTTTATGGACACCGTATAAGTGAAGACTCAACCCCAATAATTTTCAGTACAGGAGAGAATGGCGACAGAAATAGACTCCAAATAGTACAGGTTCATATAAGAACCGCTTAACCCAAAAAGTCTCTGTTCGTGTGAGAACGAAGACTGGCTTATAACGATCTACAGCAAATTATCAATTTGTATTTCACGAAATGATCAATATATATTAATTTATTATAGATCATTTAACTATAAAAATATGATTTGAAATAAATCACAGAATATATGTCGCAATGTAATGGTGTGATATTGCACCTACCTGGCATCTATTTCAAAAACATACCAAACCAGTTTTAAAGGTATATTTACAAAATAAATAAAATATCCTTTGAGGACTAATTTTTACAAATTGAATTGTAGCCTTATCTAGTATGAACATTTGTCTACATTCTGATCAAATTGGTGAAAATGTAATCCAGTCATAATGAAGTTGTTGGTTTTAAACAAAATATTCCTTTTCCATAAATGTTTGGCTATTCTGTTATGAGATGGGGCCTATAATGTTGTGCAACTGCTTACGCTCATCTACAACACTAATTTGACTGTCTTTTTTCTGATAAGGGCAGCATTAGATTTGGTTCAAAAACTCGTTATATGAACCTTAACCTAAAAGCGATTGGACATACGTGAGAATAAAGCGCAAACAATACCAAAATGCATTTAAGGACATCGAAAAAGTAAATGATCAACCCAAAAGCGTTTCAGCACAGGAGAGAAAGGCGACGGAAATGGACAAAAATATTACAGTTTCATGCAAGAAATTTTATAAATCACACCGAATCGTTTCAGCAATTGTGAGAATGAAGACTGAATAAGAAACCAAGGATTGAATGGACAATGCACAGGCGTCGTAACAACCCTAAAGCGTTTATGTACCTGTTAGGCTGATGGCCAAAATGAATCGGCATACGTTGAATTGAAGCGCGAACGATATCCCAAAGAGTTTAGAGACACAGAACAAGTAAAGTATCAACCCCAAAGCGTTTCAGGACAGGAGAGAATGGAGACGGAAATGGATAAAAAATATTACAGGTTCATGCAAGAAATTCTATAAATCACATCGTAGCGTTTCAGCACATGTGAGAATGAAGACTGAATAAGAACCCAAGGTGTGAAGAGACAATGCACAGGCGTTGTAAACAAACATAAAGCGTTAAGGTACCTGAGAGTTTGATGGCCGAAAAAGACCTCAATGAGTGATGTGATAACAAATCGGCTAGGTACAATTAAGATTAATGATTGAATAAGACCCTAAAGAAATGCGGGGCATTGGGCAAGTGTTTTATATTAACGAAAAAGCGAAAACGCATACGTGGAATTGAAGCGCGAACAATACCGCAAAGCGTTTAGGGACACAGAACAAGTAAAGTATCAACCCCAAAGCGTTTCAGTACAGGAACGAATGGCGACGGAAATGGACAACAAATATTAAAGGTTAAGTAAAAAAATCTTATTAATCACTTTGAAGCGTATTATTGGTACATGCGAGTACTCTACAAACAGAAGACAAGGTTTTAAATTGATTGCAACATCAAAGGGAATGGGCACAAGACAGATTGAAGATTGAGCGTGAGCATAACTCCAAAGCGTTAAGGGACGCCATGCAAGTGAAGAATTTACCCCAAAGCGTGTCAGTACATGAGAGATTAGCGACAGAAATAGACTCCCTATAGTACAGGTACGTGCAAGGAATGTTATAAACCACCCCAGACCGTTTCAGCACGTGTCAGATTGAAGACTGAATAAGACCCGAAGGAGAGGAGGGACATTGAAAAGGAGGCGTTGAAAACAACCCCAAACGGTTTAGCTACAGGTGAGACTGATGGCCGAATAAGACCTTTAAGAGTAGAGTGACATCATAGTGATTAGGTACAGATAAGATTGATGATTGAATAAGACCTTAAGAGCAGCGGGACAATGATGTTGTGGTGTAAATTAACCCAAAGCGATTAGGAACACGTGAAAGTGAAGCGCGAACAATACCCAAAATCGTTTAGGGACATCATACAAGTAAAGGTTCAACCCCAAAGCGTTTCAGATTGGATAAGAGTGCAAAGACTGGAAGGACATTGAGAAATAACAATCAATAACACCAAAGCATTTAAGGACAATGAACGAGCTAAAGATTAATCCCAAAGCGTTTCAGTACAGGAGAGAATTGCGATAGAAATAGACTCCAAATATTTAAGGCACGTGAAAGAAATGTTATAAACCACACACAAGCGTTTTAGTACATGTGAGAATGAAATTGAATAAGACTGAAAAGAGTGGAAGGACATTAAGGAAGTATTACTCATAAAACCAAATCGTTAAGGGACAATGAACAAGCAAAAGATTAATCCCAAAGCGTTTCAGAACAGGAGAGAATGGCGACCGAAATGGACTACAGATAGTACCGATACATTTCAAGAAATATAATAAACAACACAAAACGCGTTTAAGTACACGGGAGAATGAAAATTGGATAGAGTGCAAAGACTGGAAGGACATTGAAAAAATAAAATCAAAAACACTAAAGCATTTAGGGACAATGAACGAGCAAAAAATTAAACCCAAAGCGTTTCAGAACTTGAAAGAATTGCGATAGAAATAGACTCCAAATATTAAAGGCACATGAAAGAAATGTTATAAACCACACAAAAGCGTTTCAGTACATGTGAGAATGAAAATTGGATAAGACTGTAAAGAGTGGAAGGACATGAAGGAAATAATACCAATAACACCAAATCGTTAAGGGACAATGAACAAGAAAAAAAATAATCCCAAAGCGTTTCAGTACAGGAGAGAATGGCGACAGAACCGGACGCCAGAAAGTACAGATACATGTAAGAAATATTATTAACAACACAAAAGCGTTTAAATACACGAGAGAATAAAGATTGAATAAGAGAACAACAACTGGAAGGACATTGAGAAAATAACAAGAAAAAGATTAATCCCAAAGCGTTTCAGTACAGGAGAGAATGGCTACAGAAATGGACTCCAGATAGTACCGATACATTTCAAGAAATGTTATAAACAACACAAAAGCGTTTAAGTACACGGGAGAATGAAGATTGGATAAAAGTGTAAAGACTGGAAGGACATTGAGAAAATAAAATCAATAACACTAAAGCATTTAGGGATAATGAACGAGCAAAAAATTAAACCCAAAGCGTTTAAGAACAGGAGAGAATTGCGATAGAAATAGACTCCAAATATTAAAGGCACATGAAAGAAATGTTATAAACCACACAAAAGCGTTTTAGTACATGTGAGAATGATATTGAATAAGACTGAATAGAGTGGAAGGACATTAAGGAAGTATTACCAATAAAACCAAAGCGTTAAGGGACAATGAACAAGCAAAAGATTAATCCCAAAGCGTTTCAGAACAGGAGAGAATGGCGACAGAAATGGACTTCAGATAGTACCGATACATTTCAAGAAATATAATAAACAACAAAAAACGCGTTTAAGTACACGGGAGAATGAAGATTGGATAGAGTGCAAAAACTGGAAGGACACTGAAAAAATAAAATCAATAACACTAAAGCATTTAGGGACAATGAACGAGCAAAAAAATAAACCCAAAGCGTTTCAGAACGGGAAAGAATTGCGATAGAAATAGACTCCAAATATTAAAGGCACATGAAAGAAATGTTATAAACCACACACAAGCGTTTCAGTACATGTGAGAATGAAAATTGGATAAGACTGTAAAGAGTGGAAGGACATTAAGGAAATAATACCAATAACACCAAATCGTTAAGGGACAATGAACAAGAAAAAGATTTACCCCAAAGCGTTTCAGTACAGGAGAGAATGGCGACAGAACCGGACGCCAGAAAGTACAGATACATGCAAGAAATATTATTAACAACACAAAAGCGTTTAAATACACGAGAGAATAAAGATTGAATCAGAGAACAAAGACTGGAAGGACATTGAGAAAATAAAATCAATCACACTAAAGCATTTAGGGACAATGAACGAGCAAAATAGTAAACCCAAAGCGTTTCAGAACGGGAAAGAATTGCGATAGAAATAGACTCCAAATATTAAAGGTACATGCAAGAAATGTTATAAACCACAGAAAAGCTGTTCAGTACATGTGAGAATGAAAATTGGATAAGACTGTATAGAGTGGAAAGACATTAAGGAAATAATACCAATAAAACCAAAGCGTTAAGGGACAATGAACAAGAAAAAGATTAATCCCAAAGCGTTTCAGTACAGGAGTGAATGGCGACAGAAATGGACTACAGATAGTACCGATACATTTCAAGAAATGTTATAAACAACACAAAAGCGTTTAAGTACACGGGAGAATGAAGATTGGATAAAAGTGTAAAGACTGGAAGGACATTGAGAAAATAAAATCAATAACACTAAAGCATTTAGGGATAATGAACGAGCAAAAAATTAAACCAAAAGCGTTTCAGTACAAGAGAGAATTGCGATAGAAATAGACTCAAAATATTAAAGACACGTGAAAGAAATGTTATAAACCACACACAAGCGTTTTAGTACATGTGAGAATGAAATTGAATAAGACTGAATAGAGTGGAAGGACATTAAGGAAGTATTACCAATAAAACCAAAGCGTTAAGGGACAATGAACAAGCAAAAGATTAATCCCAAAGAGAATGGCGACAGAAATGGACTTCAGATAGTACCGATACATTTCAAGAAATATAATAAACAACACAAAACGCGTTTAAGTACACGGGAGAATGAAGATTGGATAGAGTGCAAAAACTGGAAGGACACTGAAAAAATAAAATCAATAACACTAAAGCATTTAGGGACAATGAACGAGCAAAAAAATAAACCCAAAGCGTTTCAGAACGGGAAAGAATTGCGATAGAAATAGACTCCAAATATTAAAGGCACATGAAAGAAATGTTATAAACCACACAAAAGCGTTTCAGTACATGTGAGAATGAAAATTGGATAAGACTGTAAAGAGTGGAAGGACATTAAGGAAATAATACCAATAACACCAAATCGTTAAGGGACAATGAACAAGAAAAAGATTAATCCCAAAGCGTTTCAGTACAGGAGAGAATGGCGACAGAACCGGACGCCAGAAAGTACAGATACATGCAAGAAATATTATTAACAACACAAAAGCGTTTAAATACACGAGAGAATAAAGATTGAATCAGAGAACAAAGACTGGAAGGACATTGAGAAAATAAAATCAATAACACTAAAGCATTTAGGGACAATGAACGAGCAAAATAGTAAACCCAAAGCGTTTCAGAACGGGAAAGAATTGCGATAGAAATAGACTCCAAATATTAAAGGTACATGCAAGAAATGTTATAAACCACAGAAAAGCTGTTCAGTACATGTGAGAATGAAAATTGGATAAGACTGTATAGAGTGGCAAGACATTAAGGAAATAATACCAATAAAACCAAAGCGTTAAGGGACAATGAACAAGAAAAAGATTAATCCCAAAGTGTTTCAGTACAGGAGAGAATGGCGACAGAAATGGACTACAGATAGTACCGATACATTTCAAGAAATGATATAAACAACACAAAAGCGTTTAAGTACACGGGAGAATGAAGATTGGATAAAAGTGTAAAGACTGGAAGGACATTGAGAAAATAAAATCAATAACACTAAAGCATTTAGGGATAATGAACGAGCAAAAAATTAAACCAAAAGCGTTTCAGTACAGGAGAGAATTGCGATAGAAATAGACTCAAAATATTAAAGACACGTGAAAGAAATGTTATAAACCACACACAAGCGTTTTAGTACATGTGAGAATGAAATTGAATAAGACTGAATAGAGTGGAAGGACATTAAGGAAGTATTACCAATAAAACCAAAGCGTTAAGGGACAATGAACAAGCAAAAGATTAATCCCAAAGAGAATGGCGACAGAAATGGACTTCAGATAGTACCGATACATTTCAAGAAATATAATAAACAACACAAAACGCGTTTAAGTACACGGGAGAATGAAGATTGGATAGAGTGCAAAAACTGGAAGGACACTGAAAAAATAAAATCAATAACACTAAAGCATTTAGGGACAATGAACGAGCAAAAAAATAAACCCAAAGCGTTTCAGAACGGGAAAGAATTGCGATAGAAATAGACTCCAAATATTAAAGGCACATGAAAGAAATGTTATAAACCACACAAAAGCGTTTCAGTACATGTGAGAATGAAAATTGGATAAGACTGTAAAGAGTGGAAGGACATTAAGGAAATAATACCAATAACACCAAATCGTTAAGGGACAATGAACAAGAAAAAGATTAATCCCAAAGCGTTTCAGTACAGGAGAGAATGGCGACAGAACCGGACGCCAGAAAGTACAGATACATGCAAGAAATATTATTAACAACACAAAAGCGTTTAAATACACGAGAGAATAAAGATTGAATCAGAGAACAAAGACTGGAAGGACATTGAGAAAATAAAATCAATAACACTAAAGCATTTAGGGACAATGAACGAGCAAAATAGTAAACCCAAAGCGTTTCAGAACGGGAAAGAATTGCGATAGAAATAGACTCCAAATATTAAAGGTACATGCAAGAAATGTTATAAACCACAGAAAAGCTGTTCAGTACATGTGAGAATGAAAATTGGATAAGACTGTATAGAGTGGAAAGACATTAAGGAAATAATACCAATAAAACCAAAGCGTTAAGGGACAATGAACAAGAAAAAGATTAATCCCAAAGTGTTTCAGTACAGGAGAGAATGGCGACAGAAATGGACTACAGATAGTACCGATACATTTCAAGAAATGATATAAACAACACAAAAGCGTTTAAGTACACGGGAGAATGAAGATTGGATAAAAGTGTAAAGACTGGAAGGACATTGAGAAAATAAAATCAATAACACTAAAGCATTTAGGGATAATGAACGAGCAAAAAATTAAACCAAAAGCGTTTCAGTACAGGAGAGAATTGCGATAGAAATAGACTCAAAATATTAAAGACACGTGAAAGAAATGTTATAAACCACACAGAAGCGTTTTAGTACATGTGAGAATGAAATTGAATAAGACTGAATAGAGTGGAAGGACATTAAGGAAGTATTACCAATAAAACCAAAGCGTTAAGGGACAATGAACAAGCAAAAGATTAATCCCAAAGCGTTTCAGAACAGGAGAGAATGGCGACAGAAATGGACTTCAGATAGTACCGATACATTTCAAGAAATATAATAAACAACAAAAAACGCGTTTAAGTACACGGGAGAATGAAGATTGGATAGAGTGCAAAAACTGGAAGGACACTGAAAAAATAAAATCAATAACACTAAAGCATTTAGGGACAATGAACGAGCAAAAAAATAAACCCAAAGCGTTTCAGAACGGGAAAGAATTGCGATAGAAATAGACTCCAAATATTAAAGGCACATGAAAGAAATGTTATAAACCACACAAAAGCGTTTCAGTACATGTGAGAATGAAAATTGGATAAGACTGTAAAGAGTGGAAGGACATTAAGGAAATAATACCAATAACACCAAATCGTTAAGGGACAATGAACAAGAAAAAGATTTACCCCAAAGCGTTTCAGTACAGGAGAGAATGGCGACAGAACCGGACGCCAGAAAGTACAGATACATGCAAGAAATATTATTAACAACACAAAAGCGTTTAAATACACGAGAGAATAAAGATTGAATCAGAGAACAAAGACTGGAAGGACATTGAGAAAATAAAATCAATAACACTAAAGCATTTAGGGACAATGAACGAGCAAAATAGTAAACCCAAAGCGTTTCAGAACGGGAAAGAATTGCGATAGAAATAGACTCCAAATATTAAAGGTACATGCAAGAAATGTTATAAACCACAGAAAAGCTGTTCAGTACATGTGAGAATGAAAATTGGATAAGACTGTATAGAGTGGAAAGACATTAAGGAAATAATACCAATAAAACCAAAGCGTTAAGGGACAATGAACAAGAAAAAGATTAATCCCAAAGCGTTTCAGTACAGGAGAGAATGGCGACAGAAATGGACTACAGATAGTACCGATACATTTCAAGAAATGTTATAAACAACACAAAAGCGTTTAAGTACACGGGAGAATGAAGATTGGATAAAAGTGTAAAGACTGGAAGGACATTGAGAAAATAAAATCAATAACACTAAAGCATTTAGGGATAATGAACGAGCAAAAAATTAAACCAAAAGCGTTTCAGTACAGGAGAGAATTGCGATAGAAATAGACTCAAAATATTAAAGACACGTGAAAGAAATGTTATAAACCACACACAAGCGTTTTAGTACATGTGAGAATGAAATTGAATAAGACTGAATAGAGTGGAAGGACATTAAGGAAGTATTACCAATAAAACCAAAGCGTTAAGGGACAATGAACAAGCAAAAGATTAATCCCAAAGCGTTTCAGAACAGGAGAGAATGGCGACAGAAATGGACTTCAGATAGTACCGATACATTTCAAGAAATATAATAAACAACACAAAACGCGTTTAAGTACACGGGAGAATGAAGATTGGATAGAGTGCAAAAACTGGAAGGACATTGAAAAAATAAAATCAATAACACTGAAGCATTTAGGGACAATGAACGAGCAAAAAAATAAACCCAAAGCGTTTCAGAACGGGAAAGAATTGCGATAGAAATAGACTCCAAATATTAAAGGCACATGAAAGAAATGTTATAAACCACACAAAAGCGTTTCAGTACATGTGAGAATGAAAATTGGATAAGACTGTAAAGAGTGGAAGGACATTAAGGAAATAATACCAATAACACCAAATCGTTAAGGGACAATGAACAAGAAAAAGATTAATCACAAAGCGTTTCAGTACAGGAGAGAATGGCGACAGAACCGGACGCCAGAAAGTACAGATACATGCAAGAAATATTATTAACAACACAAAAGCGTTTGAATACACGAGAGAATAAAGATTGAATAAGAGAACAAAGACTGGAAGGACATTGAGAAAATAAAATCAATAACACTAAAGCATTTAGGGACAATGAACGAGCAAAATAGTAAACCCAAAGCGTTTCAGAACGGGAAAGAATTGCGATAGAAATAGACTCCAAATATTAAAGGTACATGCAAGAAATGTTATAAACCACAGAAAAGCTGTTCAGTACATGTGAGAATGAAAATTGGATAAGACTGAATAGAGTGGAAGGACATTATGGAAGTATTTCCAATACCAGCAAAGCGATAAGGGACAATGAACAAGCGTTTCAGTACATGTGAGAATGAAAATTGGATAAGACTGTATAGAGTGGAAGGACATTAAGGAAATAATACCAATACACCAAATCGTTAAGGGACAATGAACAAGCAAAATATTAATCCCAAAGCGTTTCATGACAGGAGAGAATGGCGACAAAAATGGACTTTAAATATTACATGTGCATGCAAGAAAGGTTATTAACCACACAAAAGCGTTTCAGTACATTATAGAAACGAGATGGGATAAGAGTGCAAATATTGGTGGGACATTTAGAAAATGTTATCAATTACTCAAAACGTTAAGGGAAAATAAACAAGAAAGGTTATTAACTACATCAAGTCAATTCAGTATATGTGAGAATGAAGACTGCAAAGCGTGAAGGGATATTGAGCAAGTGCAATCAATATCCCCAAAGCGTTTAGGGACAATGAACGAACAAATCATTCACCTCAAAGCGTTTTAGTACAGGAGAGAATGGCGACAGAAATTAACTCCAAATAGAACAGGTACATGCAAGAAATATATAAACCAACCCCAAGCGCTTCAGTACATGTGAGATTGGAGATAGGATAAGACTGCAAAGAGTGGAGGGACATTGAGCAAGTGCAATCAATGACCCCAAAGCGTTTAGGGACAATGAACGAGCAAAAGATTAACCCGGAAGCGTTTTAGTACAGGAGAGAATGGCAACAGAAATTGACTCCAAATAGTACAGGTACATTCAAGAAATGAAGTAAAGCACCAAAAAGCGTTTCCGTTCATGTGAAGAATGGAGATTTGATTAAACTGCAGAAAGTGAAAGGTTGGTGAGGAAATATTTTCAGCAACCCCAAAGCGTTAAGGGACTATGAAAAATGAAAAGATTAACCCCAAGGCGTTTCAGTACAGGAAAGAATTGCGACAAATAAAACTCCAAATAGTACAGGTACATGCAAGAAATGTTATAAACCACCCAAACCAGTTCCAGTACATGTGAGAATAAAGATTTGATAAGAGTGCAAAGAGTGGAAGGATGTCACATTGAAGAAATGTAATCAATAACCCCAAAGCGTTTATGGACAAAGCAAAACATTAACCCCAAAGTGTTTCAGTACAGAAGAGAATGGCGACAGAAATAGATTCCATATAGAACGGTACATGCAAGAAATGCTATTACCCACCTAAAGCGTTTCCAAACATATGAGAATAAAGATTGGATAAGGCTGCAATCTCATTAAAATCAGATCCACCATATTGCCTACCGCTACGCCCCTGCCGTTACGGAGAGATAGCGTAGTGGTTTCGTAGAGATATTTTAATGAGATTGGAAAAGACTGCAAATAGATTAAGTGGAAGGACATTGAGAAAATGTAACCAATAACCCAAAAGCGTTTAGGTACAATTAACAAGCAAAACATTAACCCCAAAGCGTTTAAGTACAGGGGGAATGACGACAAATAGTACAGGTACACACAAAAAAATTTATAAACCAACCCAGAGCGCTTCAGTACATGTGAAAATGAAGACTTGATAAGACTGCAAAGAGTGGACGACGCCATAGCAACGTTAATTGTGAACTGAACGTTAAAAAATATACACCGTTGAGATCTTGCTGAGACTAAGTTTCCATAGATACCAATTTTTCGGCACTTATCTCAAATAACGCTTTTCTCCTCTTCCACCTTATCTTCTACCTTGATGCAATAATATGAACCAGTAAGAAAAAAAAATTGGTACAGATTTACTATAAAAATTCATACAAAATTTCCAGGAAAGAAATGTAATAAATCTTAGTGAGCGTACCCACACTCTTTGTATTTTCGTCCTACGATCCACTCCTATCTGCTAACCACTTAGTGAGAGTTTACGGGCAAATCCGTTACATTTTCTACCGGAACTACTTTGTCCCAAAACAATTTGGGGTGTTTTCGACGGTAACACTTTGCATTTTTATTTTTACGAATAGAACAGACGACGGATTTCAAAAAGGTTAATATTTCTTTCTCCACGCATTCAGCCCAAATTTAAACATTTTGTCTTCCATTCATCGTGTTACTTTTACCTAATATTGTGTTATACATTATGACTGTGTAGACTTTATTTTCAATACACATTTCGGTTGAAATAATTCCAATCAGTGGTTCCATTATTTCCACGTGCTGTTTTTATGCCCCCGATAGGGAGGCATCATAAATTTGACTTGTCCGTCCGTCCGTCTGTCCGTCCGTCCGTCATTCCGTCCAAAAACTTTAACATTGGCCATAACTTCTAAATCAAAGCGGTGTCGGGGGCATTGTCATCTTACAGTGACAGCTCTTGTTGTTTACTTAATCGGAACGTTCGGCATTGTTCCATAGCGGAAAACATTATTTAGAGGGTTACTGAGTTTCAATAGGGATTAATTAATGATCTGGTAAGTTCACTTCTCAATAATTGTTGCATGCGACGCATATTTCATTGTTCCTTGTATAAATATATAGGTTGCTTGGCATTTCATTCTTAAAGCATGTGTATTTTGTGTCCAAATAGCGAACCGTTTCTTCATCGGGATTTGCACATGGACACAAACAGGAAACTGATAAGACCCGACATACACGATGAAAGTCAAAATGTAAAATAACGTATGTCGGGTCTTATAAATAGGACTAGGGGTTAGGAAAGGATGTGATGGCTGTTCTGGTGAGAGAAATGCCAGGAATCCGTTATGAGGGGCTCCAGCCGCCGCGATATGACTGAAAAATGTTGAAAATGGCGTAAAACTCCATTCAATTAATCACTTCCCGACGGCAGCACTCAACCTTCGCGACTATAAGTCTTGTCCAAAGGGATTGCTAAGATGAAAGCGGCTATACTCCATTCAAACGAACAAAACAAAAAAAAATAAGTTAATTTAGCTCTGCTATTTTCGGAGGAAACCCGGTGTATTGTTATGTCCTGGCGTCGTCGTCGTGCGAAAAATTGATATCTCAACTTCAAACTTGGCACACATGTTCTCTATCAAAAGAGCAATTATTTAAAAGGTGTGTAACTTTATACGAACTAAATTTAACAGAGCAGTGAATGATTGCGTCGATTGGCGGGCCAAAATTTTCATAAGTTGAAAATATATCTTAGATATAGCTGTAGATGCAATTTCAAAGAAATTCCAATGACCGACTTTTATACGCCCGTCGAAGATGGGACGTATTATGGAATCACCCGTGACGTCGGGCGTCCGGGTGTCCGGGCGTCCGGCGACGTCCACTTCTTTGTCCGGAGCATAACTCTGTTACTTAAAGACCTATGGACTTCAAACTTGGCAATTGTATTCCTCTCAACATTACGGAGTGCAGTGCACAAGAACCATAACTCTACCTGGCCTTTTTTAGCTCGACTATTCGAAGAATAGGGGGGCTATTCCAGTCACCCGGGCGTCGGCGTCGGCGTCAGCGTCGGCGTCGGCGTCGGCGTAATGCTTTGGTTAAGTTTTTACGTGCAAGTGTTTAAAATCTGTTTCTATTAAAGCTATTGCTTTGAAACTTTGCACATGCTTCTGTGGCCATAATATCAGCATCTAGACAAAGATTCATTACTCTGATATTGAATTTAGTGGAATTTTAACCCTTTTCGGACTTAGAAATCTTGGTTAAGTTTTTACGTGCAAATGTTGTTTTTCTGTAATATTTCTGTTTCTATTAAAGCTATTGCTTTGCAACTTTACACATGCTTCTGTGACCATAATATCAGCTTCTTGACAAAGATTCATTACTCTAATATTTAATTTAATGGAATTTTAACCCTTTTCGGACTTAGAAAATCTTGGTTAAGTTTTTACGTGCAAATGTTGTACATCAGTTAAAGCTCTATTTCTACATAGGCTTTTAAATGCTTGGAAACTCTACACATGTTTCTGTTACCATGATATCACCCTCTTGACAAAGATTTATTACTCTTATATTGAATTTAGTGGAATTGTTACCTTTTTCAGACTCAGAAATTCTTGGTTAAGTTTTTACGTGCAAATGTTGTACATCAGTTATATCTCTAATTCTATTAAAGCTATTGCTTTCAAACTTTGCACATGCTTCAATGTTCATAACAACAGCCTCTTAATAAAGATTCAATTCTCTGGTATAGAATTTAGTGGATTTATAACCCTTTATGGACTTAGAAATTTCTTTGTTAAGTTTTTACGTGCAAATGTTGTATTTGTGTAATATCTCTATTTCTACTACAGCTGTTGCTTGGAAACTTTACACATGCTTCTTTGACCATAATATTAGCCCACAGAAAAAGATTCATTACTCTGATATTTAATTTAGTGGAATTTTAACCCTTTTTGGCCTTAGAAAATCTTGGTTAAGTTTTTACGTGCAAATGTTTTATGTTAGTTGTATATCTGTTCCTACTAAAGCTATTGCTTTGAAACTCTGCACATGCTTCTGTGACCATAATATCAGCCTCTAGACAAAGATTCTTTTCTCTTGACTTTCATTTTATTGAATTTCAAATGTCGATATTGATTTGCTGCTACTATTCAGTACTAGGAATAGTCGAGCTTCGCTGTCCTCCGACAGCTCTTGTTTGAGTTATTGCTCTTTGTTGTTTTTCATACTAGAATCTTGACCGGAGTATATCTCTAAAAGTATAATAGCTAGGATCATGAAACTTCATGGGTGTATAGATCTCACCAAGGGGGAGTGCAGTGCACAAGAACCATAATTATACCTGGCCTATTTTTTGAGTTATTGCCCTTTGTTGTTTTTCAGACTTGGACCTTGTCCGGAGTATATCTCTTAAAGTATAATAGCTAGGATCATGAAACTTCATAGGTGTATAGATCTAACCAAGGGGGAGAGCAGTGCACAAGAACCATAACTCTACTTGGCATATTTTTTGAGTTATTGCCCTTTGTTGATTTTCAGACTTCGATCTTGGCCGGAGTATATCTCTAAAAGTATAATAGCTAGGATCATGAAACTTCATAGGTGTATAGATCTCACCAAGGGGGAGAGCAGTGCTCAATAACCATAACTCTGCCTGACCTATTTTTGAGTTATTGCCCTTTGTTGTTTTTCATACTAGAATCTTGGCCGGAGTATATCTCTTAAAGTATAATAGCTAGGATCATGAAACTTCATGGGTGTATAGATCTCACCAAGGGGGAGTGCAGTGCACAAGAACCATAACTCTACCTAATTCTACCTAGCCTATTTTTTGAGTTATTGCCCATTGTTGTTTTTCATACTAGAATCTTGTCCAGAGTATATCTCTAAAAGTATAATAGCTAGGATCATGAAACTTCATGGGTGCAAAAAATATTCATTCAAAATAACCTCAGTTCTATTCAAACCCCCAGTTTATACTAAGCAGTGTGACGGGCGTATCTTGTGACAATTTGGCACCTTGTTCCTAAGTGAGTGCCGGACAAGTACAATTTTAGAGACTTCTTGTCCACGGAAATGTAAATAACAGGACAAATCTTGAGATGGTACTTAATGGATATTAGAGATAAATTAGCCACATTATTGCACCAAAAGGTAAAAAAAACCCACGTTTTTTTTAACGGAAAATGCTGGGTTCCAATATTTTCTTAAAAAAAAATACATTTCACAAAACCTTTTTGCAGACAATCTTTTGGTTGTCCAATGCTCAGTTGAGAAACTGCATATTCCTACATCTATAGTCAATCTAGAGGTCCCGGGTTCGATCCCCGACGGCAACAATCCTTCTTTCCGTCTATTTGGCTCTCACCAATGGGTTGATAATCGTAGACCTATGTGAGATAGCAGCTGAAGGCTAGAAAGAATGTGATGGTTGTACTGGTGAGAGAAAAACCGGGAATCCATTGTTAGGTGCTCCAGCCGCCGCGATATAACTGAAATAATGCTGAAAGCGGCGTTAAACTCCATTCAATCAATCAATCAATCAATCTCTATTGAACTTAAAGATTTTACTTAACATTGTTATCATCTTGCAAATAGATCATGCAATGAAAGCAATTATGGCGGGATAATCTATTTTGTATGGGGATTTATGCCGCTTTCAACAATCTTTCAGTTTTATCGCGGTGGCTGAAGCTAACAATGAATTCCTGGTATTTCCGACTAAATTTAAATTTGGTTTCAAACCAAATACCAATATTACAACCGGTATCAACACAAGTATTGATTAAAAATCGGACAGTTTAGACTTAGATCAGACTGTGCGTCTGTGCAGGCTGATCTTAGTCAATGCTGCCTGCCAAAATTTCGTTTTGGCAGGTAAATGTGCTAAGCAGGACAAGGGTTAAATTAATATTTTTATTACCAAAGCGTCGCTATGTTAATATATTACAGAAAATTACACTAACAATTTCTATTTAGAATCAAGACGAGACATCAGAAATAAGTAAAAAGCTCTCAATAGTGGAGTATTGAGTTCGAACCTTGTTTCGACCTGCTTTCATCCGTTTTTTACTTTTTAACTCTGCTGTCGCCGCCATAGCGCAATTGTTAGCGCGTCGGACTATCTTTCAAAAGGTCTCTGATTCGATTCCCGACAGCAGAGCTGCCGTCATAGCGCAGTTGATAGAGCGCCGGACTGTCAATCTAGAGGTCACGGGTTCGCCATGATCCCTGACGGCGGCACTCATTCTTTCCGACTATTTGTCTCTCACCAATTGGTTGATAATCGTGGACCTGTGTGAGATAGGAGTTGGAGGCTAGGAAAGGATGTGATGGCTGTTCTGGTGAGAGAAATGCCAGGAATCCATTATTAGGGGCTCCAGCCGCCGCGATATGACTGAAAAAAATGTTGAAAGTGGCGTAAAACTCCATTCCATCAATCACTTCCCGACGGCAGCACTAAACTTTCGCGACTATAAGTCTTGTCAAAAGGAATTGCTAAGATGAAACGGTAAATCTAGCGCGCGAAACACCAGGAATCCATTGTTATGTGCCCAAACCGCTGCGATATAACCAGAAGATTGTTGAAACCGGCTAAACTCCATTCACACAAACAAAACAAAAAAATAAGTGATTTAGCTTTGCTATTTTCGGAGGAAAACCCGGTGTATTGTAATGTCCTTGTCGTCGTCGTCGTGTGAAAAATTTATTTATCTTATAACGATAGAAATATCCGTGTGATAACATCCCGTATGATATTTTTTATGATATCACATAGTTATTATTAGAACAATGGTATAATGTGGTTATTTTTAGAAACTTGCATTTCAGTTAGAAATGTCGATGAAGATAAGACATATAGATGTTATAATATCAATATAATACATACTTAATGTAGTGTATGAAAAAATATCTAACTCGGTTGTGAGAATTGATAATTGTCTCGGCAGAGCCTCGACAATTATCAATTCTCCTAACCTCGTAAGACATTTTTTCTCATACAAAACACTAAGCATGTATTACATATATATTTTTCAACTTCAAACTTGTCACACATGTTCTCAATCAAAGGAGCAATTATTGAAAGGGGGATGTAACTTTATACTAACTAAATTTAACAGAGCAGTGAATGATTGCGTCGATTGGCGGGCCAAAAATTCATAAGTTGAAAAATATATTTTAGATATAGCTGTCTACTTACAGATGCAATTTCAAATGAATTCCAATGACCGACTTTTCCTATATGAGTGCCGGACAAGTACAATTTAAGAATCTGCTTGACCACGGAAAAGTAAATACTAGGACAAATCTTGAGATGGTACTAAATAGATCTTAGAAATTAATTAACCTTATGATAGCATCAAAAGGTAGAAAACGTTTTTAACGGCATATGCTGGGTTCCAATATTTTCATAAGAAAAAAAAATCACATTTTTTTTTTTTTTTGCAGACAATCTTTTGGTTGTCCAACGCTTAGTTGAGAAACTGCATATTCCTACATCTAAGGACAATGCTTATACGAGAAAAAATATAACAAAGCAATTCAGCCCCAGCAATATGACTTAAAATGCTCTTAGCGACTTTTAACCTATTCACAAAAAATACATATATTTGATTCGAAAATATCAATTTTAAAGCAAAACTCCATAACAAGAGCAAGATTTAAGGTTTTGGCTTCATATTAACTTATCGTTTATGTAACTCCAGAAACTCGCAACAACAGCATGATTAAAACTTGTTAGTAGTTTTAAAATTATCGTCAGTGTATTTCAAGTTAAAGCTACGGTGCGATTTTCAGAATTTATCATAGTTCTTTAACAATAAAAATATCGTAACTTCAGCGTATTCATAAGATGATAAAAACTATAGTAACGCCATTTCAAAATCACTTATATATCACCATTGTATTTGCACACAGTCGTAATTACAGTATTGTCATCCGGATTCTAAAACCCGAGGCCCGTTTTACTTAACATCTTATTATCATTTCTTGCGGAAGTCAAAAATTAGAGTTGGTTATAGATAAGTAGCAATCGGCGACACTCGTTCTTTCGGACAATTGGTCTCTCACGAATGGGTTGATAATCGTAGACCTATGTGAGATAGCTGTAGGTTAGAAAAAAAAATGTGATGGTTGTACTGGTGAGAGAAATACCAGGAATCCATTGATAGGTGCTCAAGCCTCCGCGATATAACTGAAAAATGTTGAAAGCGGAGTTAAACTCTGTTCAATCAATCTAGATAAGTAGCTTAATTTGGAATTCTGCCAAGCATCATCTCATTGGCATCGTCTTCTAAAGACGATTCCGATGAGATATTGCTAGGCAGAATCGAACTATGAATAAAAACTCAAAAGTACGATTTGTGATTTTGACTTACGATTATTTTTTTTCATAAGAAATTAAGTAAGACGGGCCCCTGGTGACTATAGGGTTATCAAAGCCGAAAGTTACGAGATCACTGAATTTTTCATTGCGTCATTCAAAACCTAGAACTATAGCTTGATATGATTAATAAATAAAAGGTTCAGAATTCCTCATCATTGTAATTCTTAAACAAAACTTCAAAATGATTTAATCCGTGATTACGAATTTATAGATTTACACATTGTAGGCTTCTTAAACCAAATGACTACAGACCTGCGTTCAGGATGACAAAACGGTGCAAACTGTTTGTCAATTATATCATGCTTTGAGCAATTTTGTTATCCTAAACGCAGGGCAATATTATTGAAGTTAGTTTCAACATTTCAGAGTTACCGTTTTATTCCGAAAGCCATGTAATTAAAGCCACCAGCCTAATTTAAGCTGTGGTTCCGAGGCTATAGATTTACCAATTGAAAGTTTAAATCTCAAACCTAGTAACTAGGGTAGATTTAAAGGTATAGGCGTATCTAGGACTTTGAAATTTATACGCACTCAGAGAGCGACAACAAAAGAATATTTGGGATGAATTGGATATGTGGACTGTGACAAAATGAGGGTGCCCTCCGCCCGCTCCCCTTTTTATAAATTGAGCGTTAAAGAATTAGCAAAACATCGTAACTACGGCTTAAAAAAAGCTGTAGTTTCGATGTTATGATCATTCATTGACGATATTTTTCAACAGAGGATTTTTTTACGCACTTGCGTAAATGGCATATTGCGTTATAGGTGTTACGCCCTTGAAAGATATATTTACGAGATATGAAAATTATTTCTCAATTTATTCCAAAGCATAGTAACTAAATTCTGATATAATATTTAGTAACGAGGTTTGATTACCACTTATTGTAAGTTAATTTCGAAAACCTAGTAACTAGGACTGTATCAAAGGTGTAGTTCCACGTTTGATAATTAATTTCCAAGTTTTATCTTATAACTATACAAATATCTGTGTGATAACATCCCATATGATATTTTTTATGATATCACATAGTTATTTTTAGAACAATGATATAATGCGGTTATTTTAAGAAACTTGCGTTTTGGTTAGAAACATCGACGAAAAGAAGACAAATAGAGGTTATAAGATAAATATAATACATACTTAGTGTATTGTATGAAAAAATATCTAACTCGGTTGTGAGAATTGATAATTGTCTCGGCAGAGCCTCGACAATTTTCAATTCTCCCAACCTCGTTAGATATTTTTTTCCATATAATACACTAAGTATGTATTATATATTTATTCAAAAGCCTTAGAACTGGTAATATGTAAGCTCGGCTATGTTTGGAACAAAACGTTGAGCTTGCGTTATTTTCTTGACGTCGTTTGTGTACTTGAATTTATTGACGTCAGCTTAGTAAACTTTAACCCCTCAATTGTTACTGAAGCGTGATTTAATTTATAATTACTAGGTTATTAACTCAGTTATTAAGGCGTTGGGATTGGATTCTAGAGAAACAAATCGTTTCGCCCAAAAACCTTGTGGCTACAGCTCGATTTTATCCGCAGTTACAAGGATTTTGGACTACTCGTTGTTGTTTAATTTAGGAAAGCTTGTAACTACAGCAATATTTTTTATAACTAACGGTTAACTTAAGGTTAACTTACGGTCTCCGGATCAATGGTAAGCGTCTAGCTTCTTGGGATCCTCCAGTTTCTTGATTCTGGGTGTTGCTTGTTTGCGCATAGCAGCTAGGGGTGAATTTGAGAGGATGGTTTTCCACTGTTTGTTAAGATTGCTTTTGAATGCATTTATTGTTGGTGACATAATTACTTGATTTGGAAGATTATTCCATGAGTCTACTACTCTAATTCCAAAACTATTTTTTCTGAATTGGGTGTTGGCTTGACGTTTGAACAACTTTAGTCTGTTTCCTCTTGTTTTATGGTAATTTGAGAGTTGGAGAAGGCTTCTATTTGCTGTTTTATCGTAGTTGTGCATGAGTTTGTAGACTTGAATAATGTCTGCTCTTTGACGTCTATATTCTAACGTTGGAAGTCCTAAGTGTAGTAGTCTATCTCTGTAGCTTAAGTGCCTGATGTTCGGTAGTATTTTTGTGGCACGCCTTTTACACGTTCAATTGCAATCTTGTGTTTCTTCAGATACGGCGACCATAAAGGACTTGCACGGCGACCATACAGGACTTGCACGGCGACCATACAGGACTTGCAAGTAATGATGTCCAGGAATTGCCCATTTTTAAGGTCAGTAAATAAAACTTGAATAAATTTTATTACAGTTAACAACATCGTGAAATTGACAAGTTGAATGATTGTCGAACGATTTCGGAATGAAATTGAAGAGTGTGTGGAGCGAGTTTTGAGTGAAATTAAAGGGAGGTATCCGACGCGGGCTTTCCCACTTGCGGGCAAGTATAATTTTCAATAAACAAGTAAATACCAGAGCAAATCTTGGGACAGAATTAAAAAGATTAAGGAGAAAAGTCACCCTAAAAATTGTATCAAAGGGAAGAAAACGTTATCTTTAATAAAGAAAATGCTGGGTTACAGCATTTTCTTCATTAAAAAAACGTGTTATAAATACTTATCAATTCATCTTTTCGTGGACAATGTCATTTTTATCCTGGACAAGTAGGATATTGACTTTTACCTGTCCATGGACAAGTGAGAAAAGTCATATTTCAAAACCGACCAGTGTTGTTTCTTGGTTTTAGAATTAAACTTTCTATTAGAAACCCTGTTACAGTTAGTTACATCGTGTCATTGACATTCATCTCAATCAAAATCATTCCAAATCGCTCTCTCAGCACTCCATTCATTCATTCCAAAATCTATATTCTCCAAACCTTATTTGTAAAACTTCAAACTTAATAAAAAATACATAAGAGAAAGTATCAGAAATAGATCTTTAATTTCGAAGAAATAGTTTACCTCGAATGTCTCTATTTGAACCGTTACCGAGATATCTCGTTCAGCCAGGTTAACATAACCCACGGGTGCCGTACGAGCTCGTATCTATGATCTTTGTATAAATTTTTGACATCTTACGATTTCATTTTCTACAGCGTCTATGTTCACAAAATTTTGTAGTGCCCGAACGGATTTTATAACCCTTTCAACTATAAATCATTGTGTGCTAGTGAAGGGATTAGAAGTCATTCGCAAAGTAATCGCGGAGACTTCGTGATTTGTCATCAAACTTTAGATATACGCTCCCGAAAACTCCTAAAAAATTCTATTTTTGTGACTTTTGAAGTTGATGGTACAGGTATTTTATCACGTCTTTAGGACTTCCTTACGCATTGCTTTAACAGACAATTGAACAGGATGATGGCTGAATGACAAATATTTTGAAAGGCAATGGTCACATTTCAAAATAGAAGCGGAAAATATGTGAAAAAAATAGAAATGTATGATGGCCGCTTAGAACTTTTGAGTAGTGTACTTTTGACAATGCGGCTCCTGTACTTTCTCCCTACGGTGCTTAGGGATCATAGGATATTAAATATGTTGTAAAGATTTCTAAATACTACTTCCACAGTGACCCTGCGATGTCCGTGCTGCGGATCTTGCGATGCCTTAACGACGTGGTTGCGGGTCTCCGTGCGATTTGTGATTTAAAGAAAAAAAATGTATAGCCTTTTTTCCTACAAAACGTAATGTCTTCGGCATCTGTAAACGTCCTATGATCGCACGGAACTCCTTTGCAAGGGCTCCCGCGATTTCTGGGTTTCGGCGAGTTCCAGCGATAAAATATGTGACGTCAAAAAATCGACACTTATCTATTGATAAAAAAAGTGTTTGGAAAAATGTCACATGGCGTATTTATATTGTTCCTAAAATCCATGTGCCAACTTTATGGTGTACTTTGAGATAATAGTAAAAACTATCAATGTTGGGAAAATCGTGAAATAAAATCTATTTGCTTACAGATGAAAACATAATCACACGCACCGAATACACAGAAATTTCATTTAGTTGAGTGATGGTAATGAGCTGGAAAAACAAACAAAAAAACACACCTAATATAGATTTATTATACCTCAAAGAAAATTCTAGCATTTTCATTGGTTAATGCTGACCTGACAAACATTGATAGCTACGGCCGCTCCGGTATTACCTCTAGTGTTTCCTTATGGCGCCTCGACATGAACATAGACAAAAAATCGAACCGGTTATGGCAGCCATGTTTCTCTCGCTTCGCTGATAACACGTTCCGAATATACACACTAGGATACAGTTGAAAAGGATGTCAGTTAATAATGTGCAAATAGAAAATAATATAGATGTCAATAAATACCTTAAATTTGTACAAATCTATCCATTTAAAGTGCCAAGTTTCTCGCAGTTTCAGCCAACAAACGCTTCTATATCACAATAGCGCAGAGTGTAGTAGTGTGACGTCACAACTATGTATGACGTCACTTTGTACATGTTTACTTTTCATAGGGGCGCATTAAGGGATATTGGTGGTTTAAAAGAAATCGGTTTATGCGAACGCCTAAAATAGGCAATAGACAGTTATTTAGCCCTAAGACTTTGAAGTTTAATAAATTCGTAATACGGTTTCTTGCCTGGGTATATGACGATTTATTCCCGGCAGAAAAATGATGTCAACCCTCGCCTACGGCTCGGGTGACATCATTTTTCCAGCCGGGAATAAATCGTCATATACCCCGGCAAGAAACCGTATAACTAATAAAGTGCTAGATTTAATTGTACTGAGAAGTACACACCGGAACTGAATCCAAGCATGGACTCCTAATAGTTAGGGTTCGTAATTCAAGTGCACTGAACTCGATTCCTCTGCGTGTAAAAATCATACCGGGACTGATTCATACTGTATGAATGAGCTTACACTTCGTTTTCTTGTAGGATAAGAAACTGCCGGCCATGATTAAGCACAACGAAGCTATAGACTAGTTTCATTTTATGAAAATTGTGAAAAATCGTAGCACAAGAATAGCCTTCTACAGTCTTTTCTTTATCAGAAATGGTAACAGTCGGATAAATTCACAATGCAGGTATTCATTTTCATACAGTATTAGAGTATTTACTATAAAATATACATGTATCACATTCAATACCAGGTGGAAAATCTGACAAAATAACGAAAACTAGTAGCATAGACGTAACATTGATCTCAATGAGAAAATATGAAAATAAAACATCAATTCAAATAGCTTTTGGTAATCCTCTTCAAAAACACTACCGCAATTTTCATAGAGAAAACCTTTTGAAAACTCCATTTAGGCCGTTTTGACCGAATGCAAAATCAGAAACGGGTCCTTACAGTATGCAAAAACAGCTAATGGCCCTTTTAAACAAAACTACGGACCGTTTTTACGGATTTATGGACCGTTTAACTACATACTACTTGAAATTGTAGGTCGTGAAGTAAGATAGAATTGAAACAACAGAGAATTTTACAGAATTACGTCAAAAACAGACGGGTGTAAAAGTTGCATTTTTTGTGACTGAGGCATAATGAATAGAACAGACTAGGGGTTTAACAAAAAATGTTAATATACTTAATCAAAAAAGTTTAGCAACACTTGATATTTTTATGCCCCCGTATCGAGAGATCGGGGGCATATTGTTTTACTCATGTCCGTCTGTCTGTCTGTCTGTCTGTCCGTCCGTCCGTCTGTCCGAAAACTTAACCCGAAAACTTAACCTTTGCCTTTTCTCCAAAAGTATTTGACATTCAAAGCTGTACACCAAAGTCAAGGTCATTCGACAAGGTCAAGGTCATGTGACAAGGTCAAGCCGCCACCATAGCGCAGTTGGTTAGGCATAAGACTTCCAATCTGGAAGTCGTGGGTTCGATTCCCGGTGGCGGCAAATATCCTTTCCGACGTTTGTCTCTCACCAATGGGTAGATAATCGTAAACCTATGTGAGATAGCAGTCGGAGGCTAGGAAAGGATGTAATGGTAGTACAGGTGAAAGAAATACCAGGAATCCATTGTTAGGTGCTCCGACCGCCGCGATATAACTGAAATAATGTTGAAAGCGGCGTTAAACTCCATTCAATCAATCAATCAATCTGTCAAGGTCAAACTTTAAAAAATGCTGTTCCGGGGGCATTCGTGTTTCACAAACACATCTTGTTTGCTAAATATTATTCTGTAGCAGAAATATTGCAGTCAAATGAAGCAAAACATCGACTTCAATCTCTAAGCAATATATTCATGCTTTTCTTTTGTTACAATGGTGATTCTACAGTCACAAAACATAGCAAAACGGCAGAAGGGGCTGAGATAAAACGTCACAGCCTGTCATTTTTTGTCCAGATTTTGGTTTCGCAATTCAATATAACGCTGTCCGGAGCGACAAGAATTTTATCAAATGTTATCTTTGGTCAATGGCTGCCTTTCATACCAAAACGAATCTTCTGCGTACGAACGTGTGATTGACGTTACGTGATTAACGCTTTTCGAAATTCTGAAGCTATAGTTGATGTGGCATATTTCAAATGATCAGATCAAATTAAAGTGATCATAGGAAGGTTCATGAGCCAATTTTCTCGTCTTTTACACCATTAACGTCAAAGAAAATGGACAATACAGAAATGCCGTTATGTGATCATCCTCCGTTTATGTTCCGGTCAATTTTCTGTTCGATTATTTGAGCGGCTTTGAGTGGATTTAGTACTCATTCAATGTGATGAAAAGCCGAAATTTCAGACTGACGCTAGCTTGTTAATTTGAAATACCGACGTAAAACGCTTGAAAACTCACGGTACACCTTAAATGGTGATCTGCAAAGTAAACATTGTTGATTCGGATAGCCAATCGACAAGCTCATCGCTCAGGCACCGGCCCACTTAATTGATTACACTACAATTCAACAAAAAGTGTTGCAAAACTTTTTTGACTATGTATATTTTCTTTTGCAAGCATGTGGTTCAAATTTGAATATTTTGTCTTCCTTTCATCGTTTCGCTTTAACTCAATTTCATGTTATACATTATGACTGTGTATAATTCATTTTTGATACACATTTCGGTTGAAATAATTTCAATAATTGGTTCCACCATTTCCACGTGCATTATTTGTTTACTCACTTGGAATGTTCGGCTTTGTTCGGCAGTGAAAAAAAAATATTTCGAGGGTTACTGAGTTTCAGTAGGGATTATTTCATGATCTGGTAATTTCACTTCTCATAAATTGATGCCTGCGAAGCATATTCAATTGTTCTTTGTATTGGTATATAGGTTGCTTGGCAGTTCATTCTTAAGGGTTTATGGTCATTTGAATTCACAGAGTCAATGGACATGAAATTAAAAACTCATACAAAGTACTCTATTGGACCAAAACTTTTCATTCATGGAAAGAAAGTAGGCCTTCCAATTATCTAAGGTGGACTAATGTTATATCTTGATGTTTAAGTAGCTGGAGATACTCAATTTCTTAAAATAATACAAAGAAAATATCGAAATTTGTTTTTAAATTTTGTTTTTCCCTTAATTTTTCAAAGTAAAATACAAATAAAGAATAAAATTACGAAGAAATTACGTTTGGTTCCTAACCGCCTCAATACACAAAATTATTTGAGAGAGGGTTGTTGTGAAAACATCCGGAAATGCATATCAGAGGATACGTTTAGCGTAAATGAACAAAAATGAGCTGAGATTGTCTGTGTATGGTTATTGGCATGGTGTTTCCCTGTTGGCACGATGAAATAAGATTAGAAGAACTGAAATATGATAAGATACCTTGCTCTACAAAGTATTTTCTTTCTTTAATGCTTTTCGGTGGTTTATCGAGAAATAACGGAAGATTATCACTTGATAATCTCACCGCAAAAGCAGTGAAATTATCAAAAACTTATACCCTGCTTTTTTAATTTCATCCTATCTGACGTCATCAATGCGGGGTGAAATAAGTGACGTCACAATGAACGTTACATAGCAATCACGCGCAAAATGACGCGCTTTACGAAAAATGTCATAGAAATTTCACATTTTGTCTCAATTTTGCATTAAAGAAATAGAATTATCGTTTGTTTTTCGAGTAAGATCGATTAATATTTCATTTCGTGAACAACAAAAGCTATATTTTACACTCGTGGCTTCGCCACTCGTGAAAATATAGCCTTTGTTGTTCACTCAATGAAATATAAATCGATCTTACACTGAAACAAACGATTATCCTCTATATCTTTCTTATTTGTTATTGTACTTTGATGCGATTGTTATTGTAAACATGTCATGAGCGTGGTCGTGCAATGTGTGCTTACCCTGCAAATGTAGTTCCCCATTTCAGTCAAGATTCTGGCATATTCATATTTTTCTTATTGCTTTTTAGCTCGGCTGTTTTCGGAGAAAACCCGAGGTATTACTATAGCCTCCGTGTCGTCGTCGTTGTCGTCGTCGTCGTTGTCGTCGTCGTGCGAATACTGACATTTCGTTATATCTCTGGTTCTCCTGAAGGCATTAACTTGAAACTTGGCACACATGTTCACCATCAAAAGAGCAACCTTTACTATCAAGGGGGATAACTCTAGAAGCATTTTGTGCAAATTATGCCCCTTTTTCGACTTAGATTTTTTCCCACCATCCAGCACTCGACAGCCGAGCGTAGGCACCCGTATGCGGTGCTCTTGTTCTTCTTAGATATTGTCGTGAAATCATTGGTTCATCTAAATTGCTAATGGTTAAAAAATGAAAATAAACGAATAAAAAAAATAAAGACTGGAACCTTTTAAACGTAAAAAACCGGGTGTCCCTAAAATACGAAAAGATTTAAAAAAAGTTGTTAAAGGTGCTAAAAGGTGGTAATTGATGCGTATAGGTGCTATAAGATGGGCGAAAGGGTGGTTAAAGATGAATGTATAATAATTGTACACGATATTATTGATTCACTGAAATGATCATTGAAACAAATGATTTTTTTCTCTATTAAATGATAGATTTGTAGGTTTTATTAGTGGCGTGTCAAAAAGGCTCATAATGTGGTCAAAACGGTCCATACCAGTATCAAGAATCGGTTAAAACGGCCAAACCATTTGCTTATTATTACTTTTTTCCAATGCCAAATAACTTTTTAAATAATTGCAATAGGCAGAAATATTGTGTGATGTAAGGGACGCGATTTTATCTTTCCATGCTTATGATTTGACAAAAATGGTCGTTTTATGTAAATAAAACTTTTTGAGAACATACATACGCGGTTTTTGCAATATCATTATGCGCCCCGATTTGGATTTTTTCTTTTATTTCATATTTAAAGAAAATAATAAGAATAGCATTTTTTTCGTACGCAGAACAGCCAGGGTTGAAGCGCGATGTAACTTTTTAAGAAAATGTAGTTTTAACAGCCACATCGCTTTGATCTTTTTCTAAAAAATGACAACGTGAAATCAATAAAATTCTTACACCTCAATAAAAAAGAAGTAAATTTAATCATGCATTCATTAACGATAATATTACTGTCTATCATTATTTGTATGATAAATAAAATTCATTTCTTTTGCAAGTCAATATATATGTAAAGGATTGTGACGCCTTTTAATGCCCCCGAATCGAAAGATCGGGGGCATATTGTTTTGCCGTTGTCCATCTGTTCGTCTGCATGTCCGTCCGCCTGTCTGTCTGTCTGCAAAAGTTAACCAAAAAACTTAACATTGCCAATATCTTCAAGCCTATTCAAGATACAAGGCTCATATTTGGCATGATGATAGATCTCAATGATCCGCATCTGCTGGTACCAAAGTCAAGGTCATGTGACAAGGTCAAGGTCATCTGTCAAGGTCAAACTTTGAAAAAATGCCGTTACGGGGGCATTCGTGTTTCACAAACACATCTTGTTTTTTATAGCAAAATGATAATAATTGTCATAAACTTATATTGGGGGCATAGGAAAAAATGATTAGACATTTTTTATATTCTTGCATTTGATGCTAGTGATGGTGCCTCTCACATTTGTTTGGGAAATACTTTATCGAGACCGAATATACATGTTATATTTCAATTTGGCCTTATTAAAATCCATTTTTCTGTCTACAATGAAATAAATTATGATACATTTTAAATTGCTGGCGGAAAAGTGTGTCAGATGACATCCGGGTTCGATCCCCGACGGCGGCACTCATTCTTTCCGACTATTTGTCTCTCACCAATGGGTTGATAACCGTAGACCTATGAGAGATAGTAGCTGGAGGCTAGGAAAGAATGTGGTGGTTGTACTGGTGAGAGAAATACCAGGAAACCATTGTTAGGTGCTCCAGCCGCCGCGATATAACTGAAATAATGTTGAAAGCGGCGTTAAACTCCATTCAATCAATAAAGTCAGATGACATCTGTGACTCAGGTTGCCTTCCTTGAATGAAAACAATGTTTCGATATGGCAATTTGAATTTTGAAAATATTACAATAAAGAAAAGACACAAAAGCTGGCAAGATATTAATAATTATTATACACGTGAAATATATAATAGAATTTTTTTCTCTTTTTGAATCTAAAATTGACAGAAAATTGCATGACTTAAACATTTTATTTGTATATTATTTTTAGCTAAAATATGTAAATAATTTTGTAGTTATACTCTTTTTTCATCTCAAATTGTCGGGTTAGAATGAAGAAATTAAGCTGACGCTTGTTTGCAAAATAAATAAATGAAAGAGATAAAATTATCAGAAACGTTATTTTGCGCTGTTTCTATAGTTACTATAAACCAAATATGTTAAACTTGATACAAATGTTGAACTCAGCAAATGTTAACATTCGTAACGGTATAGGTATAGTTTATCAAAAGCGACGAGGAAGATACAAAAAAATGAAAAAAAATGATAACTTACCAATCCAATGTATACAGTATTTTTCCGCGTAACCGAAATTCTAGTTTGACTCTTTTTTAGCTCACCTGAGCACAAAGTGCTCAAGGTGAGCTATTGTGATGGGCTGCTGTCCGTCGTCCGTCGTCCGTCGTCCGTCGTCCATCGTCCGTCGTCCGTCGTCCGTCGTCAAACTTTACCTTGTGTGCACTCTAGAGGCCACAATTTTGGCCCAAATGTCTTGAAACTTGGTCAGAATGTTTGTCTCCATCAAATCTCGGTCAAGTACGAAATTGGGTCAAGTGGGGTCAAAAATGGGGTCAAGGGGTCAAATCTTAGAAAAACCTTGTGTGCACTCTAGAGGCCATATTTTTGGCCCAAATGTCTTGAAACTTGGTCAGAATGTTTGTCTCCATCAAATCTCAGTCTAGTTCGAAATTGGGTCAAGTGGGGTCAAAAATGGGGTCAAGGGGTCAAATTTAAGAAAAAACTTGTGTGCACTCTAGAGCCCACATTTGTGGCCCAAATGTCTTGAAACTTGGTCAGAATGTTTGTCTCCATCAAATCTTGGTCAAGTTTGAAATTGGGTCAAGTGGGGTCAAAAATGGGGTCAAGGGGTCAAATCTTAGAAAAACCTTGTGTGCGCTCTAGAGGCCATATTTTTGGCCCAAATGTCTTGAAACTTGGTCAGAATGTTTGTCTCCATCAAATCTTGGTCAAGTTCGAAATTGGGTCAAGTGGGGTCAAAAATGGGGTCAAGGGGTCAAATTTTAGAAAAACCTTGTGTGCACTCTAGAGCCCACATTTGTGGCCCAAATGTCTTGAAACTTGGTCAGAATGTTTGTCTCCATCAAATCTCGATCAAGTTCGAAATTGGGTCAAGTGGGGTCAAAAATGGGGTCAAGGGGTCAAATCTTAGAAAAACCTTGTGTGCGCTCTTGAGGCCATATTTTTGGCCCAAATGTCTTGAAACTTGGTCAGAATGTTTGTCTCCATCAAATCTCGATCAAGTTGGAAATTGGATCAAGTGGGGTCAAAAATGGGGTCAAGGGGTCAAATCTTAGAAAAACCTTGTGTGCGCTCTAGAGGCCATATTTTTGGCTCAAATGTCTTGAAACTTTGTCAGAATGTTTGTCTCCATCAAATCTCAGTCAAGTTTGAAATTGGGTCAAGTAGGATCAAAAATGGGGTAATGGGGTCAAATCTTAGAAAAACCTTGTGTGCTCTCTAGAGGCCATATTTGTGGCCCAAATGTCTTGAAACATGGTCAGAATGTTTGTCTCCATCAAATCTCGGCCAAGTTTGAAATTGAGTCAAGTAGGGTCAAAAATTGGGTCAAAGGGTCAAATATAAGAAAAACCTTGTGTGCACTCTAGAGGCCATATTTTTGGTCCAAATGTCTTGAAACTTGGTCAGAATTTTTGTCTCCATCAAATCTCGGTCAAGTTCGAAATGGGTCAAGTGGGGTCAAAAATGGGGTCAAGGGGTCAAATCTTAGAAAAACCTTGTGTGCACTCTAAAGGCCATATTTTTGGCCCAAATGTCTTGAAACTTGGTCACAATAATTGTCTTCATCAAATCTCGGTTAAGTTTAAAAATGGGTCAAGTGGGGTCAAAAACGGGGTCAAAGGGTCAAATCTAAGAAAAACCTTGTGTGCAATCTAGAGGACATATTTTTGGCTCAAATGTCTTGAAACTTGGTCAAAATGCATATCTCCATCAAATCTCGGTCAAGTTCAAATTGGGTCAAGTTGGGTCAAAAATGGGGTCAAGGGTTCAAATCTTGGAAAAACCTTGTGTGTACTCTAGAGGCCACATCTTTGGTCCAAATGTCTTGAAACATGTTTGTCTCCATCAAATCTCAGTCATGTTCAAAATTGGGTCAAAATTGGGGTCAAGGGGTCAAATCTTTAAAAAAAGAAAACATGTTTACTCAAATATCTTGAAACTTGGTCAATATGTTTGTTTGAAACCTAGGTCAAGTTTGAAATTGCCTTGAAATCTTACACAAGTTTGATAGAGGGTCAGAAACGTTTTTTAGTACTTTAGAGGCAACATTTTTAACTGAAATGTTTTTCTTCTTGATCTCTTTGACTTTTGTTTAGCCATGCATCAGGTGAGCGCTTTAGGGCCAATGGCCCTCTTGTTTTCGTTATTTCCGCAAATACATCTTTTTCTACTATTTTGTTAATATATCCAACTCATCATACTTATGCATGTCATTTTATATGTGTTTATTTCGAGGATGAACCATATGTGTTCAAGTAAAGATTCTGTTCTGTTTATTAATTGGGTGATATGTATGGAAAATCTATTTATCCATCTTTGTTTACTGCAAACCCCTCTCGCGTGTGTTAAAGGCACGAACTATATGAATTCTATTTGGGTCGTTCGATCGAATGCATAAAGTAAAGTGGACAAAGTGAAAGCGAATTACAAACCGCTTTGACTTAAAGCCGTTTTGACCTTGGGTCCTTTTTACATGCACCTAAATTATAAAAAGTTCTACTCTATTTTTAAGCGTAGTGATATTAAAATTGTTCTAAGCAGTTCACGTGACAATTTTTGTTTGACAGCTGAAATAAACAGAACAACAACAAAGATTTCTAAAGAGAAATCGAGGTAATTTTCATATATGGAGTATAAATGCCTAAGAATGATATGCGATGTAAAATGCAAAAGTGCAATGTGGTACTCTATCTACACCATTAAAACTTTTTTGCAAGTATTTCCACCCAAAAGACATTAATTCTCCCTTTCAAATACGCTTTTTATCATATTCAGCTGAGTATGCATAATGAAAAGCCTTAGTTTTGCATATCAAAATTTGGCAAAAATACAAAATGGCCTCCATTTTTGCGGCGAACCCTTAAACATGAGTATTTTGTGTCGGGATTTGCTGAAGGAATCAAACAGGAAACTTATAAGACCCGACATACTGGATAAAAGTTAAAATGTAATATTGTCGAGTCTTATAAATTGGAGTATAATAGCAACAGCGTAAAATCTTACGTGGGTATTGAGGATTTCATCAATGTAACTACGAGCTGTCAGAGTGACTCTTTCTAAAATAAAAAAAGCCGCCACCATAGCGCAGTTGGTTAGGCATAAGACTTCCAATCTGGAAGTCGTGGGTTCGATCCCCGGTGGCGGCAAAAATCCTTTCCGACGTTTGTCTCTCACCAATGGGTAGATAATCGTAAACCTATGTGAGATAGCAGTCGGAGGCTAGGAAAGGTTGTAATGGTAGTACAGGTGAAAGAAATACCAGAAATCCATTGTTAGGTGCTCCGGCCGCCGCGATATAACTGCGAGATTGTTGACAGCGGCGTAAAACCCATTCAAATAAACAAATCTAAAATAACAAGATCAATCCGCCCATCCCAGCTGATGCCACCCCATACCATGATGGACCCACCTCCAATACTATCGTGCTCAGCAATGTTGGCTGCATGAAACCTTTCTCCCGACCTTCCCCAAATCCTAGCCCGCCTATCAGTGTAGTCCAGACAATACCTGGACTCAGCCGTGAATAGCATGGGGCGCCCGCGTCTTATGCGCAATCCAACGTGGTCCAATGTCCATGTTAACCGACGCCGACAATGAAGTCGGGACAGCGGAATACGAATAAATGTCTTCTTGACCCCAGGTTATGCTCATGCAGCCGTGTTTGTATGGTCTGAGTCGAAAGTCGCACTCCCGAGGCGTTTTGAAGGTCGGAACGTAACTGCGTTGCCGTAGCAAATCTGTTCCTTCGGGCTTGAATAACCAAAAAACGGTCTTCTGCGACGGAGGTAGCTCTACTTCTACCACCACCATGTCTCCTTACAGGTGTTCCATACTGTCCCTAACCCAGTACCATCCAACTTCACGGTCGGAAGCCCCTTGCTTCACTATACCTACAGGACGCCACACTTGTTCGACAGATAAATGTCGTCTGACATTTAGATTAGCCACGTGTAACGACTTAAAAGTCATTTAAATACTGAAAAACAACAACAACAAAAAAATAAGCATCTACACGAAACCCTTACATGTAGAAAATGAGAAAGGACAGGTAAGAAACCGGGGTTCCTCATTTTGCAAGAGTCTCGCGAGAAAATTGCGTGTCAAATTTTGTAATGTATACATTAGATATCTTGTCAATACATTATTGTACAATTTGAAAAACGAACACAAATGCCTTTTTAGCTCGGCTGTTTTCGAAGAAAACCCGAGGTATTACATGTATGATCACCTTGGCGTCGTTCGCGGCCTTAATGATATTTTTCTTGTTTACCTTCCTGAAGCAACAAATATTGCCCAATCTAAATGAAACTTGGTTCGAATGTTTGTCAGGTCACAAGGATGAATCCTATTGAAAATGGGAAGGATCCATGCTATATCACGGGAAAAGTAGTATATTTAAGAGGTTATGGACGTTCACATTGAGAAGACTATTTCTCAAACCTCGTAACTAAGCTTATGTTAAAATATAGTTACGAGATTTCGTACATCTTTAACATTATAACTAAAGATTGATTATAGCCCCGAGGGATATTTTTATGGCCTTTCTACGGTCTTTTTTGTGTGTGTCTGTTCGTGCGTAAACTTTTTCTTTGTTGAACTTCTCAGAAACTATGCCCAGGAATTGTTCATTCAGATTCCTTCTTTGAATCCTGATCGGGTTGATACTTTAACACTTCGGGCTGTTTAGTCAACAAAAAGGGACCCATATGGTGAGAAATAAAAAATCTTCTCTGAAACTTATTTCAGAATCTAAGCAAACTTTAAAGAAATGATGCTTAGGACATGTCCTGCCACCTTCAATCTATCCTGATAACATAATTACAATGGTGCTGCGGGCTGTTGAATCACCTATAAATGACACCATCCAGTAAATTATTTAAAATATCTTCTCTGTAACTACTGGTTTGAAGTCCAGAAACCTCAAAGGAATTATGCTTGAGATATATATGCTCAAAGCTTTCCGATTCCTTCGTTTAATCTTGCTTGGTACGATAATATGGGTGTTTTTGGCTGTGGAATCACAAAAAGGGCCTATTATGGTGAGTTATAAAAGAATCTTCTTCTCTGAAATAGATTGCAGTTATTGATGATTTTGGGCAGATAGGCTTTTCTGGTGGAACGCTCTAAGGTTTCCTGTTTTATGGTAATATGTTGCCTGTTTATAGGAAAAGCTGCTTCCATTAAGCAAATTTTATCGTTTGCACTTCTCATAAGATAGATTTTCATGAAACTTTCACAAATTCTAGTTGTTTTGCAAACTTAATTTTGTGTCATGGATCCAAATCTTGCTTTATTTATCTCCCGAAAATTGCACGGATATACCTTTTCATTTTCCATGGGTATGTTTGTACTGTTATGACTTGTGATGACGTTTTATTGTAAAGGGGTCAAGATATGAAAATCCTTTTAACACATCTTCACAAGATTTGCAGAAGACTTTTTACGGAATGATTGACATTACGTTTTGTCAGAATTGCGCTTTAGGTGTTACCCTCTCAAACTAGTTGAAAGGTTAGATTGCCAAACTATATTACCAATTCCAACCATATTTGGTAGAAAGAATTCCGATTAACAAAGAGCTAAGTTTATGAAAATGTGAAATTATCTTTTTCTTGGGTTGCATATACAAACATATGTAACAGAGCTTTTTTCTCAGATGAGCGACCAAGTTCCAAAAGCCTTCTTGTTGGTTTTTTAGCTCAACGGACTGAAGTTCAGAAGGGCTATTGCGATCGCTTATTCCCCGTCCGTCCATGCGTCTTGAAATTTTTCTCTTGTTATTGCGATTTTCTTCAAACTTTCACAGAATTATTGTACCTACTGGCAACATAAGGATAAGTCCTCTTGAAAACGGGTCAGATACATTAAACGACCATTATCAACCCCTAGACAAAAATTCATAATCCTGTTATTGAATGTCCTGGAATTTAAAGCCTTTTTGACTTATCATTCTCGGTAAAGCTTTTACGAATAACTTATCAGTTATATCCCTGGTTTTACTAAATCTATTGCTTGGAAAATTTGGCCAAAAGAGCGAAAGTCATTGATAAAGTAAATCCTCTCAAGGGGCCCGTTTCACTAAACTTCTTACGAAAAGGTTTATCGTAAGTCAAAATCTCAAATCGTTCCTGGTGTTTTCATTTATTGTTGTCGTCGTCGATGTCGTCTTTGTTGTCGTCGTGCAAAAACTTTGACGTATTGTGATATATCTGATTCTACTGAAGGCATTCGCTTGAAACTTGGCACACATTTTTAACATCAAAAGAGCAATATATACTATCAAAGGGTTGGCTCCATGTGCAATTTGTGCAAATGATGCCCCTTTTCGATTTAATTGTTTTGCATTATACAGCACCTGCAGACAAGCGTTGCACCCGTAGGCTGTGCTTATGTTAGGAAAAAAGTTCCGCTCGTAGGCTGTGCTTATGTTAGGAAACCCGTCGCATTAAACTTTCATCCGGCTAGCACCCCGAAATAAATAACTCGGCCGATCAGAAATAAAGAGAACATAGGGGGTTAATTACCCAATGTAATTGATCCATGATTAACGCGACTTATTAAATTATGTGAGCAGTTTAACATGGTGGCATGATCCATGAGTTAAAAACAAAAAAAAAAAGCAATTCTTTTGCGCCAAGTGCTTGTAAGAACTTTAAGACAGTTTGTCAATGTGTCATGCCGCAAGTATGGTAAAGGATAGGAGCCTAGCGGCTTTATCCACCAATGGGTTGATAATTGTAGACCTTTGTGTGATAGCAGCTGGAGGCTAGGAAAGGGTGTAATTGTAGTACGTTTTGTGAGAAATACCCGGAATCCGTTGTTAGGTGCTCCAGCCACGGGGATATGACTGAACGATAGTTAAAAGCAGCTTTAAGCCGCATTTAAACAAACAAACAGACAGACTAGAAGTCTTTTCTTATCATGAATAATGGCAGTGCTAATTGGAAATTCTAATTTTTGAAGATATAAGTAAATGGCCATCTTTCTTAAGCTAACAGGCTATTTGGCCCTATGGATTTTTATTCTTTGGTAGATATCTGGATTTCTTGTATGAAAACTCTTTTTAACATTAAGAAGAAAAATTGGAATCGGCGCATCCTATGCTGTGATGATAGTTCATGGGGTGTATGGATTGTTGTTGGGAAAATGTATGATGTTATGTTATGACAATAGAAATGAATTGGTTGATGGTCAAAGCTTCACTTTCTTTCCCCAGTTAAGCTAGATATATAATCTAGAGCTACATGCAATTTGTTGCCATAACAACAAGATTTGACTAATTAAAGCCACCACAATCGGTGAAGATTGAAAAGTAAAAAATAATGTATCATGTTTAAGTATTATTTGTTAGAAAACGAGATTTGCTACAATTTACGTTTGTTATGTTTATTTGCCTCAAATATCATACATGTATATATATATAGAAGTCATTACAGCTCTGTTGTATCACCAAAGACGGGCCAAGGCGAACCAGAAAGGGCGTCGGTCTATTCAGGGATGACATCTGTATGACTTACAAAGACGTTGTTAAGTATGATTAATATCAGAGGCATCTTAGTAATAAACTAACATTACCTAAAAAAAAAAAAAAAAAAAAAAAAAGACAAACTGTGAGAGGATTTAAACAATGATAAGTATGATTATAAGGCAGTCATTGGTAATTTGAATTCGAGCAGTGAAGGGGATAAAAAATGGAGTTCATGTTATTTTTTAGAATTATGACCAACGATGAGGTGCTTAGTACAAAATCTAAGATTTCATTGGGTTTTTTTAGCTGAAAAAAGAAAAATGCGATCATGATTTTGTCTTTTCAATCTCCTGATATACTCATTGTTCCACGGATCTACCCAGAATTTCATAACATCTTGCATGTTTTCGAGTAACCATCCATACACCCCTTGAACTATATTACATCAGGGGATGCCGCCATTCTAAAATAACCTTCTTTATCTTTTGAAGAGTTTTCATACAGAAGCTGCAGGGATCTGCCCAAGAATCTAATCCATGGGGCAAAAAAGCCCATTTGGTTTGAAAAAAAGCTGGCAACTTTCTTATTGTTTCGGAAATAAAAGACTCTGGCCAGTTCAGCCATCATACAAGGATAAGTACTCCTTTTGGTTTGTTTGTTTATTTGAGCGGTGGGGTTTAACGTTGATTTAAAAAAATCTTTCAGTCCTATTGCAGAGTTTTGAGCACCTACCAACGGATTCCTAGTATTTCTCACATCAGTTCTACCATTACATAATTTCCTAGCCTCCGTCTGCTGCTATCCAACATAGGTCTACAATTATTAACCCATTGAAATACTGCTCCATAAAAAATGGGGTGTAATATACTACTCAAAGTTTGCTAAGCACCAAACTTATTCGCTGTCCTACAGGAGCTGATTAAAAAAAACCACGAATTAACATTCGTGTTCGTGTTTTAAAATTGTATTGACTAGATATCCAATGTATTAATTACCAAATTTGACGCGCAATTTCTCGCGAGACAAGTGCAAACTGAGGAACCCCGGGGTCTTACCTGTCCTTTCTAGTTTTCTACATGTAGAGGTTTCGTGTAGATGCTTAGTTTCTTACTTTATTGATTTTTCAGTCGTTACTCATGGCTAATCCAAATGTCAGACGACATTTATTTGTCGAACAATTTTTGCGTGCTGTAGGTATGGTGGAGCAAGGGGCTTCGTGATGTTGGCATGGTACTGGGGATACACCATACTGTTGTAACCAGAGCTTAGGCACGATACCCACAGTATGGTACACCTGTAGGGAGACATGGCGGAGGAAGGAGAACAGCTACCTCCGTCTTAGAAGACCGTTTTTTGGTAATTCAAGCACGAAGGAACAGGTTAACCACGGCAACGCAGCTACGTTCCGACATTCAAAACGCCTAGGGAGTGCGAGTTTCGACTCAAACCATGCGAACACGGCTTCATGAGAATAACCTGAGGTCAAGAAGACCATGCATTCGTATCCCGCTGTCCCGAGTTCATTGTCGGCGTCGGTAAACAATGGCATCTGGCCAGGTTGGCTTGCGCATAAGACGCTGGCGCCCCGTGTTATTCACGGATGAGTCCAGGTATTGCATTGACTGATAGGCGGGATAGGGTGTGGAGGAGGCCGGGAGAAAGGCTTCATGTAGCAAACATTGCTGAGCACGATCATTATGGGGTGGGTCCATCATGGTTTGGGGTGGCATCAGCTTGGATGGGCCAACTGATCTTGTTATTTTTGAAAGAGGTACTCTGACAGCTCGTAGGTTCATTGATAAAATTCTCAATGCCCACGTAAGATTTTACGCTGGTGCTATTGGGGATGGATTCATTTAAATGGATGATAATGCCCGTCCTCACAAGGCCGGTATAGTCAAAGAGTATCGCCAAGAAAAGGGCATTCCATGTCTGGACAGGCCGGCTCGCTCACCGGATTTGAATCCGATTTAGCATATGTGGAATAAGCTACAGGTCCGAGTTTCAGCTCGCCAGGTCCAGCCACGGGCGCTCTAGGAGCTCGAACAGATCCTTAGAGAAAAATGATCTGTAATTCCCAAGAGAGTAATCCAAAACTTAATCAGGAGTATGCAGTGGCGATGTCAGGCTGTAAATGACAGTGCGCAGTTGGTAGCGCGTCGGACTGTCATTCTAGAGGTCCGGGGTTCGATCCCCGACGGCGGCACTCATTCTTTCCGACTATTTGTCTCTCACCAATGGGTTGATAATCGTAGACCTATGTGAGATAGCAGCTTGAGGCTAGGAAAGAATGTGATGGTTGTACTGGTAAGAGAAATACCAGGATTCCATTGTTAGGTGCTCCAGCCGCCGCGATTTAACTGAAATAATGTTGAAAGCGGCGTTTAACTCCATTCAACCAGTAAATCATACTGGTTATTGAACGAAACGCAATTGAAAGAACACCTTTTTTGGTCAAATTCGATTTTTTTTTAATTTTTAAGAAAACAGACTGATTTCTAGGCTCTCCCTGTTGCATTACACTTAAAGTCTTCTTATCAGTATAAAGCTTTATTTTCTTCTTAAAATTTGTTAAACTGATAACAATCGACCATTTTCCAACATTCTTATCAAATTTCCTTTTTTCTCTGAAATTGTAGTATATAAAAGTTTTGGTGCTTAGCAAACTTTTAGCAGTATATAAACCTCTTAACCCCCCCCCCCCCCCCCCCCCCCGGTGGCGGCAAATATCCTTTCCGACGTTTGTCTCTCACCAATGGGTAGATAATCGTAAACCTATGTGAGATAGCATTCGGAGGCTAGGAAAGGGTGTAATTGTAGTACAGGTGAAAGAAATACCAGGAATCCATTGCTAGGTGCTCCGGCCACCGCGATATAACTGCAAAATTGTTGAAAGCGGCATAAAACAAATTAAAACAAAACAAAAAAAACAACAACAAAAAAACAAATAAAACATATAAAACAAAACCCCTCTTTCATTGATGGATTCTTTCATGCGAAACTTTCACATAATAATTGCACTTCAAGTGACTGTGACTTTGCAGACTTCACGAATACCCATTTTGTCACAGGACAGTGGGTCTGATAAACTTTTTTACAAGACCGGTCTTATTTTCACCGGCCGAAAAAATGACCATAGAAATCAAAGTGACTTCACACTTTATTTAAAATAATTATTTCATTCTCAATCACGTAAAAAAATACATTTTTATCATTTTCTTATTCAGTCTGATCTATAAACTTTTGTAATGATAAGGGACTTCTTTCTTCATTCTCATCAAATTCTGATTCTATACCAGAGTCACTGTCTGTAAGATCTGTATCGACCTTCACAGGTTGCTGCTTTACAGTTGTTTCAAATCTCTTATAGTCAGGGCATCTTGGCATTGGAGAATCAGCCTGAAATAAACAAGTCAAGTTGTTGTTAAATGTTTTGGTATATTTTTCATTGCAGGGTGGTTCGATCCCCGACGGCGGCACTCATTCTTTTCGACTATTTGTCTGTCACCAATGGGTTGATAATCGTAGACCTATGTGAGAAAGCAGCTCGGGGGGGGGGAGGGGTAGGAAAGGATGTGGTCGTTGTACTGGTATAGAAATACCAGGAAACCATTGTAAGATGCTCCAGCCGCCGCGATATACCTGAAAAATGTCGAAAGCGGCGTAAAACTCGATTCAATCAATCATTCATTGCAGGGTTTTATTTTTGTCGGTTATTTGTTATACATAGTATCTTGTTTGTTTTATCATCATATTCAATTTAATGCAAATCGTAGACCCATGTGAGATAGTAGCTGGAGGCTAGGAAAGAATGTAATGGTTGTACTGGTGAGAGAAATACCAGGAATCCATTGTTAGGTGCTCCAGCCGCCGCGATATAACTGAAATAATGTTGAAAGCGGCGTTAAACTCCATTCAATCAATCAATTTAATGCAAGGTGCTTGTAACAGTAAATATAAAAAATACTCATAAGCAACCTGTATATAGCCTCACCGGGATGAAAGGAGCCTGCATACTCAGACATAATATTTACAACCATCAGGTCATTGAGTGTAGATTGGCTCATCCTTGTCCTTCTGGAAGGTTTAATCAACTTCATTTGTGAGAATAATGTCTCACACAACACACTGGTGGGAGGTAGTGTTAGGAGAAGGTCAACAACCAAAAGAAAGTGTCCATAGTCTTCACCAAACTCTGTGTAGATTTTCCTCCAGGTCAACTGTCAGAGCTTGTCTCCATATCTACAAATCATATGATAATGATTATTTTGAAAAGTTCAATTAAGAACAATTTATATTATATTGACTTTAACCATTACATTGGAATAATCATTGTTTAAAATTACAAAATTGGTAGGCATTGAAACAGTCATTTAAAGCCCCCGTCTGAATTCGTAAACATTTCCGAAACGCAAAAGAATAATCTGAGACGACTACACAAAAACTAGACTTTTATTTTCAAAGATAAGCTTTAATTTGTGATTCCAATATTCGGTAATTCAAATGATGATGACGCGATAATCTAAATATAGGCCCAACTTGATGAATGTTTATGACCCGCAACATTTCGGACTCCAATTTGAATATCGCTCCTATACAGCTCTTGCACGTGGGCGTATTTCATGCGACAAAATCTCATTTACATAATTACTTTAGACGACAGATCATGCATTTCATGAAAAAGACGCCGTTTGTCGATTGATTATTATTCATATGTAACTCATCTTTCATCTTTTGACCAAGTCAAGAAAAAATATTCAATAATTATTCACGAAAAAGAGTTTTTTTTCTCTAAACGCATACCGTGGCTTTAAATATATTCCAAATTTGTACATAGACTTTTTAGGCAGCAGATGACTAGTATGTATAAATATAGAAAATTTACCTTCTATAAAGGTCTTTGTTGATTTCACTATATTTTGTTTCCCTGAATTTAGCTCAAATCTCCATTTCAATGTATCAGCAATGCCATTGACCATATTTTCTCTATATCTCATCTCTGGTTGAGGACCCTTCAGGGTGATCCCTGAAAACATGCCTGTCCCCAATACCTCTGTAAGTTGATCACTATTCCTTAATTGAAACAAGAGTTGCCTGCTTGAGATATTTGAAATTAATACTTCATAATTTTGATAGGTATATAATGTGAAAAAAAATGTAATCTGCACCTACTGAGTGAAAAAAAAAGAAAAACAATTATACTGATAAACTAAATATATATATATATATATATATATATATATATATATAAAGAAGAAAATGAAGGAGAATGTCTGATTTAATGTGTCACACACATGTAGCAATAATGCTTTAGCTTGTCTGTGACGGTATGGGTTCGGCATATTTCTTTTTTTTCTATTTCTTCGTTTAAATATATGTGTGTATGTATGTATATATATGTATATATATGTACGTATGTGTGTGCATATATTTTTTGTCTTCTTACTTACTAAACCTTGTTCCATGTTACTAACCCAAACAACATTTTGTACGTTTGTGTCTTTTTTCTATAAAAAACGATTTATTTGTTTGTATCTCCATCTTGTTGGGGGAATTAAAGAGAATAAATAAATAACTAGATCTCCTATTGTTTGAATCCAGAGGTAGCTGCCTGCTTAGGTAATATATGCTTTCTGAAGCCGCTTAGACAAGCCCATCAATGGTACAATAGTATCCCATAATGTATATGCAAGATTGAAATTGAAAAAAAAAATGACAAAAAAGATGTACATGAAAAATCGAAGTTTTCTATATTCTCCTGATATAGAAAAATATACTTAGTCAAAAAGTTTAGCAACACTTGATATTTTCGTTTTCTGTCCTTTATCTTTTTCACAACTTCTGACACAATGTCATTACAATTCGCGTTCTTAGCTTATTCAGACATGTCTCTTCTCTCTTCCAAGATTTGTGAGTGAATAATGAAATAAGATGTAAGCTACGTTGTATTTATACAGTTATGAACTGGTAAGTCATGAATACTCTATAAAAACTGTAATTTGTTTCATTTTGATATTAGTTCTTTGAGAACACCCGAAAGAGAAATCCTTTCAAAAAGAAAAAAGAGAAGATACAAATGATAAGCAGAAAAAAGTTAAAACCCTATTGAATCGGACGATGAAGTAGAAGAAAAAAAACACATTGGATCTTTATGAGAAAAATACATGCTGCCCAACGTAAATTTCTCCATCTTAAAACAACTTATATGGAGATGCATAAAAGAAAATCGTTTGGCTTTAAAGTTTTAGGTCATGCAAAATCACTCTACTTTAAATCATTGGATTGCAAGTCGGCCGTTTACATTCGGAGCCTTCGACTGCTACAGCACTTCGACTTGCCCATTTATATTCGTGAGTGAAGAGAATTTGTTGTTTGAATTGGGTATTAACCCTTCCACCATTTTTCAGTTATATCGCAGCCACTGGAGCCCCTAACAAAAGTCTCTTTGTATTTTTCTCACCAGTACCATATAACATCCCGGTATGTCTAAATTATGAATATGGCATTTCGGCGAATATTGGCGAATACGAGCGAACATGACTTTTGATTATAGAATATGCTTTATGTGGAGACTTTAAAAACTTCAATCCACTCTTTTCATTCCGAAATCGATATTTATGTTTATCTCTATCATACTTTTTGTAATCCCTTTATATTTTATTGATTTTGTGAATTATGAAAAATTTCGATTTTCCGTGAAGGCGAACATGACTACATGTGTTACGAATATGACTCTATCCCCGCCCCCTCGAGTGTTTCAATGAGATTTACAATTAATATCTGATACGAAATATTTATGCCATTTTTAAGAGTATTTATTCAATACTCAAATTGTATATTTATTGGATTTTTGTAATGACACAAGATTAATTCGATACGATTTCGCGAATATGACCATATATGAACCTTACCAAATTATAGCAAAGCCGTTTCCTTGTTTAATGTTTTTCCTACTCTACTTTTTTAACATTTTTATTCTCCCCGAAGGGAGAGCATATAGCCGCCGCTTCGTCTGTCAATCCGTCCGTCCGTTTTTCCGTCCGTTCGTCCGTCCCTAGCGATTTCTCCATAACCCTTTGGGCAAATCAAATTGAATTTACCATGTGAACTTCCTATGATATAGCGTTAATGCATCTATCTCGGGAAAGGGGCTAAGGGTAAATTTTTTTTTTTCTGAAATGCTCCTATCCTAATGGTCAGAATTTATTGAAATTTCATATTTGAGTCAGATGCCCTTTACTATAAACAATTTGAAATTTTCGTACAAAAAATATAGCATGAAAAAAGGTGGCTAAATATTTGTTACCTTTACCTAAGCTTGTAAAATACAGTTATTATTTCATTTCTCCTAATCTTATGTTCAAAATTTGATGAAATTTCACATTTGAGTAGCAAATCATATGCTCTTTACCATAAACTATTTTGTGTCTAAAAATATGTCATTCAAAATGGGGGTTTGTTAACTTTATGTTAGCTCTTTGTGTCTCATATTACAATACTTTCTCAATAACATTTTGGCCTTATAAAATGAAACTTGCCATGTGAAGTCCCTATGGTACAATGCAGATGTGTCTTGCCCGGTTTTTAGATTTGTGGCATCGTCACGGGAAAAGAGGACTTAGGGTAAAATGCATTTTTCTCTTATATTTTACAATTTTTCTCTCATTTCACCTAGTCTCATGTTCAGTATTTATTGGAATTTTATATTTGAGTAGCAAATTAGATACCCTTTACTATAAACAATTTGAAATTTTTGTACAAGAAATTTATCACATGCTAATAAGGGGGCTAAATCTGTGTTACCTTTTTAGACACGGGATAAGGGGACTTGGGTAAAATGCTTTTTTTTCTCACATAGTTTACACTTCTTCTTTCATTTCTACTGGTCTTTTGTTCAGAATTTGATGAATTTTAGTAGCAAATCAGATGCCCTTGGCCATAAACTATTTGAAAATTTCGCCTTATGTGTCATATTTCCCAATAGCAAATTCAAAAAACTATATAGGATACCAAAAGCAAACTTTTCCCACTGACTGCATACATTTTTAGCTCGGCTGTTTTCGAAGAAAATCCGAGGTATTGTGATCACCTTGGCGTCGTTCGCGTTGTCGTTGGCGTCTGCGTGACAAACTTTAACCTTGTTCATAACTTTTGAATGGTAAGTCATGGAGCCTTCATATTTCATTTGATCATTGTTTGGACAAGACCTTTCTGTAGGGACCAAGTTCAAGGTGATCAGTCAAGGTCAAGGTCATTTTTAAGGTCATATTTCTTAAAAAGAATTAATATTATTCCTAACGTTTGAATGGTAATTCCTTTAGCCTTCAAATTTTACATCATCTTTGCTTGGTACAAAACCTCTCTGTAGGCATCAAGTTCAAGGTCATCAGTCAAGGTCAAGGTCATTTTTCAAGCTCAAATTTCTTTAAAAGAATTAACCTTGGTCATAACGTTTGATTGGTAAGTCATAGAGCCTTCATATTTCACATGATCATTTCTGCAGGTACCAAGTTCAAGGTCATCAGTCAATGTCAAGGTCATTTTTCAAGGACAGATTTCTTTGGAAATTTAACCTTGGTCAATAGTTTTGAATGGTAAGTCATAGAGCCTTCATATTTTACATGATTTTTGCTTCGGACAAGATCTTTCTGTAGGTATCAAGTTCAAGGTCATCAGTCAAGGTCATTTTTTCAAGGTCAAATTTGTAAGAAAAATTAACCTTGGTCATAACGTTTGAATGGATAGTCAAAGAGCCTTCTGTAGGTACCAGGTTCATATATTTGCATTTGCTTAAGAAATGATAAATAGCTCTTATTTTTTTGTGAAAATGCCTTATTCGGGGAGCATAATCCGTCTCTGACGGCTCTTGTTAAAATCCTTTTTATAAAATCCTAAACACGAAACAAAAGTCTCGTAGATCTTTATTAACCATTTACAAATAATACCCGAAAGGAAAACATTTGTTACAGCAAACTATGGGAACATTAAAGGGCATATTGTCATGTATCATAGTGTAAAAGGTACATGCTTTTGAAACCGACTTTATCAAGAAAAAGCAAAACTTGAAACGACAGAAAGCATTGAATACCGATATGGAGAAGAGTGTTTTTCTTGTTGGGTTTCTTTACTCTATCAGTATATAGGTGATTGCATTTGTAACTAAGTACCGTTATCTCACACTCGTAAAATTCCAGCTCAGCCTACCCCTACTCCAGGCTATACCACATTTTCCCGCGTTTTCGAATATCGCGGTTGGACTATAGTGGAATCACGTTAAATTCAACAAGCGATCCTAAATAATATTTATTTAAGCCTTGTTTACATTTGGCTTACGGAGCCCGTAGGGCGCTTGTAACTCCCCGTAACCCCCAAAACGTGCGGTGTCCGTGCGGCGGCACACGGTGTCCGTGCGATCATCGCACGGCTTTACGGGTGCCGTGGACCCTTGCGATTTTGTTTAAAAAATAGAATACAAATTTTAAAAAGACCGTAGCCCGTAGACATGTCGTAGAGGCATCGCACGATCGCCGCAAGGACATCGCACAGTCACCGTGCGATTTTTTTCTCCTTTAAATCTCTTACGAATAATCCTACAATATCCGTTCGGGTACCGTACGATGATCGTACGGCGGCCGCACGGTTTACAGTGTAACTAGTTGACAAATCGCACGGTCTCCGTACTGGGATCGCAATGCCACCTCAATGATTCTCGTAACAGTTTTATGAAAACTCGTGCGGACACCGGACGATTTTGTGAACACATACGCCGTAGAAAATAAAATCGTACGATGTCAAAAATATCTTACAAGAAATCGGAAGCTGTGATATCGAACGGCGACCGTGGCAAATGTCAACTAGGCTTAAGTTGTTAAATCATTTATACCTGTAATGCGGTTATCGAAAGTCATATTCGCCCATATTCGCCGAACATATCATATTCGTGTTTTAGTCATACCCTCCTTTCCTAGAATCGAGCTGCTATCTCACATAGGTCCCATTTGTGAGAAAGGGCGGAGAGGAGTAGTGTGGAGTAAATTTCTTAGATCAGAAAACATTCCGTGGTCTAGGGGGATTCGATTCAGGGACCGTCCAATCCTAATGCCAACGTCGTGATAACTAACCCATGGTCTCCACATGTGTTTTATACAATTAAGTATTCACAAAAGGTAGCCGGTACCCTTTTCAAAACTTTGATAGAGCTTGGATTCTTTTGTAGAAATACACTAAAACAATTCACGTTTTGTGACACTCACAATCGCGTTAAAAATACCTACTCTAATATAAAATTGCCAAAATGAACATTTAATCGCCATATAGTCCAGTCAAATTATGGTAGGACCCAAAACAAATTGCAACAAAAACAATGTTGTGTTTTTTGACATCCATAGACATACCCATTTAACACATATAAAGTAGGACAAAATCGGAAGATACGTATTTTGATTTTTTTCGCGATTTTTATCATAGCTTTTTCCCAACTAAACCTGTAAAGACTTTTTGACAGAAAACATGTTTAAATCTAAATCAGAAGTTGTTGGTATATCGAAAGCCATGTAGTGGATTGTAATAAGTCATCGGCTGATTGAAAATAGGATATTCTTTGTTATTTGGTCGGTTTTAGAGATAAGTTGTAAAACATCTTACCCCACCCAATCACTTTAACATTGCAAAGAAGTAGACAATGGTTGCTTTGGTAAAAAAGGGGCGTTGGCTTCAAGAAATAGGTCTGAAACAATTTTGACAGTCCAAAGTCTTTTCAATGTCCAAGTCAAAGTAGATTTGAACCTTTTTACCCCCACCCCCCACCCCCTTACCCCTCTCTTTGATCAAAATTTAAGGTGAGCAAGTGTAACAAAAAATAGTTGTAGATGTATTCATCAGTCTTTTTAACCATGTCAAAAGAAGGAAAATCTTTCCAAAATTTAGATTTAATTGTATCTAAATCTTTAGATATGTTTTTGGGTTTAAATGTTCTTTAGAATATATACATAGTCAAAAAAGTTTTGCAAACACTTTTGGTTGTATTGTAAAATAAACTGTATCAATATCAATTTAGTGGATTTGTGCCTGAGCGATGAGCCTATCGATTGGCTATCCGAATCAAGAATGTTTACTCTACAGATCACCATGTAAGGCGTTTTATGTAGGTAGTTCCAATTTGCAAGCTCAAGTCAGTCTGAATTTTCTGCTTTTCATCTCTTTGAATGAGTATTAAAACAATTTAAAGAAAGCCGCTCAATTCATCAGACGGATCAGTGATATGGCTATTAATGGAGGATGATCACATAACGGCATTTCTGTATTATCAATTTTCTATAACGCCGATGGTGTAAATGACGAGAAAAGTGGCTCATGAACCTGCCCATGCTCACTTCAATTTGACCTGATAATTTTAAATCTCCCACGACACGTATAAATTCAGAAATTTGGGAGACGTAAATCACGTAACGTCAACCAAACGTTTACATGCAGAAGATTCGTTTTGGTATGAAAGACAACCAATAACCAAAGATAACACTTGCTTAAATGCTAGTCGCTGTAGACTGCGTGAAATTGAAAGACAAACCGAAATCTGTACAAAAAATACAGACTGTGACTTCTTAAATCCGCCCTCCCGCCATTTTGGCTATGTTTTGTGATTGTTAAGCCGCCATTGGAACAAAAAAAAAAGCATAAATTTATTGCTTAGAGATTGAACTCAATTTTTGCTTCATTCAACTAGAATGTATCTGCTTCTGAAAAATATTAAGCGAAAAATATCAAGTGTTGCTAAACTTTTTTGACTAAGTATATAAAGAAATGACAAGAATGACGTATTTCATGGGCTGTCCGTCTGTTGAACATAAGAGTTGCACTTTGAAAATAAACCAATTCTCGCTCAGAAAAGATTTTACATAGCCCATTGACTTATTTGTATCTTACCAAGAGCCATGGATTTGTCTTATTGCCTCATCCTATTATGGAATTGGAGCTACACCTAGTACAAAGCACAAAGACAATCATATGTATGAAGTTTGGTGGAGGGATGGGGGGGGGGGGGGGTAACTTTATGACAAAAAAAAATCCCAGTTTTCACATCGATATTCACGCCGATAAAAATCAACTGTTTTGCTTTGAAAGGATTTGCTTTGAAAGGATTTAACATCTGTATGAACAATTCCAGCACGCTGAAAACAGAGCACCTAACCATGGTTCCTAGTATTTTTCTCATTGCTTCTACCTGGAAATTCTTTTCCAGGCTACATCTTTCTAATCCCAGATTTTCTTACGCGTATCTACATGTACCCGTTGGTTGGAGACAAGTGTCAGACAGGCTATTTTGCTGTCAGGAATCGGACCTTATAACCCGTAATTGGAATCCAAGCACACAATCATCTGCGTTGTGACGAAGATGGAATTGTCTGGTACTGGTTCTTTCGAGTGAAATGTGATGTTGGCCCCATTCAAAACCCATTTCAAAAGTTAATTGACTAACTAAGGTAAACTGAGAATGTCAAAGTTTGCGTTTTAGAAATTTTAGATTTTCATATTAGGCGTTAAGAAAGTTTAAATTGAAATTTGTTAAACCGGTGCATCACATCAATGACTTAGGTAACAGATTTTGTTAGCCATTTGACCAGTTTCGAAAACATTTCTCAAAACATAACGTGTTAAATTGAAGAATGGCATAGGAATGAATTGGAAATAAAGTGCTCCGATTGCCAAGTTTTGATTTTTATTTAAAACAAGACTCAACGAACTAATTTTTATGTGGATAAGTATTCGTCGTCAATTAAAACATTCTTCATTAGTAGCAAAAATATGAAATGATTCAAAAGCTTTTGAGAATGTTTGGCAAACCTATCCTTTAAAAATGAACGAATAACAAATGATAACAAGCTTATGCTAATTTTCACCAAGAGTATGTTCACAAACAATTTATATCGAAATTATTAAAATGACAGACAATGTGAGGCTTAAATATTAATTTTGAATGAAATTGTCTAACAAATCTTTCCTAGTATACCATGCAGATCGTTTACAAACGCCCCTTATATCACGAGGTATAAGATTTGAAATGGGTAAAAATGCTTTTATTAAAAAAAAGCTCAGGAAACTGCAATCTTAGTTTCAAATTAATTGACTTGATCACGGGCTAATAAATTAAACATGAATCAAGAATTAATTGAACAGGCTTGTGAATTTGACCCCCTAGCCAATTCGCGTAGTATATTTCCACAAGATGAAAACGAAAAGTTTTTTTTTAATTTTTGAAAATTATCAAGGACCCTTACCTTAACAAGCTCTATAATCTACCAGCTTTGTTTATAAAGTTATATTAATTTTATAGTCGACTGTAGGCTAAGAAAGGATGTAATTGTGGTACTGGTGTGAGAATACCAGGAATCCAATGTAAGGTGCTGGCTGCTGCCGCACGATATACATGAAAGATTATTGAAAACGGCGTAAACCCCCATTCAAACACACAAACTTGAAATAACTTGTCTTGATATGACTGAAATAATGTTAATTAGGTGTTGTAAGAAACCATTACCAATTTTTACCATTTTATACTTTGATTTCAATTAATGTGAGATTTTTTTTACAATTAAACCAAAAATCATTTACTTAGAGAACTTGGAAGATAACTTGGGTTAAATGTTATTAGAATGCAATCCAGGACACATAATTTAGTATCTTGTTTAAGCTTCAATGGGTTTAATTTGAGACATATTATGACGAAGATTAGACAAGTTTGCTCTGACGGCTCTTGTTTTTCATATATTTATTTTTTATCACATTTATGTATGTATGTGAGTGATAATATTTCTCATATTAATTGATTATTGGTTATTTTTTATTTAATCATTTATATTTTTGGTTTCTTTTTTTTATTTTATTGTATTTCTTTTTTATCTTTTGTATCGCTTTTATTTATAAATTTTCACCAATAAATCACATTTCATTTCAATTATTCCAACCCATATCAAATATATATACTGTTTTATCTGAACAATTATAGCAAAAATGAGACAAATGTGAAATTTCTAGGACAATTTTTTGTAAAGCGCGTCATTTTGCGCGTGATTGCCATGCAACGTTCATTGTGACGTCACTTATTTCGCTCCGCATAGATGACATCGGAAAGGATGAAATGCACAAAAGCAGGGTATAAGTTTTTGATAATTTCACTGCTTTTGCGGTGAGATTATCAAATGATAATCTACCGTTATTTCTCGATAAACCACCGAAAAGCATTAAAGAAAACAAAATTATTGGATTATAGGAGGAAATTGGACAGAATTATAATTAATGTCATTCATTTTGTGAAAGAAGAATCACATCCTGAAATTAATCCCGTCGTGGAGAAAACGACTAAACTTTTTGCGCTCAGTATATAAAGAATAATAAATAAGCGTACAGATTTTTAAAGATGAGAAAACAGTCTTTTTTGTATCGCCTTTTGTCACATAATTACCCGTCACATCTGCGGTCTTCTCTAAAAAACATTTAAAGCCTCGGCTCTAAAATACTGCGAAGCCCTATAAATAATAGACTTCGCCTAGGAACCTAAGACAGCTGATATGCTCTGTTCACTGTTTGGCATCATTGATAATGACTGTGTCTTTAAACCATGCATGTATACACAACATTATGAAAGGAATGAGAACCCCGTGATACTTTTAATTTTTTAATAATTGTTCATCATAATAAGAAATAAAAAAGACTTACCGTTTAGTGCGAGTCTAAAACTGGAACGTCGGCTTAATAGCCTACCGCCCTTACTATACCGCTATGGTGCCTTACAGATACACACTGTGATAAAGAGTGGTTATAATACAATTTATTATAAGCACGATTTCCGTGAAATAAGCGATTGCGAACGACATTAAGCGAAGTATCATCGGGATCGTATTCATGAGCTCATTAGATATGCGTGCATAAAGTTCAGATTGAAGTTAAAAAAATCTCACTATAACTTCATAAACATAAACAACATGTTCAAGAGAATTAGCGGATCGCGGTTGTCAATCAAAATATCGAGGGACCAAAAGAATAGCTTACTCAAAACGAGGCATGAATATCACCTCCGACAGATTACATCGTGAACGTCGCACTTTTTTCAGGCCCGCTTTGATTCAAAACGACCCGATATTGAGAAGAAATTGAACGATTTCGATGGTAAGAATTATGCTGTGTGTTGTTAGATATTGCTAATTTTGGGTGAATAAGCCTAAAACACGAATAAATATGTATTGTGAGAATTGAACGAGACATTCCCCGTTCCAGTCATATTCGGATACACATGAATTCGGATAAACGTTGTTTACATTCGATTACTTGATTCAGTTGTTCTTATTGACTACAGTGAGTTATGTTGGGGATGTGATGTGTTAATCTTTTGTCCAGTTAAATGCCGCTCGATAATCGATGGTCGGTGACGAAATGTTTTGTGATCTATTTTGACACAAAAGTTTTTCGAAGACTTTCCGGGCACAACGAAAAAAAAAAAAAAAAAAAAGACGAATGACATATTTTGAACCAAAATTTTCTCGCCCAAAAACATGTTTGCCAAAATACGGTCATTCGCTCGGGGTGACAGGTCAACTCGGCTCATTTCAACTCATTTTAAAACATTATCTCATTTATAATTCACTAAGTATGATTTGTACAAATACAGTATTATTCAATTTTCATTCAGTTGTGAGGAAATTTTAAGTATGCATTGGCCTTAAAAAGAGTTAAATTGAGTTTTAAGAATGATTCAAGAATCGCACATACATGTAATCAAACACTGAAAAAAGATATTATATCATTCAAAACAAATACTATTTTTAAAATAATAAAGATACAAATAGTTAGGTTTAACTTCATCATTTGTACAAAACTTGCACATATTTCATACAATATAGTTAAGGTTACTATGGACTATTATATTGGGGCCAAGTTGACTGGGTGAGTTATTTGATGGGCCCAGTTGACTAGTAACCATCGTTTGGGGCTTGTTTGCTTAAAATCCTGTTCCTACTCGATCGGGTTCGGCCCCTTTTTAACTTAAAATTTTATGCAATTTTCCGAGTATTGACAGGGACTCTAAATATACAGGTATAGTAAGGGCCCATGGTGTTATAGAGGATATTGAATGAGTGGTCATTGAATACTGAATTTAATAAACGAGTCATCTATAAACAGATAAAAACGAGGCTGCGCCGAGTTTTTATCTGTTTTAGATGACGAGTTTAATAAATTCTGTATCTTATGTGCACCAATTTTATATTCTGTTTATAATATGAGGCGAATTTTAGGAAAAATTCAAAGTTTAAATTTTCCGTGAAACTTAAAATGCCGTTTAAAAATGACGTCACAAAACATAGATTATGACGTCATTTTCGAGGCTACAAAATAACGTTTCTATTCGCTCTGAGCTCATTTGCTTAGTTTTTCCACTAGTTTAATAACACCTGTGTAACATCAAAAATATTCAACGGGTTTATTTCACACCGGCGACGTAGGTCACATTATAAAAAAAATCTATTCACATTCATTTACATTTAAAGGATTAACACAAAGAAAAATGCCAGTTTTCCATTCAATTGTGGTTTCAAGGGCCCAGGGGGATTGTCGGAGATGTTGGTGGGTACTGTATATAAGAACCTTGACTCGGCTGTCATGTTTTACGAAGTCGTGACCCCTAAATCTTTTCAACTTCTCAGTTATTTTTGTAAGAAAGTTTTAAACGTGTAATTCCACGCACTTAATACAATATGAATAGGGAAAGATATATATGAACATTGTACCAATAATTTGGCACGTACTTATGCCTAAGTCTTTTTAACCCTTGTCATGCCGAAAAATTGTTATTTGAAATCAAAGTGCTGAAAGCTCTGAATGCACAAATTGTGGTTCAATTTTTTTTCAAAAATATTATATATTTATAGTTAAAAAGGGAAATTATAGGGTGTAGGCAATGACCAGACTGCAAGTTTGTGTCTTTGCAAGGTTGCATTGAAATCAAAGAGCTTAAAGCACTTAATGCACTCATTGGAAGTCAATTTTTATTGTTAAAATAACGTTTTGAATCTTTTCTTGTTTGAAAATTCAAATCAGGTTTTGTGGACTAAGATCACACTGCTCCTAATATTATAAGATTGTATTAAGATAAAAGTGTTTAAAGCACTGACTGCAACAGTTGTGAGACAATTTTGTGCAGTGCACTTCAATCAATGATTCTAGCTAGTATACATTAATATCCCTGGACAAAAAAGACCTATAGACTGACTGTTGGACCGACATATGGATCGAACGACAGTCCAAGATCTTGAAAGCAATAAACACCCATTTTTCTTCGAAAGGGGTCATAATTATATCATTTTTAAACTTATCTGGTTTAAAAATCAAAATAAGATGGTTTGGACAGAGATCAAAACGTGCATATATGATGGCTGATCTTTGTTTTTACCTTCAACCAAAATAGGAATACTCCAGATTCAGCATAACAGGTTTTAAACTTCTTGGTTTTGCCTTGAATATTGACCGGGATGAGGTTTGTTCTTAAGATCCTAACTAGGGTTTTTGGGCTCGCCTGGGCACGTTGCCCAGAGGAACTTACTACAACTACCAGTCCGAATACGCAATGTATCAGCTGTACGTGTCGTCAACGATTTCTTACAATATTTTGCTCCTAAACCAATGCATCAGTTTATAAAAAAAAGTATTGTTATTTTATTGGACTTCTAAAATCGACACAATGAATTATTGGAAATTCGCCTATTTTGATTTTATGCTCCCCAAAGGGAGAGCATATAGCCGCCGCTTCGTCTGTCCGTCCGTTCGTAATTCCGTCCGTCCGTCCCCAGAGATTTCTCCATAACCCTTGGGCCAAATCAATTGAAACTTACCATGTGAACTTCCTATGATATAGTGTTGATGCATCTGAGACGGATTTTGGATTTGAGGCCTCGTCACGGAAAAAGGGGACTTAGGGTAAAATACAATTTTTCTCAATTTGCTTCTAGTCTAATGGTCAGAATTTAATGAAATTTCATATTTGAGAAGCAAATCAGATGCCCTTTACAATAAACAATTTGAAATTTTCGTACAACATAACATGCAAAGGGGAGGGGGGCTAAATGTTTGTTTCTTTTACCTTAGCTTGTAAAATACAGTTTTTCTTTCATTTCTCCTAGTCTTATGTTCAGAATTTGATGAAATTTCACATTTGAGAAGCAAATCAGATGCCCTTTACCATAAACTTTTTGAAATTTGTGTCTTAAGGGATTTCGCTCCTGAGATCAAAGTAATACAGGTCTCCCGATTTTTTCATATGACGTAACCAAACATTTTTCTACTACAAAAATGCATTTAAAAATAGGGGTCATTGGATTTGGTTTTAAGAAAATCGACTAGTGGGTGGGTATAGTTTTCTTGATTGTGAGAAATGTATGTAAAAAAGACCCCCTCAAATTGTATTTGAAAAAAAGAATGTGTCTATGAATTTAGAGAAGATAGAACTCTTTTAACTTGTAAATTAAGAATCATATTAATTAAAAAATAGATAAACTTATGCTGAGCGCAAAAAGTTAAGTCATTCCGTTTTTGGCGGGATGTATTTCAAGACGCGATAAATCTTTCACAAAGAAGTTGACATTAATTACGATTCTATTCAATTTCTTTCCTGAATGCAATGATTTTTAATTGTTAGACGAAAATGGTCAGTCGTAACGATATGATTCTCTACAGAACGGTAGAATGGAAAAGTCACACTGTTAAAACAACGGACGTCCTTCCGTTTTTTACACATTCGAAATAATTTTTGTCATCAATATCATTTTGGGGTATCTCGGCGCATTAAAAAAGAAGTTGGTTAGAGTATTGGATATTTCTGATGGCTCTACGGCACACTCTTTACGCCCTACCCACCAAAATGCAACAATAGTTTAATGAGTGACGGCTTTTTAAAATATTGTCTATCAGGAAAGACAACAGTAGTCCCTTCTTCTTCTTATCCCTAGAGATTGAGTTATTAACAAGTCTAGGTTCAGCGATCACTTACGTTCTGTTGTCGGCCACGGGGACGTTAATTTAACATATTCACTGATGGTTTCTTTTCAGCTGGTTTCCATTAATCAAAAGCAAAACATGAATGGTGCAAAGAGTTGGTTTACCGACGGCTATCAATATGAATGACAAAAATATTCCATTGCGCAGCTTAACGTCATGACGTTCGTGTGCAGTTTCATTGTCGTTAAACGAGATCTGTTAAAGGAAAGTGGTCCATGCCATGTCAATGTTTATTTTCAACAAACCTCAAGACAATGAAAACACTTCTGACAGAAACCTAAATCTATTTCAACATCTCCCAGATATGTTCACCGTATAAGGTATGTCAATGTGCTGTCCACCCAATTGAACGTCTTCTCAATATTTTGCTCTTATGTGAAGGATGCGTTACATTTAAATGTTTAAAGTTAACTCGGAATAAGAGGAATCAAATGAGACAAAAAAAGAAAATAAAGCCGTTTTGCTACACCAATACATCGAGCAAGTACGTCAAATGCACGTAAACGTCATTAAAGACGTATGTATGCAAGAAAAAATAAAAACCTACTATCAAAAGAAAGCAAGTTGGATGACAAACTTATTTCAAATTGAAACTTTCGTTCAGCTAAATTGTTTGACTTCTTTGCGACGTTATTAAAAGTTCGACTAAGCTTTTTGCGTTCAGTATATACAAGTATAGTGGAAGCATATTGACCTAAACCTGACCTTTGTGATTTAAATAAATTAAATATCGGTCGTTTCTCCTCGACAAAACACGACTTACCTTCGGAATCCAAACGTAACGTTGGGATGCACTTGTTAGCTCTTACAACCCGTTATCGCACATGCTGTTCATTGTAACGGCGATATTTGGTCACTCTCATGAACTAGTGAATTATTCATAAATTGAGTCTCTTATTAAAAAATCTTTAGATGCGGGTGAAAAAATTCAAATTTTCAAATTTCTTAAAATGCAATTTATGTGTTTTGAATGGAAATGAAATGAAATCCCCTCTCTCAGTCGCAATAATTTTTTTTGAAATTGAATCGTCTGCTACATGACTAGGCGCCCGATACATAGGTAAACTACTAACTCCACGCATACCTGTAATTTGTGCAGTATAACGGAATGTCCATGCTTGATCGTCACGTGCCGAAGTATCTTTGGAATTTATTCATGTGTCTAATTATTTATTCTGCATAAAGGTCAGGTTCAAGTTAATATGCGCCCGCTATATATTCAAATGTATGTAGAAAAAATGGCCATTTTAAAACCAATCATGGTCAAACTAATTTCTCTTAATTTTAATTGGTATTATCATTTAATACAAATAAAATAATATAGAAAAAGTAAAACAGTCCTTTTTAAATTTTCTCGGTAAATTTTAGACATGACGACGATTCTGGAAAAAATAAGTAGAATATGGGGTCATTGAGTTGGGTTTTGCGATATTTTTCGACTTTTTCTTGGATTAAAATAATAATAATAAGTCATTTCTATATCATTAAAAGAAAAGGTATTCAAAATCGGTGAACAGGGAAATCTTTTTGGGAAGCCATCTTGAGAATCGCATTTGCAATTCACATAACCATTTTTTTCTTATTTTAAGACTAGATCTCGAAGGTCAAGGTCCTACCAAGAGATCAAAGGTCAAATCGAATGAAAATAATCATTACCACACCATATTTCTGATATTAATTGATCGTTTTCAAAATAACTTAGCACAAATATTTACCATCACGAGACCATAGGCCCTGTGTAACCATTTTGTGTGTAGTTATAATGTCAAGGTCACACAAAAAGGTCAAAGTTAAAAAAGGGGTAAATTATTAATATTTTCACGATATTTCGGATATATTTTAATGGATTTCATGATAAGTCGTCGCATCTACCACAAGTCACGTACACCATCGTTTCTAAAGTTGTCATTGTCAAGTATTGAGTCTGTAACTCTAGTGCTAAGGTCACAGTTAAAGGTCAAAGGTGAGAATCCGGGTTAATTATTGAATAGTTCCAAAGAGCTGAAGTTTAGAATGGACAAAACCTTAGTGATTAACCAGGCCATATTAGATTCATAAATTATCATGGATAAACCAACTACAGAAGGAACATTACATGGGCTGCACTTTAAAGGATCATTCGGAACACCACTCGGCCAATCTCACGATCAATCTCGGACTATTTTCAAAAATTACAGGAAAACATTGGAAAAACTCGATGACGTCAGTTAAATTGGCGTTAGCCCTCGAAACTTTGAGTGCAAACATTCGATGTCGCCAGCACTACTCGTTTAAGTCACTTACGTGAAACCATCGTATCCTTATTTAAATATTTTAAGATTCTTAAATTACGGCTGAAAAATCTTAATTTTTGAGAATGATTCGTCATTCTCAAAAATTAAGATTTTTCAGCCGTTATTTACCGTGATATATATACAGTCAAACTTCGGTCTCCCGAACAGGGGTAATCTCGAAAACTATGGAAAATTCGAACAAGGATCTCAGTCCCGGCAGATTTCACTCATAATTCATAGTGGTCGACCTCGGAAAACTCGTTCACCAGGACGGTCGAACTCTCGAACACATTCTTGAGTCCGGGAGTTAAAATGCTTTATATTTTACCTGGAAAAATCGAACAAAGGGTCTATCGCTAATAATGAGATGTCATATTCAAGTGATTTTCACACTTTTCAACTAGTAATCCTTTTTTGACACCTTATTGTCATTGACGCACCGTGCGTCGTAATTGCCCATTCCGTGAAAAAATATATTTTGATCTAATTGAATTAAGTTGTTGTTTGGCCATCTGCTGTTTAAATTCATTACTATTTATTGTCTCTTACTGTTAATTTGGCGACTAGTTAACCTAGCGATGTCAAAAACATACAGATAGGCCCTACGCATCGTCTGCTTGAAAGTATGACAAGAATGGTCCGAACGTTTGACTCGTGTAGAAATGTGGATTTTAAATTTAGATGGATCTAGATTTTTTCAAAGACTGACGTAATTTTATATACTCGACAAACGTTTAAAGTTCAACATTTAAACGGTGTTTAAATTGGACTTTAATTAATTTTTCACTTGCAATTGAGACCGCGTACGTAACAGGAATAAAAAAAACGGTAGCGCAGCAGTCAATAAGACTCTTTAGTCGAAAGTTATTTCATCATTATTTTTCTTTATTCATTTTCAAACACAAATCCCGCTGACCAATCGTTAGAAACCTTAAAACCAGTGAATTTAAAAGTGAAATTTAATAACTAAATAAGTATACGTATATTCGGATACGATGTATTACCGGATGTGGCGCATTCCAATCTTCTGTTACCTATAGTTTTTGGGATTGGTCGAACAACCGATATCTCGAACAAATTATCAAGTCCCCAAGGTGTTCGAGCTACTGAAGTTTAACTGTAATTCTAAAGATAGGGCCGGTTGTTTCCGCCAAACAAAATGCACAATTTCGTAACATACCCATCCGCCTTATATACGTCCGGGGTATGTTGCAGTTTACGGAAATGGCAGAGTGATGTTCCGAATGTTTAAAGGATAATCATTTAAACATAAAGTAATTTGACGACCTATAAAGCGCGGGAACGTCGACGTCGCTTCGTTTTAAACGTACAAAAAACGACGTTGACGTCACATCCCGTATCAAGGGAGTTCGCTCATGAGATCGAAGTAATACAGTTTTCCTGATTTTGTGATATTACGTAGCCAAACATCATTCTACAACAAAAATGCATTTAAAAGTTGGGGTCATTGGATTGGATTATGAGAAAATCGAATGTTTAAGTGGGTTGGGTCTACTTTCCTTGATTGTGAAAACTGTCTGTAAAAAAGACCCCCTCCATTTGTAGTTGAAGATGAAAGCGTGTCTTTCAATAAAAAGAAGATCAAACTCTTATGTTTTGAAAAAATAGGTATCATATTAGTTAAATGTTAGATAAAACGTTTATATTCAAATATTATTGAAAAAACGATCATTTCAAAACAAATGATGGTCAAACTTTTTTCTCTTAAATTCATTTGCTATTATCATTCAATGCAAATGAAAATAATAAAGAAATAGTAATACAGTCCTTTTTTATATTTTCTCAGTTAATTTAACACATGCTGACGATTCTGGGAAAATAAGTAAAATATGGGGTCATCGAGTTGTTGTTTTATTATTTTTTTTTTACTTTTTTCCGGATTAAAGGGAGGTAATAAATAAAAAATGCCATTTTTATATCATTTTAAGAAAAAAAAATCTAAATTAGTGTAAACATAAATGTTTTGAGGAAGCGGACTTCAGATAGCATTTCAATTCACGCAAATTACTTTCTTATCTCAAGGTTAGATCCCCGAGGTCAAGGCCCCACTAGGAGGTCACGGGTCAAAGAAGGTTGAAAATATTCCATACCACACCATATCTCTAGTAATCATGGATCGTTTTCAACAATGCTAAGCACAAGTACTAACCATCACGGAACGATGTGTCATCCTTTTGTAATTATCTCAAAGGTCAAGATCACACAAAGAGCTCAAAGTTAAAAAAGGGGTATATTATGAATGTTATCACAATATTTCGGATATATTTCAAAGGATTTTATGATAACTCGTCGATCTTCCACAAGTTATTTACAACGGGGTTTGTTAAGTTGCCACTTGTAAGTCTTAAGTCTGTAGCTGCAATGCAAATAACATAGAGGTCAAAGGTCAAACTCCGGGTTGTTTATTAAATAGTTCTAAAGAACATCAGTGAATTACATTTCTAAAAAGGTTAGGCCAAAACAAATTTATACAACACCATGAATAAACCAACTGCAGGCGGAACAACAGTTCAGCTACTCTGTAAATGATGTGCATTTTTAGACAACGTTATTTGCCGTCTAACATGGCGCGGGAACGTTAACGTCGCTTAAACGTACTAAAACGACGTGGATGTCATATCCTGTTTTGGACAAAAAAACTGTATTGGTTTATACGATATCTAGCAATTAATTTGCCGAAATACTGTAATCAAATGTTTCGTTTTGTGCTTAAGAAAAAAATACAAAGGACGAATTTTGAGACATTTTTTCGGCAAATCGTTTATGGAAGCTGTTCGGCGTAAACGAATACGTGGTACCAAAGTAGCCGGTATTTCCTGCTGCGCAATGAAACCAATTTCTCAGGAGCGAACTTCCTTAAAAAAACAAAATTAACTTTATTAATTTATACGATGTTTTGCTATACTTTTGCCGAAATGTTGAAATCAAATGTTTCGTATTGTGTTTGAAAAATACAAAAGGACGATTTTTGTGATATTGTCCCCTTTTTCGATGAATTATTTATGGAAACTTTTGGCGTGGGCGAGTGTTGTACTAGAGTGGCCGGAAATTCCTGATGCTCAATGAACGAAATTCTCAGGAGCGAATTTCCTTCAAAAATATCATGCAAAAAGGGGGTTTAATATTGGTTAACTTTATGTTAGCTCTCTGTGTCTCATGTTACAGTACTTTCTATATAACCCTTTGGCCTAATCAAATGAAACTTGCGATGTGAACTCCTTATGATACAATGCTGATGTGTATTTCCTGTTGTTTTTTTTTTAGATTTTTGTCATCTTCATAGGAAAAGGAGACTTAGGGAGGGTAAAATGCATTTTTAACCCCCGCCGTTTTTGGCGAGGGGGATATAGTAATGGTCTCCGTCCGACATTCCCTCATTCTGTCATTCCGTCATTCTGTCATTCCGTCATTCCGAGGTTCCGTCTCTAAACTTGTCCGGAGCATAACTCCTAAAGTATAATAGCTATCAACTTAAAACTTCATGGGTAAAAAGATCTCATGGAGGAGAAGGGCAGTGCACAAGAACTACAACTCTTGCTTGTTTAATTTTGGAGTTATTGCCCTTTGTTATTTTTATTACTTAGTTTTTGGCCGGAGCATATCTCCTAAAGTATAATAACTATCAACTTTAAACTTCATGGGTGGATAGATCTCATGAAGGAGAAGTGCAGGGCATAAGAACTACAACTCTTGCTTGCATAATTTTGGAGTTTTTGCCCTTTGTTATTTTTAATACTTAGATTTTGTACGAAGCATTTCTACTAAAGTATATTAGCTATCAACTTGAAACTTTATGGGTCGATAGATCTCATGAAGTAGAAGTGAAGTGCATAAGAACTTCAACTCTTGCTTGCATACTTTTGGAGTTATTACCCTTTGTTATTTTTAATACCTAGATTTTGTTGTTATTTTTGATACCTAGATTTTGTCCGGAGCATATCTCCTAAAGTATAAGAGCTACCAACTTTAAACTTTATGGGTAGTAGATTTCATAAAGGAGAAGTGCAGTGCAAAATAACTATAACTCTTGCTTGCATAATTTTAGTTGATTGCCCTTTGTTTTAAAAATAGCTCTCAACTTGAAACTTTATTGGTGGATAGATCTCATAAAGGAGAAGTGCAGTGCAAAATAACTTCAACTCTTGCTTGCATAATTTTGGGGTTATTGCCCTTTGTTTTTTTTTTATACTTAGATTTTGTCCGAAGCATATATCCTAAAGTGTAAAAGCTATCAACTTGAAACTTTATGAGTGGATAGATCTAGTGGGAGAGAAGTGCAGTGCACAAGAAATACAACTCTTGCTTGCATAATTTTGGAGTTATTGCCCTTAGTTATTTTTGATACCTAGACTGTGTCCGGAGCAAATCTTCCAAAGAACAATAGCTATCAACTTGAAACTTTATGGGTGGATAGATCTTATCGAAGAGAAGTGAAGTGCACAAGAACTGCAACCCTTGCTTGCATAATTTTAGAGTTCTTGTCCCTTTTTTTTAAATACTGAGATTTTTTTTCTGGAACAAATCTCCTTAAGTATAATAGCTTTCAATTTGATGTGTTATGGGTGGATAGATCTAATGGAGGAGAAGTGCATTTCACAAGAACTAAAACTCTTGCTTGCATAATTTTGGAGCTATTGCCCTTTGTTATTTTTGATACTTAGATTTTGTCTCCTAAAGTATAATATATTACTCAAAAGTTCTAAGCGGCCACCTTACCTTCACGATTTTTCACACATTTTCCGTTTTTATTTTGAAATGTGAACTTTGTCTTTCGAAAGAGTGGCCATTCAGTCATCAGCCTATCCAATTGTTTTGTTCACTTATGCTTCAGCAAGTCCTTAAGACGGAATTAAATGCATGTACCCTCAAATTCAAAAGTCACAAAATTGACACTTTTAAGAGAAATGTTAATTTTTCGATACTTGAAAAACGCAAAGCCTATCAATCTTTTGTACTAAAATCAGTGGTACAACGCATGCGGACTTCTAAAATTAACCAAAACTGCCAAAACTTTCAACACAATCCTTATCCTAACAAGAAATGTCAAAAATACCCCACCCACCAATGTTAACTTTGAAATCGAAGGACTCCTACTTTCGTTTAATTTTAAAACATTTCTTTTTGAATTATTTCACTGATTTTTCTCTTTTTTACTTCACAAATGGTTTGGCTACATTATTCAAGCAAAAACGGGATGATACCATGCGGCATTTATAACCTATAACCAAAAAGGCAGGTGGCCGCTTAGGAGTTTTGAGGAGTATAGCTTTTTTGAAACTTTATGGGTTATAGATCTCATGCAATGCATAATAGCTACACTTCTTGCTTGCATAGTTTTGGAGTTATTGTCCTTTGTTATTTTTGATACTTAGATTTTGTAGGGGGTAAATTTCTTAAAGTTCAAAAGAATCCTTTATATATTAGGCTTCAGTTTTACTATCAAGCTTTCGCGGCGGGGGACGGCCATGTCCGACATGGCTCTTGTTTCTCTCATTTCTCCTAGTCTAATGGTCAAAAGTAACTGAAATTTCATATTATGGTAGTAAATAAGATGCCTTTTACTATAAACAATTCTGTGCAAAAACTATATCATGGGAAAAAGCGGGGCTTAATGTTTGTTACCTGTTTGTTAGCTCTCTTTGTCTAATATTTCAGTACGAGTAGGAAATGATAAAACTCTTTTGCAGAATGTCATTGTAAAATGTTCATCCCTTTACCCTATAGCAACTGCCTCTCAAAAAGAGTTTAGGGTAAAACAGTTAAGATTCACTGCAATGAATTTTAAAGTTTGTTGATGGTTAGAACTGATTGAGTAGAAGTACAGCACTTTACAAGTATCATCATAATGTTGAAGTAAGTATTGATAATCAATACTCAAGTATCAGCCTTGTCGTTTTTAGAGCTCTTTAAATGGGTACAGATTAAGATGATTAACTTTTCGTGGATATGTAAACTTGGCTTTGTTCACTACCTTTGAAAAATATGTACAAAACCAATGTATTGGATGGCTACACTCAAAAAAGGAGAAAATGTATGACTTTTCTAGTATAACCCCAAAAAGGTCCCTTTTCGCCTGATGGGTCACATTTCCCATTAGCAAAACCTAAAACCTATGGAAGCAGTCAACAGCAAAGTTTTACTATTGATTGCACACATTTTTCTTTTGACAATAAATACCTAATTCGGGGAGCATAATCAGTCTCTGACGGCTCTTGTTCTCTGAATGATTTTATAATGATATCAGAATCTAATTGAATGAGTGGGATGAGTTTTGGATGAAATTAAAGGGGCAATAAATATCGATAACTCGTCAATATCAACGAGATAAACGATACTTAATTACCACTCTTCAGTAAATCAGCTTATTCTTCTGTTTGTGTGTCTTCGTGGACCAATCAGCCGTTCTAAAATCCAAACCAGCCAACAAAAATGACTTGATTTGATCAATTTCAATGAAATGTGAACGTTTTGAAAGTTTTCGAAGTGTTCTTGGAATATTTTTTGAGTGATTGTTCGAGTCTTTTGAATGCATTGGGTGAAGCGCGGAGCGAGCAATTTAGAATGGTTTTGATCGAGGCGAATGCCGATTTTACGAATTTGTTAATTTAATCGAATAAATACAGACTTCGTTTTATGATAAACAAGTAAAAGTATAACATGGAAATATTGAATTTTTTTTTATATATTATTCCTTGATCATGATTTTTAAACAGCCTTATCATCCTCTTATAATCATTATCAGGGTATTCAGGCCTGTGGAGCGAATCAGGCGCTCAAGCGCCTCTAGTTTAGAAAATCGACTAGTGGGTGGAGTATAATTTTCTTGATTGTGAGAAATGCATGTAAAAAGACCCCCTCAAATTGTATTTGAAAAAAATAGCGTGTCTATGAATTAAGAGAACATAAAACTCTTATAACTTGTAAATTAAGAATCATATTAATTAAACAGTAGATAGATAAAACTTTTATTTCAAATGTATGTGGAAAAACCAAATCATGGTCAAACTTATTTCTCTTAATTTTAATTAATATTATCATACAATACAAATAAAAATAATATAGAAATAGTAATACAACCATTTTTAAATTTTCTCAGTGAATTTAAGTATGGTGACAATTATGGAAAAATAAGTAGAATATTGGGTCATTGAGTTGGGTTTGCGATATTTTGACTTTTTCTTGGATTAAAGGGAGGTAATAAATAATAAGTGTCATTTCTATATCATTATAAGAAAAAGTATTCAAAATCGGTAAACAGGGAAATCCTTTTGGGAGCCATCTTGAGAATTGCATTTGCAATTCACATAACTATTTTTTCTTATTTCAAGACTAGATCTCGAAGGTCAAGGTCCTACCAAGAGATCAAAGGTCAAAATCGGATGAAAATAATCATAACAACACCATATTTCTGATATTAATGGATTGTTTTCAAAATAACTTAGCACAAATATTTACCATCACGAGACCATAGGCCCTGTGTAACCATTTTGTGTGTAGTTATAATGTCAAGGTCACACAAAAAGGTCAAAGTTAAAAAAGGGGTAAATTATTAATATTTTCACGATATTTCGGATATATTTTAATGGGTTTTATCAGTCGTCGCATCTTCCACAAGTCATGTACACCATCGTTTGTAAAGTTGTCATTGTCAAGTATTGAGTCTGTAACTCTAGTGCTAAGGTCACAGTTAAAGGTCAAAGGTGAGAATCCGGGTTAATTATTGAATAGTTCCAAAAATGGACAAAACCTTAGTGATTAACCAGGCCATATTAGATTCATAAATTATCATGGATAAACCAACTACAGAAGGAACATTACATGGGCTGCACTTTAAAGGATCATTCGGAACACCACTCGGCCAATCTCACGATCAATCTCGGATGTACACTGACGGACTATTTTCAAAAATTACAGGAAAACATTGGAAAAACTCGATGACGTCAGTTAAATTGGCGTTAGCCCTCGAAACTTTGAGTGCAAACATTCGATGTCGCCAGCACTACTCGTTTAAGTCACTTACGTGAAACCATCGTATCCTTATATAAATATTTTAAGATTCTTAAATTACGGCTGAAAAATCTTAATTTTTGAGAATGATTCATCATTCTCAAAAATTAATGTTTTTTCAGCCGTTTTTTACCGTGATATATATAATTCTAAAGATAGGGCCGGTTGTTTCCGCCAAACAAAATGCACAATTTCGTTACATACCCATCCGCCGTACATACATCCGGGGTATGTTGCAGTTTACGGAAATGGCAGAGTGATGTTCCGAATGTTTAAAGGATAATCATTTAAACATAACGTAATTTGACGACCTATAAAGCGCGGGAACGTCGACGTCACTTTGTTTTAAACGTACAAAAAACGACGTTGACGTCACATCCCGTATTATGGGAGTTCGCTCATGAGATCGAAGTAATACAGTTTTCCTGATTTTGTGATATTACGTAGCCAAACATTATTCTACAACAAAAATGCAATTTAAAGTTGGAGTCATTGGATTGGATTATGAGAAAATCGAATGTTTAAGTGGGTGGGGTCTACTTTCCTTGATTGTGAAAAATGTCTACCCCCTCCATTTGTATTTGAAAATGAAAGCGTGTCTTTCAATAAAAAGATCAAACTGATATATTTTGAAAAAATAGGTATCATATTCGTTAAATGTTAGATAAAACGTTTATATTCAAATATTAATGAAAATCGATCATTTCAAAACAAATGATGGTCAATTTTTTTTCTCTTAAATTTATTTGCTATTATCATTCAATGCAAATGAAAATAATAAAGAAATAGTAATACAGTCCTTTTATATTTTCTCAGTTAATTTAACACATGCTGACGATTCTTGGAAAATAAGTAAAATATGGGGTCATTGAGTTGATTTTGTGTGTGTGGTTTTTTTCGATATTTTGACTTTTTCCCGGATTAAAGGGAGGTAATAAATAAAAAATGCCATTTTTATATCATTTTAACATTTCTTTTTCTAAATTATTGTAAACATAAATGTTTTGAGGAAGCGGACTTCAGATAGCATTTTCACTTCACGCAAATTACTTTTTCTTATCTCAAGGTTAGATCTCCGAGGTCAAGGCCCCACTAGGAGGTCAAGGGTCAAAGAAGGTTGAACATATTCAATACCACACCATATCTCTAGTAATCATGGATCGTTTTCAGCAATGCTAAAGACAAGTACTAACCATCACGGAACGATGTGTCATGTGTAATCCTTTTGTAATTATCTCAAAGGTCAAGGTCACACAAAGAGCTCAAAGTTAAAAAAGGGGTAAATTACGAATGTTATCACAATATTTCGGATATATTTCAAAGGATTTTATGATAACTCGTCGATCATCCACCAGTTATTTACAACGTGGTTTGTTAAGTTGCCATTGGTAAGTCTTAAGTCTGTAGCTCCAATGCAAATGACATAGAGGTCAAAGGTCAAACTCCGAGTTGTTTATTAAATAGTTCTAAAGAAATTGCGTTTGAAAAACACGAAACATCAGTGAATCACATTTTTAAAAGGTTAGGCCAAAATAAATTTATACAACACCATGAATAAACCAACACCAAGCGGAACAACAGTTCAGCTGCTTTGTAAATGATGTGCATTTTTAGACAACGTTATTTGCCGTCTAACATGGCGCGGGAACGTTAACGTCGCTTAAAGGTACTAAAACGACGTGGATGTCATATCTTGTTTTGGACAAAAAAAACTGTATTGGTTTATACGATAGCTAGCAATAAACTTGCCGAAATATTGTAATCAAATGTTTCGTTTTGTGCTTAAGAAAAAAATACAAAGGACGAATTTTGTGACATTTTTTCGGCAAATCGTTTATGGAGGCTGTTCGGCGTAAACGAATACGTGGTACCATTAAATCTATCAACCCATGGATCAACTTTATTAATTTATACGATGTTTTGCTATAATTTTGCCGAAATATTGAAATCAAATGTTTCGTATTGTGTTTAAAAAATACAAAAGGACGATTTTTGTGATATTGTCCCCTTTTTCGATGAATTATTTATGGAAACTTTTTGGCGTGGACGAGTGTTGTACTAGAGTGGCCGGAAAATCCCTGATGCTCAATGGACGAAATTCTCAGGAGCGAATTTCCTTAAAATATATAAAATATATCATGCAAAAAGGGGGTTTAATATTGGTTAACTTTATGTTAGCTCTCTTTGTCTCATGTTACAGTACTTTCTTCATAATCCTCTGGCCTTATCAAATGAAACTTGCGATGTGAACTCCCTATGATACAATGCTGATGTGTATTTCCTGGTTTTTTAGATTTGTGGCATCGTCAAAGGAAAAGGAGACTTAGGGAGGGTAAAATGCATTTTTATCCCCCGCCGTTTTTGGCGAGGGGGATATAGTTATGGTCTTCGTCCGTCATTCCGTCATTCTGTCATTCTGCCATTCCGTCATTCCGTCATTCCGAGGTTCCGTCACTAAACTTGTCCGGAGCATATCTCCTAAAGTATTACGGCTATCAACTTTAAACTTCATGGGTGGATAGATCTCATGAAGGAGAAGTGCAGTGCACAAGAACTACAACTCTTGCTTGCATAATTTTGGAGTTTTTGCCCTTTGTTATTTTTGATACTTAGATTTTGTTGTTATTTTTGATACCTAGATTTTCGAGGGTTCGGCGCAATACTATAGTAACTGACATTTTTTGTGAAATCTACTTTTTTGCGTAAATCTATCTAAATTTTCTCTTTGCATCTACCAAAAAAATCTTAAAGCTCTAAATTAATAAATAAAGTTTGTAGAGGCTTAGTACAATATTATAGTATCTGCAAGTTAGGAATTGTCTAATTGCAATACTATAGTAACTGCACTTACTACAGTATTGCGTTCAAATTTCAACACTGGAAGCACAATACTGAATTGCCATTCTATAGTAACTCCATATACTATAGTATTGTGGTGCTATTTTCAATAAAGATATCCTAATATTTACTTGCAAAACATTTTTACTGCTCTCCATACATAAAAAGATGACCTTTAGATAGATAACCTTACACTAGTTGACACTTTTATAGTGACATCACAGTTGATTGAAATGATGTCATCACATCACATTCTACTTTAAGAAATCTCTATTTCTTGTAACAGTTAATCAGGACCACTGGCTACATGCATGTCTTCATATTAATGTTATATAGAACTTCAATTTTATACTGCACTGTAGAGGCTATTCAACATCTGATATTTGGAAGAAATAATTAGGCAGTTGGGATTTTCTACCGTCTATTTTAATCGTACAACATACAAGAAGCCAAATGCATTTGGTCAAATGATCATGTATATCAAACCATATAAATCTACTCAAGAATTTGGACTTGAGTGAATAAATGTTCATTTAGACAGCATATCAGTTTATTAAAAATATATAAACCAGAAGCAAATGTGCATTATCTTGGTGGCATTACAATACAATTTTAGGAATTTAATATTCTGGCCCCAAATATGTGGTGTTTTCTTCTTCCTTACACTGGTCCTATTCAACTTGGAATCTAAGACTGATTCTACTAGTTTTGTGGTGTGCTTTTTTCATACATTTTTCTTGACATTCTACTTTTGTGACTTCTGTGAAGCTACATTTCACCCCATCCTTCCCCTGAGTCTACTCTAAGACTACACAATTATCTTTTAAATATTTTGAATGTAGATCTAATTCAGATTCTTTGATGAAATGGAATACTACAGTTATATGTTTTTTTCTACCTTTTAGGTAATTTAGTGTATGGATAAGAAGATGATGGGGTACATGTACTTAATACTATATTATTGAAAACCTTTAAGAAATCACAAAATAGAGTCCATTTTTTTACAAAGTCATCAACTCATTTAATAAGTGATGTCTTATATGATCTCATACTTCGCAACCCTAAAGTTGGGTCGCAACCCATGTTTGAATTATAACAATGTGGCCAGTAAAGATGCATTCTAGAGGTTTTGACTGGGGCAGTTTGTAATTGGAAACTTTAGGTTTGTCTCTTAGACTGCTGTTTAGGAACAAAAAGTTGAGATCTTGCAATTTTCATCAGCAGTGATCTGTATAGTTGTATGCCTTTGAGTTGGCAGTGTGGCAAATTGTGTCATCAATTTTAAAGTCTTCTCTGAAACCATTGAGCCAATTTTAATGAAACTTTGCAATGACCTTACCGTAGTGACTGTTTTCAAAAACTGTTAACAGAATCTGTTTGGTCCATAAATATACATGTGACAAGAGCTGGGCATTTTTAGCTTGGCTGTTTTTGGAGAAAACCCAAGGTATCGCTATAGCCTTTGTGTTGTGGCTGTCGTCATCGTTGTCCTTGTGCGAAAACTTTGACATTTTGTGATATCTCTGGTTCAACTGAAGGCATTCACTTGAAACTTGACATCTCGTCCTAAATCACTGGACCAATGAAACTTAGCCAGAATTGTTCTCGGGTGATCTTTTCCCAAATTTACCCTTGTTTGCAAAATTTTGATTGGCCCATAATCATGGGCTAGTAGGACTGGGTAATTTTGACCTTTAAATCTTTGAATGACATTGTCTTTCTATACCACCAGACCAATTCCAACTAGACTGTCACAGACTAATGCCCAATTCAAGTGCTTGTCAATAATAAAAAGCGGTTTTCCATCAAAGGGTTATAACTCTGTCAAAAGTAGATGGATTGTAACCAAAGTTCATTTGCACATCTCTGCTTGATAATGAAATCAGCCCATTAGTTCCTGAGAAATTGAGCTGCCACGAAGAAGCTACAGATGAAGTGACAGATGGACCAATCAACAAGGTGACTCTTATATACCTCCCTTTTCCCCAAAAAGTTTTAAAGGGTATAATGAAACTTAGAGAAAAGGGTCCTTGGATGACCCTTTCCAAAAACTGTACATTTTATTTTGATTGACCTATGAATTTGGGTGTTGCAAGTCAGAGCATTTTTACTTAGAAATCTTTAAATGATACGTTTTGCTATTCTACAAGACCAATTAAAGTTGGATGACCCTTCAAAAAATTGTTTGCTATATTTTCATTGTCCCATGAAAATTGGCATGGTAGGGTGTGGCCTTTTTTTACTATTAAATCCTTGAACATCTCCTGGACTTATTTCAATGAAATTGTGCCAGAAAGTTCCTTTGACCCTTTCGCACCATTTTTCAATAAAACTTTGCCATAATGTTCCTTAGAATGATGATGCTTTTAAAAAATGCTTGCCACATTCTGATCAAACCATAAATATGAGCGTTGATGGTATGGCCTTTATTTTATTTTGAAATCTCTAAATAACATCTCCTCCTTAACAACTAGGCAATTTAACTGAAAGTTGTCAGAGTGTTACTTGGATGACATCAACTGGTTCAATAAAAATCATGTGAGTAGTTGGAGCGCATTATTGCCCTTTTGCTTGTAAAACTTGTGTCCCATTTCAGCTTGAGGCATATTTGAAAGATCAGATAGGAGCATGCTTGCAATGATTGTAGTACTGGCCATTTCTTTAAAAAACAGTAAACCCTATTAAATCAAGACAATGGGTTGAATAAAATTATACTGGCACTTATTAATACTGTATAACTCTTATAATGAAAGGGAAAAAAGATTTTGTTTGAAAGAAATCGGGATATAAGGATACATTTTCTTTTCTTGTTCCAAAGAACATTGATTGTAATATCCAGAGTGGACTGCAAATAATTTTATGTCATCATGACCATAGGCTCTTTGTATGATAAGAATTTGTAAAAAGCTACTCTCATTACTTGAAAAATGTCATAGGTTTACCTTTGAATCACTTTCACTTTACCCAACTTAAAACTTGTCCAAATGTCATATTGATAAACAACCAAGTTTCAAGACTTTTCGAGTCAAAAATTTGGCCTGTGTGTTCAAGGGTTTGCCGAGATTTGACTCTGTTACTTGACTTTATGTATAATATCAAGTAGATAAATTTCCTGGTAAAGTTTTTAGTCATCTTAGTATGAAAAGTGGCCTCTCTTAAGTGACTTTTTGAGATTTGACCCCATGACATTAAGTGACTATTTGAGATTTAGCCCCATTACCTTAAGTGACTTTTTGAGATTTGACCCCATGACAAAGTTTTTTAACTTGATTTTCATCTTGTCACAAGATATAATGTTAATATAATGTTATCTGGACAAAGTTTTAAAATCTTTGAGTTAAAATTGTGGCCTGTAGCTCTCCTTTTTTACATGCTTAGACCTAGTATTTTTTATCCAACTAGACCAAATCTAAGACTTGCTTAAAACTTTAATGTTTGGCATAACACATGATCCTTAGACCATTTAGCAAAAACATCTAAATTATCATACAAACTTGAAATCAAAGCCTGTGTTGTAGGAATCCTAATTTTACATTGAAAGAAAGGAAGCACTCACAATTTTTAGCTCGGCTGTTTTCGGAGAAAACCCGAGGTATTGCTTTGGCCTCCGTGTCGTTGTCGTCGTCGTCGTTGTCGTCGTCGTCATCGTCGTCGTGCGAAAACTTTGACATTTTGTTATATCTCTGGTTCTACTGAAGGCATTCACTTGAAACTTGGCACACATGTTCACCATCCAAAGAGCAACCTATACTATCAAGGGGGATAACTCTAGATGCATTTTGTGCAAATTATGCCCCTTTTTCGACTTAGATTTTTTCCCACCATCCAGCACTCGACAGCCGAGCGTAGGCACCCGTAGGCGGTGCTCTTGTTCTAATTTATAACAAATAGGCCAATCTAAATCTTTCTGTTTTTCATAGGGAATTGCCATATCTTGTATATTTTCCAATGGAAAGTCTCCATTTTCATAAGAGTTTATCCTTAGGAGAAAGATACAGATTTGATCATTTCATTTTAAGCTTTTGCCTAAAGCTGTGTTCCCCTAAAGTGCAAATAAGAAATTGTTATAAATTTCAGCATAATTGCCCCCCTTTTCAATGGTTCCATGGATTGTTCCCATTTTGCAATTTGTCATCTTTCTATAGCTGGCCCAAGTTACACTTTCTAATTAAGTGTCAAGAGGTTTTGGCCAAAGCTGTGTTCCTTATATAGTGTATAATGTTACAAAGAAATCTCCCTAAAGGCTCCATTTTCCCCTATTTACCAATGAAACATTCTCTTTTGCAGTATGGTACATAATTGATAAATGTTGATTAAGTTTTATGAGGATAGAACATAAACTGTGACTAGAGTTTATGACCAAGAGAAGCATCCCAAAGTACTGCTGCACATTTAAATATCATTTATTACTATAAGCATAAATTTTGTGTTTTTGTGAGATATAATTCAACAGATCAAAATATGATTATTTGCAATGATGTCAAGATGGAAAGTTCCAAAATAATACCTTATATAGCTATACTGAAAGTAAAATGCTTTAAATCAGAAAGTCTCTCGGGTAAAATGATTCAAGAGTCTGATACATTATTCAATTTTATCATTCAAAGCCATATAAAACCTGAATTTTGAAACACTTAAGAATAAAAAGCTGTATGAGAAAGGCATGAATGGCTTGCTTCTTATTCTTAATACAGACTTTTCAATCATTTGCTGCAATTCTCTATCAGTTTAAGCCAGTCTAAAATAGTGTCTTTTGATAAAGGATTGGTTTGTTGTCAAAAGTTGTTTAAACAACATAAGTAAAATATGACATTTAGTCAGATACAATAGTATTGCACACTCATTTATCCAAGAATATTTGAGAAATGGTCTGCAATACTGTAGTAAGTGCAGTTACTATAGTATTGCACAAAAGTTTTGGTGAGACCTAATCCCATTTCAGATGCAATACTATAGTAAGTGACAAAAATCAACAAAAACATGATTTTAGAAATTCTTTTTCAATTATTGTTCATATCTCCATCTAACAAATGATAATTGAAGTCTTATACTTAGACTTTTCCTCATTTTTTGGAAAAATAAAGATTTGATGAAGTTTTTTCAGTCTCCTGTAAAATTTTCAAAAATGCAGATACTATAGTATTGCGCTGAACCCTCGTTTTGTTCGGAGCATACCTCCTAAAGTATAATGGCTACCAACTTGAAACTTTATTGGTGGTATATTTCATAAAGGAGAAGTGCAGTGCAAAATAACTACAACTCTTGCTTGCATACTTTTGGGGTTATTGCCCTTTGTTATTTTTGATACTTAGATTTTGTCCGGAGCATATCTCCTAAAGTGTAATAGCTATCAACTTGAAACTTAAGGGGTGGATAGATCTTACGAAGGAGAAGAGCAGTGCAAAATAACAACCACTCTGACTTGCGTAATTTTGGAGTTATTAACCTTTGTTATTTTTAATACTTAGATTTTGTCCGAAGCATATCCCCTAAAGTATAAAAGCTTTCAACTTGAAACGTTATGAGTGGATAGATCTAGTGGAGGAGAAGAGCAGTGCACAAGAACTACAACTCGTGCTTGCATAATTTTGGAGTTATTGCCCTTTGTTATTTTTGATACTTAGATTTTGTCCGGAGCAAATCTAATAAAATACAATAGCTATCAACTTGAAACTTTATGGGTGGAGAGATCGTATCGAAGAGGAGTGAAGTGCACAAGAACTGCAACTCTTGCTTGCATGATTTTAGAGTTATTGCCCTTTTTTATACTGAGATTCTGTCTGGAACAAATCTCCTTTAGTATAATAGCTATCAATTTGAAACTTTATTGGTGGATAGATCTCATAAAGGAGAAGTGCAAAATAACTACAACACTTGCTTGCATAATTTTGGAGCTATTGCCCTTTGTTATTTTTGATACTTAGATTTTGTCTAGAGCAAATCTCCTTAAGTACAATAGCTATCAACTTGAAACTTTATGGGTAATAGATCTCATGGAGGAATGGTTTGGCTACATTATTCAAGCAAAAACGGGATGATACCATGCGGCATTTATAACATATAACCAAAAAGGCAGGTGGCCGCTTAGGAGTTTTGAGGAGTATAGCTTTTTTGAAACTTTATGGGTTATAGATCTCATGCAATGCATAATAGCTACACCTCTTGCTTGCATAATTTTGGAGTTATTTCCCTTGTTTATTTTTGATACTTAGATTTTGTAGGGGGTAAATTTCTTAAAGTTCAAAAGAATCCTTTATATATTAGGCTTCAGTTTTACTATCAAGCTTTCGCGGCGGGGGACGGCCATGATGTCAGACATGGCTCTTGTTTCTCTCATTTCTCCTAGTCCAATGGTCAAAATTTACTGAAATTTCATATTATGGTAGTAAATAAGATGCCTTTTACTATAAACAATTTCAAAATTTTATACAAAAACTATATCATGGGAAAAAGCGGGGCTTAATGTTTGTTACCTATTTGTTAGCTCTCTTTGTCTAATATTTCAGTACGAGCAGGAAATGACAGAACTCTTTTGCAGAATGTCATTGTAAAATGTTCAACCCTTTACCCTATATTAACTGCCTCTCAAAAAGTATTTAGGGTAAAACAGTTAAGATTCACTGCAATGAATTTTAAAGTTTGTTGATGGTTAGAACTGACCGAGTAGAAGTTCAGCACTTTACAAGTATCACCATAATGTTGAAGTTAGTATTAATAATCAATACTCAAGTATCAGCCTTGTCGTTTTTAGAGCACTTTAAATGGGTACAGATTAAGATGATTAACTTTTCATGGATATGTAAACTTGGCTTTGTTCACTATCTTTGAAAAATATTGTACAAAACCAATCTATTGTTTGGCTATACTCAAAAGTGGAGAACATGTCTGAACTTTCTAGTACATTATCTGGCTAATTTCGCCTGAGACTCAGTGCGTATTCTATATATCTTCGGAATATTTCCGATTTCTTATTGCATAAGCCATTAGTAACTTATTTATATGTATATACACTGGTTATGTGTATATACATATAAATAAGTTACTAATGGCTTATGCAATGAGTGAGAACAAGAAATGATAGCTCAGTCGTTTAAGGTGTGCACTCACAATCATTCATCTTTGAGTTCAAACCTTCGACGCGTCATTTTTTTTTGGATACTTTTTTCGTCCCTTTTAAAAGCTCAAACTAAGGGAGTATCTTTTTTCTCTTTGATATCGGAAAACGACCACTTCCATTTTAATCCTTTTGCGACATCTCGGGTACTAAGAAGTCATTATCATAGTATAAAAGTGAATTATTATCCGAATTCATGTATCTTAAATCCCGATGAAAATATGTTTCCCATTATTTGAGAAAAGAACATAATTTCCCTGCTAAGTCTTGTTTCGAGCCCGTCCCCAAAACCACGAAGAAGAATAAAAACACAACCAAAGTTACCACATATGAACTCGAGATCAGTAAAGCTTCATTTGTTGTTGTTGTCTTATCATCATTATTATTATCTTGGAAGTATTAGTAGAATTCGTATTTTTGCTTGTATGTGCTAATATAATCTGAAGACTAAAACTTGTTACATTCACACTGAAAACGATAATTATTCATTTTTTCGAATGAATTTGATAGTGTTAAGTAGGTTAAAATTACAAGCTTTATAATAACTTTTCTTTTTTTTTTTTTAATGGCATTTTAATTGAATAGGCTAAAAACGTGAAAAACGCCAACTCTTCCGATAAAAAGTCAAAAGTGATTGTAAGACAGAAAAAAATACAAAATTTGAGTTAGAAAAATATAATGACTACTACTAGGTTTGCACTTGTGGTCTCTCGTACAAGGGTCAGATGTCTTAACCTCTACACCGCAGGTTTGATTAGATTCTCATCCGCCAGTAAACTCTTTATTCGTAAATCAAATTGGAAAAGTGGAAATCGTCGACCATCGGGATTTTCCGATTTCACTCACGAAGGAAAAAAAAAAAAATAGCAAAGGAATAACCACAAAAAGGTCCCGTTTCGCCTGATGGGTCACATGATCCATTAGCAAATCCAAGAACCTATAGAAGCAATCAATAGCTAACTTTTACCAATGATTGCACAGTGTTCCCACTGCTTTTTCAATCTGGGGGTATAAATTGGTATTTTACAGTTTGCATGTACCCCCTCTATATAACACAAAGAAGGCATTCTTGCAAAAAAAGGGGGTAAAGGCTTCAATTTATGGTTAAATCGCCCCCATTGGGGGGGGGGGGGGAACACTGATAGCAAACATTTTTTTTGACAATGCCTCATTCAGGGAGTATAATAAGTCTCTGACAGCTCTTGTTCTCTGAATGATTTTATAATGATATCAGAATCTAATTGAATGAGTGGGATGAGTTTTGGATGAAATTAAAGGGGCAATAAATATCGATAACTCGTCAAATTCAATGAGATTAGCGAAACTTTATTACCACCCTTTAGTACATGTAGCTTAATCTTCAGTTTGTGTGTCTTCATGGACCAAACAGCCATTCTAAAATCCAAACCAGCCAATAAAATTGATTTGATTTAATAAATTTCAATAAAATGAGAACGTTTTGAAAGAATTCGAAGTGTTTTTGGAACATTTTTGAGTGTTTTAGCGAATGTTTTAAATGCATTGGATGAAGCGCGGATCGAGCAATTTAGAATGGTTTTGATTGAGGCGAATGCCAAATTTACGAATTTGTTAAGTGTTTCAAATCAATACAGACTTTGTTTTATGGTAATCAATATAATTTGTTTAACATGGAAAGATTGAAAAAAAAAAAAAAATAATAATAATAAAAAAATGTCTAAGTGACTTTTATCTTGTAAAACATACCATATTTACTAAGTTACTAAAAGTTTAGAATAAGTTACGATAGGAAAAAATATGTGAAAATGTAATCGTTCAAGTACATCTTTACAGATATCGTTTGCAAACGCATTACAGTTAAGAACATCGTGAAATAGACAAAGTGAATGATTTTGAAATTATTTCGGAAAGAAATTGAATAAGTGTGTGGAGCAAACTTTTGTTCTAAATAAAAGGGAGGTAATCCAATATTGCTAATTTTGTTCAAGATGAACAAAATTAGTTATATTAATTACCTCCCTTTAATTGAATATACGTACTCTTCTGTTTGTACGTCTTCTTGGACACATCAGGCACTTGAAGGTCCACACAGCTAACAAAATCGTACTAGAATAAATAGATCGAATTGAATTTATGTTGAAATTCTTGAACGATTTTTATTAAATGTTTTCCAATGATTTCGGAGCGTTTTTGATCGATTTGTGTGTTTGAATGAATGAATGCATAAATGAATGAATGAATGAATGAATGAATGGAGCGCTGAGTGGATTATTAAGAATGATTTTGAACGGAATGATTGTTAATTTCACGATGTTTTTAACTGTACCTTAATTTCCCAAATTTCAAGAGGCGGCATTTCTGAACAACACCTTATTAACACGGTAAAGTTCCTTGGTCTACGCGTCTAATACGAATCCTTTTTGATACTGTTACGATATTGTAAACTTCATTTTTCAAATCCTTTGCTTCAGCTAGACGCTTTGAATTAAAACGGCAGCAGAGGTATAGAAAAATCATTTTACATTCTCGAAATTTCCAAATATAGATATACAGCGTTGTGTAGGTACCAACCAATGAGGCGGCGAAACCAGATATTTGTAGCGCAACTATATTTGTGGCGTTCTGAAAGTCTGGACATGCCACGCTGACCATCATATGTATAGAAATAATAAAGTGACATATGACGTAAATAAAAATTATTGTCATTATGTTTTCTGTTGCCGAGAATGTACGAAAGTGGACACAAACGCGTGTTGACTTCTTAATCTCAGCTTTGTGACATTTCACAATCCTCCTTATTTTGAAGTATATAAACAAGATAACTGAAACCACGCACAAAATTATCACTGTCACAAAAATATCTAGCCTCAGAAAAATCGCACACTGTCGAAATATCCTTACATCTTGTGAAAAAGTACCTCACACAAATAACTAACGGAACCGTGGAACAGACTGAGTAACAAAATCCAATATAAATCACAATGTTCCTTGTTTTCAATAGTTCTGGTGCTCTAAGAGGGAAAGACAATCGAGTATATCTTTCTATCGCTAATCCCACCGTCATAAGGCAACTACATATATACATAGTTGACCCAATGATAGCTCGAATATTGTTTAAAGCTCCAAAGAAGATTTACCCGATGATAACACAAATACAGACATAACAACCAATGCAAGGAAGAATAAAATGTTACAAACAACAGCGTTTATGGAAAATATTCTAAGAGACTTTGGCAATCTTCGGCATCGTTTCAAAATGATAGCTAACGGTATGTTAACTATAATAGTTATTGCAGATAGAAGAATCGACACTACCATTGTTTTATTGTATAAGGCTAGTATATTCACAGTTTACGTACTATTCTCCAGGCTATAAGTTGTCATCTTGATTATATTTCAAAAGCATCTCAAAGGTCACAAGCCTTCAGTTCCACGTTTAATCCAAATCTTTATCCAGGCTTTCACACAAATAGTTTTGCAGCTTGACCAGGACCAATTGATTTTAGCACACTTTCACCTGTAAAAGAAGTCGTTAATTTCAGTGTTGCTTACAATTCAACATTTTAAGAATTTGCGATTGCCCTTTCGTGATGCTATCCCCGAAAAGCGACAAAAATAACCTTGTAATTGGGTTACTTCAAACAAAAGAAATCAAAGCGATGACCACACCTTTTTCCTAGTATTTCGGAATTAAAACAAAATACGATCATAACCAACCCTCTAAAACCAACCTCAGTCCCGACTGCCCTGAACAAAGTATTGATGTAAGTTGTATTATCTTAATTCTAAAGAAGTAGGCATAAGTATATATAAAACGAAAATATGATGGCATAGAACTGCCACTATTTACAAATTTAATTTAAAATTGTCCAGATGTTATATTAAGTTGACACGAATTTTGTCCACTTTGTGCTCGGAACTGCTAACAATTACCAAAATTACCGAGTTAGATATTTTTCATACAATACATTAAGTACTTATTATATTTATCTTATAACCTCTATTTGCCTTGTTTTCGTCTATGTATCTAACCAAAATGCAAGTTTCTAAAATAACCACATTATGTCATTATTCTAAAAATACCCATGTGATATCATAAGAAATATCATACGAGATGATATCACACAGATATTTGTATAATTAATAGACAATAATCTAATAACTTTATCATTGATAACTTCACTGCAAAACTAATATGTCAATATATTAAGCTTCTAACCTGTTAACCTTTCAATACTTTGTCCAATCAGAAAATGTAAAGTTCTAATGTAGTAAAGAAATACAGTGTGTCTGTCCGTCCATTCGTTCGTCGGTCCGTTGGGACCTTTTCGTTTTCATAAATTTTTAGACCTCGAATCACGGAACTTTATACAACGGAAGCTTATGACCCAAAGAAACGACCATATATTTTTGGGACCGCAAATCTAAGCTCAAAGTGTTATGTATAAATGGATTTTCCCGTGTATATTTTTTGAATTAGTCTGGAAATTTCCGATCTCTTGACTATTAGGTAAACATGTATGTAGAATATTTTAGATTTTTCTAGAAAGGGTTTTTAAAAAGCGATTCAAACTCTAGAATCTTTCAATGTTCTATGCTATTCTAGATTGTTCTATGGTATTATTTAAAGAGATTCCTACAGCATTCTTTTCCGACGTTTGTCTCTCACCAATGGGTAGATAATCGTAAACCTATGTGAGATAGCAGTCGGAGGCTAGGAAAGGATGTAATGGTAGTACAGGTGAAAGAAATACCAGGAATACATTGTTAGGTGCTCCGACCGCCGCGATACTGTTGAATGATGTTGAAAGCGGCGTTAAACTCCATTCAATCAATCAATCCTACAGCATTCTTTGTTCACTTTGTTTAGAATAATGGCTTCATTTAGTAGTACTGTGTTAAAGTAAAAGGGGATTTTTCGTTATATTAAAAGTGTGTTTAAAAGTGTTTTAAATGTCAAATTCGGATACTTTTTGACTCATTGTTTGTGGACCAGAAACCTAATTCAATTGGATCTGAAAATTAAAACTAAGTTTAAACATTCAACGTATTGTAATTTGTGGTTTTTTTTAGTATTAATTTTATATTGTCATTCATTCTGTTGTTATTGTCAATAAATATTGTTAATTGTAAAGTTTATGTTATCTTCTTTGTTCTTGTTACATTGGCACGTAACAGAATTTGGGGGCTCGGTCGTAGATACGAACATAAGACAAACAAGCAAATAAAACAAAACAAAACAAATCACAACGTTGAAAATGTAGCAATTTTCATTCGCAACTTAGAAAAGAACAAAGCACTGATTATGATACTGTAAAAGAACTCATTCTCAAAAGTTAAGATCTGGTTTCAGAAGCATACAGGTAACAAATAAGAAGATGTAGAAAAGAATCTGGCCAGACTCACGTTGAATTCGCAATAAACGAAGAAAACATATTGAAAGGTGGTGCTATTCTAAGAAAATAGACCAAAATTATAACCTTAGAGAACTTACAAGTATTGAACAATTCTAAAATTGCATTCAATCTGACATTGAGTCACATAAGATGAAAAAAATGTTGAAACTATACATGAAGCAGCTCGTTTAGCTGATGATAACTACCTTACAGTCAATAATGATTTCGTTAATAAAGCAAAACCTGCTTCCTCACATCCCCAAAATAAATCTATGTCTGGTGATTCACCTAGCATGCCTAGTCAATCGAATTCACCTGAACCAAAGTCTACTGGTGAAAACCAATGTTCGAGATCCCTTATCTCAAGTACATTGTACTTTTTGTTATAAACCAGGTCACCTTATTTCAGAATGTTTTAGATTAAAAAGGAAGAAGGAACTGGGTAAAGCAAAAAATCTATAGGGCTCACCAGCCTTCAACCAATATCACAGCCTTCTTTTGAGTTAAATTCAATTGTTAAGGCAGGACCAAATTCTGATTCCTGTATGGAGATTTTCTAACAGTTCATGTTAGATGGTTTTGTATCAATTTCAGGTGATATATGCCCACCTACCCCCATTAAAATTTTAAGAGACACAGGAGCTTCCCAATCTCTTATTTTAGCAGATGTTCTGCCTTTTGCTGAAAGGACTTCGTCTGGTACTAGTGTCCTTAATCAGGGTGTAGAGCGTGGTGTTATTAATGTTCTTCATTAGGTTCATATGTCCTCAGATTTCGTTACTGGTTCTGTGGTTGTTGGTGTTAAACGTTCTTTACCATTTAAAGGTGTACATTTATTTCTAGGCAATGACTTAGCTGGAGATAAGGTTATTGTTAATCCTCTTGTAACTGACACATCTAATGTAGGTCAAACAGATGATCCTATTTTGCAGGAATTACCTGATTTGTACCCTTCATGTGCAGTTATGGCTAAAAAAGCTTATTTGAAAAATTCAAATGATATTGACTTAACAGATACTTTTGTTGGTCAATATTTCAATGACGAGATTGAAAAGTCTTTTAATCTTAGTCTGCCTGTCTACTCAGACAGACTCGACAAAATTTTCAAAGTCACGGCTAACCCAGGAACAGCAAAATGATCCTGAGATTTCAAAGTTAATTGATAGGGCATAACCCGGAAAAGAAATGTCTCGGAACCCTGTTCGTTACTATAAAAAGAATGGTGTTCTGATGATAAAATGGCGACTATTTGATGTCCAAGCTGATGATGATTGGTCTGTTCACCACCAAATTTTTGTTCCAAAGTCATATCGCCATGAATACTTAGTATTGCCCATGAAATTTCAATGTTCTGGTCATTTAGGTGTAAACAAGACTAATCATAAGATTATGACCATTTTTTTGCCTGAACTTAAATTGGACGTTTCCAAATATTGTTAAAGTTGCCACACTTGTCAAATGATAGGAAAACCTATCCAAATAATTACAGTGGGTTCGATCCCCGGTGGCGGCATATATCCTTTCCGACGTTTGTCTCTCAGCAATAGGTAGATAATCGTAAACCTATGTGAGATAGCATTCGGAGGCTAGGAAAGGGTGTAATGGTAGTACAGGTGAAAGAAATACCAGGAATCCATTGTTAGGTGCTCCGGCCGCCGCGATATAACTGCAAGATTTTTTAAAGCGGCATTAAACCCATTCAAACAAACAAACAAACAAACCAAGTAATTATAAAAGCAAGGTTACAACCAATTCAAGCTTTTGATGAACCTTTTAGTCGGATAATAATAGACTGCGTTGGTCCTTTACCGAAAACTAAGTCAGGTTCTGAATATTTGTTAACAATTATGTGTGCTTCTACTCGCTTCCCAGAAGCAATTCCTTTAAGAAACATTAATGTTTCTTTATAATTTGTTAAGGTCAAAGTGATGATGTCGTCGAAAGTTGTAAAGGAGGCGCCGAAGTATGGAGTCGCCAAGGAAAGCGTCAGAGTCGATGGAGATTGAAATAAGGATGCAAAATGATGATTAACGGTCGCGGAAACTTGAAATAATATTGCATAAGAGTCTCAAAAACCTGTAATGGTGTCGCCGAGGCCTGAAAAAAGAAGTTCTCGAAGATGGCAGCAGAGTCGTCGAAGTTTTTAGATGATTCGCCGAACTTGAAATGGAGTAGCCAGACTTTACAAGTGAATCACCAAATGTTGAAATGAAGTCATGGGTTGTCGCTAAGAGGTCACTAAAAATCTAAAGATTGAAATGAAGTCAAAATAGGTTAAAGTGTCGCTCTAATATTCAAGTGGTTGCCGAGGATTGCAAAGCCGTCACAAAATGCAATGCAGTCGGCGCAGGTCGACATTAAGCCAGCGGAGGTTGAATAAGAGTCACTAAAGGTATCAATGTAGTCACTAGTATATTGGGATTTAGCCATCATTAGTTCAATAAGAGTGATCGGAAATTTCAATGGAGTCGTCATTATGTGTTCAGATAGTAACTTTGTGAAATTGACACTTACTTAGATATTTATCACCAAATCACTCGCTCAGCACTACATTCATCCCACGATTCAAAAACGCTCCGAATCTGTTCAGGAACACTTCGAAGTTACCAAAAAAATATCATATTTTCATTTAAATGGAAATCATTCTACGATGTTAATGACTAGTGTGGGATTTTCAGTATCTAAGTGGACTGTGAAGACACAAAAACTGAAAAACGTAGACTTTAAGCATTGAGGCACAGGGGTTCGTTCTACTAAACTTCTTATGAAAAAATAATCGTAAGTCAAAATCAGAAATTTTCCCTGGTGTTTTCATTCATTGTAAGATTCTGTATCGCAATGTCTCATTAGCACCGTCTTTTGAAGACGATTCAAATTAGGTATTGCATGGCAGAATTCAATATATAGCTGAATTTGCGCCACGAAAAGCGTGCATCCCCGGTGACCAAAATGCGCTGAGTTGTAAACCAACAAGGAGGAGGACTGATACATTTAAGATATCTTAAAACCAATTGTAACTAAATTTTAGTCACATATGTATATTCAAAACTACGTGAACTATAGGTTAACCACGCAATTCGAATGTTTATAAACAGACTTTCGACGAGTTAAGTTGGGACGTTGCAGTTTTGGGGAGACAACTCGCCTTGAAAAAAATTGTGAAAAATTGCCTTGTTAAAATCAACTTTATATGAAGATGCACGTGCACAATGGAAGGCTTTTTTTAAAACAATTGTAATTTTGTCATCCTACACGCAGGATGTCTTGAATTCAAAATAAAAACGTTCGTGGAACATTTCAGAAACACAAGACTGCTAAGAAAGGTTCACTTGCTAAACCTTTGCAAATGTTTTTGCATCCTGAACTGCATGGTTTGGCAATTATTACGAGGGACAAAATGAAAAAAGGACATGCGTTCAGAATAATGAATCACAAACGATCATCCGAGAAATGGTAGTCTGCATTACCGTATAAAGTATATCGAATGAGTGTTTCACACGTGTGCTTCGTTATTCCAACAAAGTACGGGCGACGTTGATAGACCTATCACAAGCCCTGCATTCAGGATGACAAAACGAGCAAACATTTTGCTATTTATACCTTGCATTGCTCGCATGTGTATGAGCTAACCGTTTGCTTCGCCGTGTTGTCCTGAACGCAGGGCTGTCACGTTCTCTTCGTCACGAAAGGGAATGTTTGAGTTCGGGTTATATCGTTGTTAGTACAAAACTATCATATAATGGATGCTTATAAAAGGTAGTCATCTTTCGGTTATTTGAACGTTGCTTGGAAAGGAGAAAATATGTTTTTTTATTTACCACTTCGGTAAAAACTGATACGGGTTGACGAATCATATCCCAAAATAATAAGATTTGCCACTTGGATGCGATTTCTCTCCTTTTCAGTTTACTTTTCTGCACTGTTAACTGTCTGTTCGTTTTTCAGTATTCTTTTTAGAAAAATTCAAAATGATATGTTACTTTTGCCTGTAAAGATCCCATTCATTACGTTTGTTACCCGTTGTGAAAACGGAAAAGGAGACAACGTAGAAAAAGGACAATTTCAACTTATCAAAAATTCATTGTCTCTAAATTTCTATCTTTATTTCATTCCCTTTATGTGTGTTTGTGAGAGAGTGAAAACGATAATTCGATAACAATTATTAATATTCCATCAATAGCTTTGCTAACATTGAATATTTCAATAAGGAATGATTTTAAAAAAGCTTTCGTATTATTCGAAGAGTGTATGTATTCAAGAGTTACTGCGTCTGCTCCTTGACCAAGAAGTCCCGAGATCGGGTATAGATACCGGCGATTGTACTTTTTTCCTTTATTTACGCACTGAAACTGTTGAACTCTTTTGTGACCCACATAATCGAGAGGGATCAATGTTATATTTAGGACATTGTTTCCAAACCATTGTAAGATATATTAGGTTAAAATTATCAACATATTCACAGAATTCTAAAATCTTTAAAATCAATAGAAAGTCATGTTTTCTTTTATTTTTCTCAATCGAGTAACAAACCATCTTATCTTCCGTGGCAAACTGAAATGACATATTATATCTATATGTAATTGCCTCATATGGAAAATGAGTTTATGGGGGAAATCCTCATGTTTTGATCAGGATAATGGATGTGCATGTGGCGGATCCAGAGGGAATGGGGTGTTCAGTCTTTCACTGGGTAATTCGGCAAAACTTTGGTAATGATGTGAAATGACTTCCCATCCCCCTTAAATGTAGTTTAAACCCCATTACAGAAATCCTACAACTGTCATAGGCGTTACCAAGTGTATAAAATTACAAATGGATTTTATTGTTGATTGGGAATTCAGGGGACGTAACAATGTCTGGACAAAATCTAATTAGAGTAGTAAATTCTGGGGGTACTGTATTTCAAACTTATGAAATTGACTGAGAGTGTCTAGATACATAAACCTTTCTTTATTAATTTCAGTCGTACGATAGTTGGGCTAATTTTCTTTTGACATATTTCGATTTTATTTGATATAAGTGTTTGCTTTTTTTGCCTTCAAAAAAAATATTCACTGTTTATCTTTGAGGAGGATTTAGAGCAGAATGTCCACTTGTCACTTATTTATGCCCTTACTAGAAAGTTTATTATATTTTCATGTTTTCCATATCTATGGCTATAAATATATGTTGATTTAGCACACCAGTATTGTGATTGGACGGTGTAATAAACAGTTTTCTTTTATATTTTCGAAAACATGGCCTCCTTAAGAAAAATGTAAATATTTTTAAAATATGCGTGGAAAGCTATGTTGATAATTTCACTTTATCTGTGCATACAAATGCTCTAAAATATACATCTGTTTCGCGGATATCTGGATATCCCCCGAAACTGTAACGGCCCTCCTTAATATAGATAAATTGGGACCAACGAAATTTTGCTGTCACGGTCTCTGACTATACTGAAAGATCAAATAAACGCAAAACTACTGACATTTTTGCCATCCTGATATGCATCGGTAAACGCCATGTGTCAACGCGTAAATGTAACATGCATTCGAAAGCGACTTCATCATGAAAAAACTAAAATTTAAACAACTACAAGCATTGGATATCGGTAGGGAGAAAAAAGTGTTTTTCGTGATAAGTTTCTTTACTATTTCAGTGTACAGGTGATTACTTTTGTAATCAAGTACCGTTATCTCACGTTTGTTAAATTCCAGATCTGTCCAGCCCTACTCCTGGCTATATTAAATTTTCCCATGTTTTCGAATACCGCGGTTGGACTATAGACATAGAGACCCGAGTGCAAAACAAAAATTTAATGGTAACCGAATCCGACGTAACCCTCTTACTTTTGTTATGCAGTTGCGTCTCTACAAAACAGTTAAGAACATTGTGTAATTCACATTGCGATTTAAGAGTGCTCTGGACGATTTGAGTGTTTTGAATGGTTGACAAAGCAAGTTAATTTCACAGTGTTCTTAATTGAGATGAAAAGTTGAGATGAAAAGTTTGTAGACCACCTGCTTCCTTTAATTTTGTAGTACTTTAAAAGTTAAGAAGAACGCTTTTTAAACATCAATCCATGTTTGAAAGAGCATTTGATCTCTTAACTACAAAGGTTGCTGAAATCAGCAGTCTTAAGTCAAGTGCATTTGTTTGCATTTCTTTTTCATCTTAAATACGCTGTAAATATGTGTACTTTAAGACTCGCAAACCCAGTTTATTAAAGGTCATAAGGGCCTTATTCTCTCGCTCAGCAATTTATGCCAAACACTTTTTCTAATTATTCGAAATCGCTCAAAAATCGTCACAAGCACTCAACGATTTATTCGTACATTTTTGTTGGCTATGTGGATTGTTCCGCGTCTGATTGGTCCATGAACATATATCAATCTATTAATAGAATGATTCAAGGATGCTTATTCTATGGAGGCAATGCAATATCGCTTTTATAAAGCATTTTTATTATCATTCAAACCTCGCTCATGTATTTACTTTCCAAATTCATTTCAAATTCGTTACCTTATTAATTTCACGATGCTGTTAACTATATTTACATAATTGTTTCACCTACAATCAATCAACGATAGATAAAAGTGTCCAAAAACGAGTTTGTCTATATTCTTTACACTGTAAGGGAGATATCATAAAAAAAATTGATAAAAAAAAGATATATACCTGAAAACGATAACAACATACCGAATGTCAACTTGGTGTGAGTAATGTGCTTAGACAGGTGTTTTGGAAATATTTGGTACGGGCAGAGGTAAAGAAGGACGGACAGATGTAAACCACCCATGTCGCTTAGGGATGACAAAAACAGTGCAGCAGCTTGACAATTATATCCCGCTTTGCACGCAAGTGCACGTGTAGAGCGTGATATAACTGAAAACAGTTTGCACCGTTTTGTCATATCGAACGCAGGACAGCATTCGGAACATCACACGGCTTTTTCCGTAAACTACAACAGACCTCGGAAGTATGTAAGGCGGATGGGTATGTAACAAAATCTTGCACTTTGTTAGGCGGAAACAGTGTAAGAAAAACTAGAACTGTAGATTAATATCTTTAGCTGCAAAATCTTAATTTTTGAGAATGACGAATCATTCTCAAATATTAAGATTTTTTCATCCGCAATTTAAGATTCTTAAGATATTTATATAAGGGTACGATTGTTTCACGTCGGTGACTTAAAAGAGAAGCATTGACGACGCGGAATGTTTCGAGGGTTAACGCCAATATAACTGACGTCGCCGAGTTTTTCCAAGGGTTTCCCGTAATTTTTAAAAATAGTCCGTCTATGTACATCCGACGTTGATCGTGAGATTGGCCGAGTGGTGTTCCGAATGAGGTAGGGGTATCACAAGAACACTGCCTACGGGTGACTAGACTGGTCCCTCTGTCGATTATTTAAAATCAAACCACTGAAAGCATTAAAGATGGACGTTCTGGTGGCATGGTGGCGATTAAAAGAAGAAAAATGCTATTTAGATATCTTAATGAAAAACTTTTCGAAACAAGTTTTTAACATTAGTGCATTTTTTGTCATTTCAAGTCCGTTCAGAAATATTCCACTGAAGGCTGTACAGAATGGATGGATACTTTATAGGAATCACACTTACAACCGTAGAATTCACAAAAGCTATTGTATAGTTGATGGTGATAATTTGTAACAACCTAACCACACACGTGGTCTTAGATTCCAATATAAAGTGCAATTTCATGACAGAAAGGTGCAAGATTAAGGTGGTACCAGTTAAAACGCTGAACTGGTCCACGTTATATAAGCCGTGTATGAGTATAACCTAGACACGAATATGTAATTGGGACAGTAACCATTCTATCAAAAAGCCAGTTAGTTGTTGTCTCCCGTTGACCATAGGAGAACATAATAGGCGGATCACCACTTTGTCCTTATTTATTCTTGCGCGAAAGTCTAGTACGCGTGTGCGAAAGTTTTTAGACATCCTTAATAAAAATGGGTATCATGATATTCTACAAATTGTATAGAATCATTGTCTCTCGCTGTTTTCGAAATGTACAGGGTGTTTGTGGGAAAAGAATGTCAAAAAAAAGAGAAGCATAAACGTTAGTGGGCATGACTTTTTTTCGAAAGCTTGTGAACGTAAACGTCCAACAAAAAACCTTCTGATCTAGCTGACAGTGGTACATGGTGGGCGAAAAATTTAAAATCCGAAAGGAGCCTGAGTTCATAAAAAGTTTTCAGTATAAGTTGATAATTTGATGGAAAAAATATTTAAGTCAATTTTCAAGTGAAGGCATTAAGCAATACAAGTGATATCATATAATGTCAGTGTTTTTGTGCAACTACGTCGGCAACAGCGTCAAAGCTGAATAGCAATACTTCGGACCAAAACATGTCAAATTATAAATCAAGGTCCAATGACTATCTGTTATATATATTAAGGTTTATGTAAAGTGTTTGAGACAAAATATTAAGGGCACTTCATTTGACAAGAAAGGTTAGTATGTCAAGGTTTATATTATATATCAAAATGAAGCTATTTATGAACACAATCAGTTAAGCATCATAAGATTACCATAGCTATAACAGTATAGCCAAAACATGGTGGAAAGGGGTCATTTTGTACAGAACAAGCAACTGCATTTCGGTTGGATAAAATTGGCTCATATTTTAACAAAATACAGCAGGGATCATTTTTGGGCGAGATCTGTGTATATTCTCTCATTTTTCTGCCAGAAATCTCATTCAAATTGGCTAAATGAGAGAAAAATCTCACAGCAAAATGTATTTTAGAAAAGGATTTGGTTCAATTTGCCATCGAAATCTTTGTATTTCTCATAAGTTCCGACTGAAGGAGATTTTTTGCACATGAAATTCTAAGCCAGAATTGTCCCTGTACAGGCATAAGTACTATCCAGGTACTACTACAACAGTTGGTAAAAAACTTGGACTCCAAACGTAGTTTTACAAACAATTTATTTAGACTTATTTGATACACACATATGTCATATACGTCGTTCTATTTTTGTAAAAGTGTAGATCTATGTAGGTCTGGTGTAATAACACAACATAACAAGAGCAATGCTGGGCGTGGCATTATACGCCCGAAGCTCAGAAATAAATGGGTGATGTTTTGAACTTTTTATTGATCATTAGAATGTATTTTCTAGCAAACACTGTAGTTCTACTAAAATATTCACAAATTCAATCGGATTGAGATAATGTAATCAGACACCCTAGCTATAAGTTCTACATACATGTGAAGTTTCAACATCGTAGTCATTGTATTTTGAAAGTTATGGACCGGACACGAATTTGCAAACTGAATCAAACAAAGGGAAATAATTCAAAAGATAAAATTGGTAGAGTTAGCGTTATTGCGCTCTGCACATCCTAGCTATGAGATCTATACACATGTGAAGTTTCAAGACCATGGGCCTTATAATTTCAAAGTTATGGACCAGACACAAATTTGCTAAATGAATCAAACAAAGGGCAATACCTCAAAAATTACAAATGGTAGAGTTGTGGTTCTTGCGCTCTGCACACCCTAGCTATGAGATCTATACACCTGTGAGGTTTCAAGACCATAGGCCTTATAGTTTCAAAGTTATGAACCGGACACGAATTTGCTAAATGAATCAAACGAAGGGCAGTAACTCAATCAAAGGACTGAAGGTCCTGAAAGTCGCCATGAAGATGATACCATGATATTTTGGAACGTTGGTTATATGTGATCAATAACTCAGATTTTGAGACAAGAATAACCCGACAGTATTGTTTACAGGCAAACAGATGATAAGAGATCACAATAGGTCACCCCCAAGCACTTACCGATCTAAAAACAGCTGAATTACAAGCTCGTTTTATTCAGGTTGCTGTTCAATTTCAGATGCTAAGCCTTTTCTATCAATTCAAGGGTTCTGTTTGGCAGATTCTAAGCAGAATCTGACTGATTGAATGTAGTTTTACAGCACCTTTAACAGTATGTCATATTGTGATGGATGCAACACCTACACATCGATTTCCCACCACTATTACCACATCCTGCCTGAGCATCCAGTGTTTTATTGCACTTAGGTTTATGATTATCAACAATTAATCAAACGGCGAAATTTTGGGGTGATACAATTTGAAAAGAGTTGCAGACGACGAAATATATTAACTCTTTCCCAAACAACATTTTTTTTCACTTTAAATTTCTTTAAATTTATAAACTCCTGAGAATCAAAATCCAAAGTCAATTTCCAGTTCAAGATGTCTCAATTGTCAAATGAATTTCATAGAGAATATCAATTTAAAACAAAAACCTGGTTCAAATTCCTGATAATGTTCATTAGGTTTAGTTTGTAGATCTAGTTTTTGTTTCAAACTTCAATGGTCAAGACAATTCATATTAATATATATGCGGTTAGTGGTCCAAGCAATTGGACAGGTATGAAAAGTATAAACACTACCAAAAAAACCAACCTCTGAATAATCGTATTTAAAAAAAAAAAAAAAAAGAAAAACAAAAACGAGCTTATCACCTCAGTTCAAAACGAAAGTAAAACCTAACTGACTGATTTGACATCGATGTTCAGAATCTAATTCCGTTCGCAAATAGCACCTTTGAATTCTTATCAACCATATCTTTACTTGACCGGTTCAATGTAAACCGGTATCGTGTAGAATTGAAAAGTTGTGTACTGGATTATCAAAATCGTAGTATCATAAAAGCGGTTACAAAATAAAATTAGGTCAATACAATGGAAGCCCTCGGCTCAAGCACTATCAGAATTTTTTTCTTATATTTTTCTTGCCCACGCACTAATTAATTCATCAAATACAATGAAGGAATATTTGCGTGGAAGTAAAATACAAAACGGTTCCGTTTTTGTTTACATGTATAAATCTGGGGCGTCAATCTTTCCAATATGGCGGTCAATAAAATTTGAAGAATCCTCGGCGTACGAATTTTGCAACTCAAATTTACTTTTGACATCAAGATATCTATTATGAAGTTTTCACAAGATTGTGTTTATCTTCAAAGGGAAAAATATAAGTCAAAGTATTACATTAAACGAACAAAATAGCTGCTTTTTTAAAAACTGTCTGCACCATGTTTTGGTGTCATTGGGTCCGGTGCAAAGAGATAGAGTAAATTCCAGAAAAAAGTAGTTCTTTGCCTAAACCAGTATACACTATCACCATATACACCCCCAGCTAATCGCAATAAGTCTGCCATTTTGACAAATGGCGACTTAAAAATTACAAAAGGTAGAGTTGTGATTCTTGCGCTCTGCACACCCTAGCTATGAGATCTATACACCTGTGAAGTTTTAAGACCATAGGCTTTTCAGTTTCAAAGTTATGGAACGGACACGAATTTGCTAACGGACAGACAGACGGACAGACAGACGATGCAGACGATAACATAATACGACCCTTCGGGCGTATAAAAAGGACAGTAATAGTTTATATAAATGTAAGGTTGTTAAGCAATCTATCAATTTCTATTTCAAAAAATGTTGAATATAAAGTTCTTATTGCTGATGTTGCACCATACCTAACAATTTTTTTTTTTGAAAAAAAAAAGAGAAAAAGATCTTATCGGTTTGACATGTATGTTTGGCTATTCAGTTATGATATGGGGCCTCTTATGTTGTGCAACTGATTGTGCTCATCTACAGCTTCAATAAGAATATTGTTTAGCTAGACAAACTGCCGTTTTTTTTTGTAAATAAAAGCAGCTCTGAAATTGGTTAAAAATTCTTTACATGAACCTTTAAGTAAAATAGACATTATTCACATTTAGTTTTAAAAAAAGCTGTTTAAATTTGAATTTACATATTCACTTTTAAAACTAAACTATTTTCTATCTTCATTGTTATTTTTCCATATTAAGTTCTGGTTCGTGTATCAAGGACACTGGTGACTTGGTTCCACTTTTATCTGTCGAGGCGTAGGAGTCATGGTGGTTTGGGGATATCTGCTGCCATGCCATGAACTTTTTCCATGAAAATAGGCATATTTCCAGCGCTAGCTGTAAAAACTCCACAAAACTTAGCAAGGAAGCTCCCATAAACAGACCCATAGCTCCACCAATATCGGACAAAAACCTAACACTCTGAAACAAAGATTGAAATTAATTACATAATTATATAAATAATTCCATTAATAAAAGGAAAAGTGATAATCGTAATTTATCAGTCGAAAAAGGAAAACCATCTAGGTAGTGTGTAAAGTGTCGACTCTAGTCAGACTGCGTAGATTGCGAAGACTGGCTTGGGTCGATATTTGCTTCAAATTTTACTAATTTTCTGAATCTAGACATATGCATTTGCCTTCCCGTGAAAGAATTTTCGAAATTTTACCTCTATTTGGCCTGAACTAGACCCGATCTCTTATTCAAATAATTGTTTTTACGGAGTGCTGCAAAATGTGAATGTTTGAATATAAAAGATTAAAGTTTTCTTTCCGTTGTAATACTACAATAAAGTGAATCATGTTAATTATTTTAATTATGTATAAACCATGTATTAAGGCAATTGCACTATATACTCCAATTAACGCAGTGAAAGATACACTCGACCCTTACAATTGCAATTCTCTTAATCGAAGAAACTTTTCAGATACTGGGCTAAACATTAAAGCTTCAAGTCTGCTTTCTACGCGTAAAGATTACATATCTTTTTTTCAGATCGTGTATTAACTAGTTATCGAAATTGAATGGCATAAAATTGAACAAATGATTCACAAATAATCGCAAATTTTGAAAATCGTGGAGGTACTTATGACCAAAAACTTACTTCTGCCAAGTAAGTCTCCATTTTTAAACGAAAACGGCGTGGTCGGTCTTAGTTGAGAGGGTTGATGGTCTTCGTCGAGTCGCTGTTTGTCGGCTCAGAATCAGAACTGCGTTCTTGTTATCGTAAATGCTTTCTAAAACATTTTATTTTCTAATAGATCGAATAGCAATGTTTTGATGTGGATAGGGTATGAGGGCTATTCGAGTTCCTACAACACAACTCGAAGGTCGGGGGTTTCCCGAAAGACTTATTGCAATTTATACAGAAATAAAGTGCAATAGAATTCCACACGTGAGAAAACTAGACACCGATTATAACGTGACCATCGGCAGGTAGGCAATTTCGATATTATGGACTTTCAAATAAGGTTTGTATGAAATAGAGACACGTTGTTTTATTAGTTTGTTTGAGTGGGGTTCAACGATACCTTTAATATTATCGCAATTATATCGGGTCGGCCGGTGCACCTTTCTGTGGTTTCCAGTCGTTTCTCATTCCAGTACAATCACAAGATTTCCTCCGAGCCACCAGCTGCTTATCCGTCTTAGACATACAGTTAGTTGCACCGTGAAATTGACATTCATCTCAATCAAAACCATTGCAAATCGCTCACTCAGCACTCCATTCATTCCTTCCAAACATTCATTCAAACCGCTCAAAACCCACTAAATGACTAAAAGGTATAAGATCAACAACTACCTTCAAAATCAATAAAGCAAGACCCAAATCGCGATTTCATTGACATAATTGCGATTTTAGGCGCCTGATTGGTTCTTGAAGAAATAGGAAGCTATTTTTAGAACTTTAATGCATCTTTCATTAAAGGAAGGTAATAAATATCGCTGCTAATTTTGTTCATCTTGAACAAAATTATTAATATTGGATTACCTCCCTTGATTTAAACCCAAACTCGCTCCACGCACTTATTTCATTTCATTCCAAAATCATTCTGAAATCGGTCATCTTGTCAATTGCACGAAGTTCTTAACTGTACTGCTTATCATACATTGGTTGCATTCGGAACATCGCTCGGACTTTTCCGTAAACTGGAAAGTACCTCGGACGTAAGTGTAGTAATTTTGGGTCATTTTTCAGTAATTCGGCCCCTGGTGGTACTTTGGTTAATACGCTCGAAGAATAGTCTATTCCTTTAAGGTTTTCGATCGTCTGTGGAGATCATTTTGGTATGTTATAATTTGAAAGCAAAACGCAGTAAAACACTGCGTTTTGTTTTCAAACCATAATATGCCCAATTTTAACCTTACGTTGATTTTATTTTTCGCAACGTCATCCTCCGTTATGTATGTGACGTCATATAAACCCACGTGCAAAATGACGCGCTTTCATGGCTGCGCCCATATTATTCCCGAGGTCTATTCCGTAGAATCGCCGAAGGTTCCCGAGTGACATTCGTTGCTGAGAGAAAAATAACTCGTGTCACAATGACTTTCGTAAAATATCGGATACCGGGTTGCCGTTCCTTTTCTATCGAAATTCAACATTTTGTCGTTTCAATTTTAGTTTATACATAGTGAAGTCTGTTTAGAAAGTATGTTACTTTTTCGCTATGACACATGACGATTACCGATGCAATTCAAAGGATGCTAAAATATCAGTAGTTTCCTTGATCTTTCAGTATAGTCAGAGACCGTGACAGCAAAAAAATCGTTGATTTCGATTTGTTTTTATAACTCGTCGAAAGTCTGTCTATAAACATTCAAATAGCGTGGTTTCCCTATACTTACCTCGTATAACGGTTCTTGTGATATACTCTCGTAATTAAGATCCTCAAAATATATCAGGACTTGGAGAAAGTTGTTTCTGTACCTAGTTGAAGAGAGTATTTATTGATTTCATTGAGGTATGAAACTAAAAACCTAACCACATTGTATGAGTATGCAAAGCGGATTGATATATGAGTGTGAATAGGTTTTAAGGTTCATACCTCTTTGAATAAATGAATATAATCTTCATATCTTAAACTTTAATTTCTTGAAGAAAAATATTACCCTAAACTGTATAGATTCCGCGGAAGCTTACGAAAAAGTTGCGAAATCAAAATTGAGCACTGAGCAATGAAACCAATTTTAGCCAATCAGAATGGACGCAAACAACTAGAATTAAATTATCATGATATGAAGAACCTATTTTTTATTTTAGGAGGTATGAAATTAAAATACACTATTTGAATTCAGTTCAGCAGATCTATACATGACTAGGCCGAGGTTTTAAGATTCTCATCTCGACGAAATAACATAAATATTCTTTTCACATTTTTTTGAAATATCATGATACAAAAATATAAAGATATCTCCGTGAGTAGACTATATTTTATATATCGAAGAATGAAAGGAATTTTTCATCGAATCAGAATGCACGAATTTTGGAACCAAAAAAGATTTTTAAATTTGGTATATCGAGTTTGAATGTACGAAAAGTGGTCAACTCAGAGTATTGAAATATTAGTGTAGTTTATTATTATAATAATTTTTTTTTTTCCGAAGAAAGACCGACCAAAATTCTTGTCCTAATATGCATATCTAGTGGCTGAATTAATTTGTTTATTGTCGTTTTTTCAAGAGACTATATTCTCGAAATTAAATGAAAAAGAAAGATCTTCACCAAGTCTTTTCATGTGTAAAGAGTACTTTAATCCTGGTCATGTGCATTTTCATAAAAATCAAAACACTGAGATCGCTTTATTCACTTATTAAGCGACTTCTGAGTCCGTTTTTAAAAAAAAGTTATGATTCAAAAGAAGGAAAGTCAGATGGTAAAGAATGTCAGACTTCACATATGTGCAGTCTGATCTTTGTCTACATCTCCTACCAAAGCAGGAATATTCCGGGTAAGTCATGACAATGGCTAAGTCTTAGAGGACTCACTTTTCGCTCATTTCAAAGTCGAAGGTGTTGTTCCTTAGATGACCACAAGCTACACTCAGTGAGGAAATGTTCATACTACAGGCGTTGGAGAGTAAAACATTTTTCTGGAAAACAAAGATTCAGAGATTAGTTTAACGGCCGTAATAGTTAGAATTTACTATTGTTACACTCATTTCAAAATTGAGTAAAGTCTCTTGTTGATGGCGCCAAGCCACACTCAATGAGGAAATGTTCAAACTACAGGCATAGGAGAGTAAAACATTTTTCTGTAAAAAAAGAAAGATTGAGAATTTAGTTAACCGACCGACTGTGTTGAAATTTACTCCATTTTGACTTATTTGAAAGTTTAAGGTGTTGTTTGTATATAGATGACAAGCTACACTCAATGAAGAATAAATTATTTTTCTTGAAAACAACGATTTTTTTTAGAAAATATCACCAGACAAAACTACCAAACCCGTTTTACTTAATCTAGTTCAAGATAAAATTAATCGGGTTCGAAACCCCATCGCCCTTTAAACTTGGGCAATATGTTCTATGGTGGCATATTGTGGTATTGACAGCTGCTATCTCGCCTTTTTAACGATTAATGCCCACTACAGTTAGTTACATCGTGAAATTGACATTCATCTCAATCAAATCAATTCCAAATCGCTCACTCAGCACTCCATTTATTCATTCCAAACACTCACTAAAAACGCCCAAAAACGCTTCAAATGACTAAAAAATATAAAATCAACAACTAACTTCAAAATCAATAAAGCAAGAATAAAATCGCTGACATGATCGGAATTTAAGGCGTCTGAATGGTTCTTGAAGAAATAGGAAGCTATTTTTAGAACTTTTATGCATATTTCATTAAATGAAGGTAATAAATATCGCTAATTTTGTTCTTCTGGAACAAAATTAGCAATATTTGATTACCTCCCTTGAATTTCACTCAAAACTCGCTCCACCGCTCATTCCATTTCATTCCAAAATCATTCAAAAGCGTTCATTTTGTCAATTTCATGATGTTCTTAACTGTAAGTACTCACACCAAGGTTAAGTAAATAGTTAGGAATTCCAAATTCTATAAATAGAAAAAATCACTTTGATAAGTTTGCTTTCGTATATATGTTTACAAAAAAAGAATCTTGAAGCGAGGCAAAAAATATATATCATTCCGAAAACTGTATTCTGAATATAGTTACTGCGAATGGTAGTATTTTTTTTTATCAAAATGTTTTGATGTAAGCAACTTGCAAGATCGTTAAAAAATGATACAAGGTACAAGTATCACGATACTTTTTCAGAAAATTTTGACTCTTCTGAAAACTTTATCCTATCGTAAGATTTGTTCTGAGGTTTCTGTAATGAACTTATTTTTCAAAACACATATAAATGTATAATTTAAAAGATGTATGGGCTAGATTTTATATCACTAGATTATTACACGAGTTAATTAATTTTCAAACTTTTTTTTGTCAAAAAAAGACAAATTCATAATAAAAATATTTGTTTGCATTTTATGAATAAAAAGTTACGTTTTTGAACACGTATGACACAGGATCATTTAGCTTTTACATGTTACGTGTATTGTAATTCATGGAATATGTGTCGGAATTGAAATTGTTATACATTTATAATACGTATTAAGTGTTTTGCATGAAAAAAATATATAAGGAGGTTTTTGGAATTGATAATCGTCGAGGCTCTGCCGAGACAATTATCAATTCCAACGACCTAGTTAGATATTTTTTCATACAACACACTAACTTCAATTTATCTTATAACCAATATTTGTCTTGTTTTCGTCCATGTATCTAACAGAAATGCAAGTTACTTAAAATAACTGCATTATGTCATTGTTCTAAAAATATCCATGCGATATCATAGAAAATTCATACAGGATGTTCTCAAACGGATATTTCTATAAGTTCTAAGATAAATGTAATTATCTTCGGAACTTACCAGATAATCGTCATTTGGCCACCGTCGTCCAGACATGGTCTTCTCATATACGATTTCACTGAAAAGGATCAAATTTGGTACTTTTCAAAATAGATTCAACGAAAAGTAAAATTAGAAATTTTGGAAACAAACTTAATTCCATGAACAAATGATAGAGATTTGGTAAAGGATCATAGAAAATATATTCAATAGAAAGTCATAGTATACATTGCCTGGGATTCAGGCATGGTTTTTAGAAGTTTTTGTTACAAAGTAGATATCCCAACTGGACCCTTTAGAACTTATAATGGGTTAACTTGTCTTCAACGAAACAAGCTTTGAGAGCTTTTAGAATCTAGACATGACTTTATTGTATATATTAATGTATTTTCAACAATGTACCTCTGTTTAAGAGACGGCTACCAGTCAAGAGAACTCGTATACGCACAAACGAGATCTAGTTCGAGTGTATGAAAAGCTTTTGGTTACACTTAATTTAAAGTCGATAATAAAATATGAAGTGTCAGAGCAAAAACCGTTAAAATTATTTGTAGTACCACGAATATGGGGTCCGTCACTGGAAAAGAAGCCGTCTGGATAATGCGTAAAGTTTCGACCCCAGTTAGACTGCGCGAACTGCGCAGGATGATTTGATCGAAATTTGTCCCTTTACGAAAATTTTCTGAATCTGGAATGACCATTCTACCTTACCGTATAAGGATTTTGACCAACTTCCTGTTATCCTGTTAAGTTAATATTTCAATAGCGTTCCCAGATGGTCGTTATTGCGCGACGGGCTATTTTCTTTAAATACTCACTGACACGGGCTCTTACAGTCACATTCGGCTTGATAGGAACCATCGTCAAACTTCACATCGACTTGTATGGTACACAGTTTGTCTGCATAACAAATTAGAAATATAAAAGAATAATAACAAGAGATGTTTTTAAATCATTTATGCCCACCATAAAAGCAGGTCAAAAGCCTAATATTTGTCAACAAACAAAGGACAATAGCTCACAAAATATGATGATTAGAGTTATGAATCTTGTGCACTTTAAACTTCCCATTCATCAGATCTATCCACCTGTAAAGTTTCATTATTCTAGTTTGCATTTTTGAGATATTTACCATTTAATTCAAAAAAAGCTTTAAACACTTACCGTGTTTCTAGCTACATATTACAATACATAGTACAAAACATACATAGGTTAACAAAGATCAATACATATGTAAAACAATAGTCACAGGGTACGATGGCTTCAATATTAGAATTAAATAAAGTTTTGTTTGTTTGTTTATTTGTTTGTTTTTTTTAATTTCATTTTGTTTGCGATATAAATGTATTTAGATGTGTGAGTAATTTCCTTTTTAGAGTTTGATGTTAAAAGTGTTTTAAATTTGTATAAAGATGGCCTAGTGTAAAAATATTTCATCATGTGCCTTTTCCTTAATTCTGAGTATTTCGGGGAAACCAATAAAAAGTGATATTCGTTTTCAATACAATTCATATTACAGTTTAAGCATAATCTATTTTCACGAGGGATGTAAGTATATCTACCTTTTTCGATGTTAAGATCATGTGATGAGGTTCTAAATTTTGTTAATGCTGTCTTAAACTTTACGTCATATTCAATATCTAAATACTTGTCAGGTACAAGGGATTTCTAAAACAAATTTAGACGTATTATTAATTTCTGAGGACCATAACTGAACATAATTATCAAATAGTCGTTGTTTGATAGATGCGAGATTTATGTGGAGCGCTCTTTGATTAATCCATAAGAAAGATAACCCATTATCCTGCAGTACACTTTTCCCCTGTATGAGTTTCCATTTTCACAGTCCGATTTTAACATATTGTAGGTTGATTTGAGAATGCTGTTTTCATTTTGAGTGATTATGTGCGTCCAATATTAATCATATTGAATTGATTTGAAACGCTTTGTGGTGTTCTACCACTTTCTCCATATAGTGTGGCTAACGGGGTCGATTTTTTGACGCGAAGCGCGCGACAAGCGCGCGACGTAAAAACTTAGTATGAATGTTTTCAATATCTTTTGAAGTGTGATAACCCCACAAAGGTGAACCAAATTGAAGGATGGAACCAACCAGACTATCAAATAGCTTACATTGTTGCGACATGGGTAATTCTAAATTGACTGAAATTCTGCTGATGATTTGAAGAGAAAATAATGCTTGTTTGGCAATATCTTTTTGCGCACGAGACCATAATCCGTTTTTATAAAGATTAATCCCTAAGTATTTAACATTTTTGACAGTTTCAATGGCGACATTATTAATGTAGAATGTATAACTAGTATGTCTTCCCTTCTCAAAAATCATTGCTTTACTCTTAGGTGTGTTAATTCTTAAGCCAGATAAAGTACAATATGCATGTAAATCATTCAACATGGATTGTAAAGAAGTTGGAGATTTCGCGAACAACACTTGGTCATCTGCATACAATATCAAGAATAATTTCATATGGTCCAAAGTAAAAATTTCATCAAGATCGGAGTTTATATGTTCGATGACGTCATTGACGAACATCATGAAAATTAGAGGTGACGACGGATCGCCTTGTTTCAAACCTATCTTTGATTCTATAAATGCCGAGAACTTATGATCGTAACGAACACAAGCTTTTACTGACGTGTAAATAGATTTTAAAGCTTTTACAAAATGAGTGCTTATCTTTTCCTGAATCAATTTTGACCACAGAAGGTTTCGATTAATACTATCGAAGCACTTTTCGTAGTCAATGAATACGCAATAAAGTTTATTACCAGACGATAACACTTTTGATATAACCGAGTTCATAACGAATGTGCAGTCTAAAATGGATTTTTCTTTCTGAAATCCAAATTGGTTATCATTAAGGTTTTTTTTATTTTTTTTTCTGTCCACATAGTGAGTCTATTAAGCAGAATTTGAGAATATATTTTTGATAATATGTTAATTAAGGTGATACCTCTGTAATTTTCCGAATTATTAGGATCACCCTTTTTAAAAATAGGAGTGATTATTCCCCTTCCCCATTGCTCCGGATAGTCGCCTGTTTGAAACATGCGATTATACAAAGCAAAGAGGAAAGGTGCAATAATTTCGTAAGACGCTTTAATAATTTCACAGGGAATTTCATCGATACCGTGGCTTTTACCGCTATTTTGCATTAATACAGCTTTCTTAATTTCTTCTTCTGAGATAATCATGTCCAATTTGGGATTAATTTCACTGTTTTGCATATCAATGTTGCTTTGCGGATATTGTTCGTTTTGGGTGTTTTCGTCTGGTGTATCAAACATATATCTAAAATGATCAAACACTTGTTCTATGGAGAGAGAATCTGGTGGATTGTTTGGTTTTGTATATGTACCTTTTATCTTACACCAAAAACCTCGTGGGCCCGATTTTGAAAGTTTGCTGATTCGATAGCCCTCTGCTAGTCTAATTTTTTTCTTAGCAGATTTTTTTACGTTGTTATAATGAGCACGCGCCCGGCTAAAAGCTTGTCTGTTAATATTATTCCTCTCTCTATAGAACAAGTTTCTTGCTCGTTTAAAAGCCTGTTAAGCAACAAAACATTTTTCATTAAACCATTTACAATTTTGATTACCAACATGTTTGTGTTTCATCCTTTGGGTTTTCCCAAATACTATAAATGCATTATCCCTCAAGAAACACGTGAAATCGCCAACTATGCTATTTATATCTTTGGTTGCTGACCAATCGATTAAATCTAGCCCCACTCTATGATTTTTCATGAGTTGTTCTAAAAAAAGATCGATCTTACTGCTATCCCATATCAGTTTATCGCATGTTTTTGTCGGTTTTTTTGTTGTTGAATAATTTTTCTTCATACTCAAATTTGAATTTATTGAAAATAGGATTGGAGCGTGATCAGAGTGCTCATTGAAATCAAATATTTCAAAATTACTTATGTATTGAAAATTATTTCTATTTGATAACACATAGTCAACAGTACTCATTCCACACATGCGAACAAAAAGTAAACTTCCCACGCTCCCTGTCCGAGTGCAGACGACCATTGACCATTGACAAACAACTTATTGGACACATTTCGAGCAGACGACGTCCATTTGCATCTACCATGTGGTCTGAATTTACGCGTCGCGGCAGGTAAACAATCGGCACATTTTCATCGGCGAAATTATCGTTCTCGACAAAATCGTCACACGAAGACGTGCGCCCATTGAAATCACCTGTGACAAAGACTTTTCCTTTATCTTTATATTCCATAATACTTAATTCATGATCTTCAAATAAATCCGTATCTCCCGTCACTCTTGAGTTATTAGGTGGTATATAGATACAACAAATAAATACATCTTCATTAAATCTGAATGTCTTAGATGAAATCGTTACCCATATCATACCACTTTGTATTTTTTCGACGACAGTAACCGAGTCTTTCAAAATCTCTTTATAATAATATCATAATTTATACCATCTTTACCCGATAAGCATGTTTCACTTAATAGTATCAGATCGAATTCGGATATACACTGTAGAAAATCTGGATCGTCGATTTTACGCTTCAAACCGTTCACATTCCATGAAACTACACTAAGATCACGATCTTTTTGACGCCCCTAACTTCCGACCTTGGCCTAGTACGATATGTCGAGGTTTGGTTAATGTACCTTGCTTTGCGCCAACTCGGTGAACACGATCCATCAAAATCTGATCAGCATCCTCTAATTTAAGGACTTTTTGGCACACATCTTTTACTAACTCCTCACAATTCTCATGATCGGATTCTTTTAGTCCATAAAACATTTGATTATCCCTCATAGATCTAAATTCTAAGTCTAATATTTTTTCTTCTGCTAACTCTCTCTCCTTTTCAAAAGAAAGTGTACTCTTTTGTAGTTTCTCACACAAATCATTTGATTTATTTAACTTTTCTTTAATGACTTTCATCTCTTTCTTATTTGCATCATGTTCTGCAGAAATGAATTTGCAACTATTTTCTGTATCTAGCACTCTCTTGTCTAGGGACTTCAAATTTGATTCTATGTCAGTTATTTTAAAGTTTATTGATTGAACTGTTGACTTAATTCCGTCAACTGATTGCAATTTGTCTTTAATTTCTTTGATATCATTCATTAGATCTGTAGCCCAGCTCGGTATCTGTGAGGTTATCTGTCCGTTTGGGGCTGATATGCCATAAGGAGCCATTTGAAAATGGTTTGGAGGACTCTGCATAAACTGGGGTTTAGTAAATCCGCTTGGGTTTTGGAATGGCATAGACATGGTTGCGTATTCAAACTGGCGATGCGTTAAAGGAGTTTCAAAGTTCGTACTCACAGTTCTCACTGACGGTTGAGTGTCCAAAATCGTTTGAGAATCCTGACTATGTTTGTTTTGTTTAGATTTTTTGGCCCGTCCTTTATTTCGACCTTTTGAGTTGCTCGTTTCGCCCGTGCACTCCAATAATGGCGGTTCAATCAATGGTGATGTAGCCTTGCGTTTTTCGTTTTCTTTTTTGCCCGAATTAGATGAAATACTTCTCTGTGACTTCTTCGGAGGCATCTAGGATCATTTAGAACGGCGTTTGTCAAAAAATCCTCCCAGAAAACTTGCAAGTAACCATCATTTTCGCTATTTATCACGGAGCCGATAACCCATGTATATTTGTATATTTGTACATGTCACGTGATATGCTCGGTAAAATAAACGGTCTACGGCCTACGACCGACCGACAAGTGCAAAGCAATATACACCCTATTCTTCGAAGGGGGCAAAATAAAATAAGCAGATAGGCATTTAAAGTCATACTCTGCTTCACAGAAACCGTTGTCAAACTTCACATCAACGTGTATAGTATTGAGTTTGTCTTATAAACTTTAGATATAGAAATCGATAAATAACTTAGAATTCGGTTGCATTTGAACCATGGATGACGTTCTTATAAATAAAAAATAGTACATGAAAAAATAGAAAGCGGCATTTAATATTATTCGAAAATCGATTGTTTTGCAGCTTTAGTCTGTGTTCAACGGATTTTGCTCCTGGACAAGTAGAAACAAAGACAGAAAAGGGAATACGATTAACAGCTTTTATGATAAAGAATGTGGCGGTTATCTAATTATTGCTTTTCCCTGGTCGAATAACCATAAATAAATGTAATTACGCGATTTGATTGAGGAGTCTGACCTTGGGATTTACAACGAAATTAAAATGTCATAGATTATGCTTAAGCTGCAATGCTGATCTGCATTGATGTTAAATACCCGTATAAGGTTCAATCACCTATTACAGTTAATAACATCGTGAAATTGACAAGGTGAACGATTTTGGAATGATTTAGGAATGATGTTGAATGAGTGAGTGGAGCGAGTTTTGAGTGAAATTTAAGGGAGGTAATCCTATATCGCAAATTTTGTTCAGGATGAACAAAATTTGCGATATTAATTACCTCCCTTTAATAAAAATGCCTACAATTTCTATACAAAGCTTCTTATTTTTTCAAGGACCTGTGAGACGCTATCAATTTAAATTGTGTTAGTGAAATCGCGATTTTTCTCTATCAAAATTTATTTTGAAGGACGTTGTTGATTATATATTTTTCAATGGGTTTGAGCGTTTTTGAATGGTTTGAGTGAGTGTTTGGAATGAATGAATGGAGCGCTGAGTGAGCGATTTAGAATGGTTATGATTGAGGTGAATTTCAATTTCACGATGTAACTAACTGTATTTCCTGCGTTCAGAACGACAAACGGTGCTAAATTAATTTGCAAAGCGTTTTGTCCTATGATCTTGAATGCAGGGATTGTCTACCGTCAATTGATTGAATGGATTTTGACGCCGCTTTCAGCACTTTTTAAGTTTCATCGCGGAGGCGGGTGCACCTAACAATGTATTTCTCTTACCAATACAACCACCACAACCTTTTCTAGCCTCCAGCTGCTATCTCACATTGTTCTACGATTATCAACCCATTGGTGAGAGACAACAAGTCGGAAAGAATGAGTGCCGCCGTCGGGGATCGAACCCGGGACCTTTAGAGCGACAGTCCGACGCGCTACCAACTGCTCTATGACGCCGGCATTGTCTACTGTCGATTTGTACATATATCTACAGCGTAAAATTGTCAAGATTTCTGATTTTTGTTCAATTGATTTCAGAATGAAATTGAGTGATAAGGTTTGACAAGTTTCGAATGATAACAAAGAGAGGTAATAGATGAAAAGGTTATTTTGTTAACATTGAACAAAATTAGCAGTATCGTAAAAACTGTGTTAAGCGACCGCTAAATGGCAACCGAAATACGGTCGCCTTTGGAAATGGTTGCCTAATATTTCATCATAAATAAGGTATGTCACTTTGATAGCATACAGTTAGTTACATCTTGAAATTCACATTCATCTCAATTAAAACCATTCTAAATCGCTCACTGAGCGCTCCATTCATTCATTCCAAACACTCGACCAAATCGATCATAACGCCCCGAAAGCACGAGAAAACATCTCGAAGACGTTTAAATCGACCAATATTTAATCCAAAATGATTAAGTAATTCTACGAATTTATTGGCTTATGGTTTAATTGGTCAACGAAAAATTCAAACAAAAAATTGCGTATATTTAATTGAAGGGAGGTAATAAGTATCGCTAATTTTGTTCGTCTTAAACAGCACTAGCATTATTGAATTACCTCCCTTTAATTTTATTCAAAACTCGCTTCACACACAAATTCAATTCCATTCCAAAATCACTCCAAAATCATTTATCGTGTCATTTCACTTTGTTCGTACCTGTACCCATTCGGAACATCGCTCGGATTTTTCCGTGTACTGGAAAGTGCCTCGGACGTAAGTGTAGTTATTTTTGGTCAATTTTTAGGTCATTCGGCTCCTGGTGGTACTTAGGTTAATACGCATAAAGAAAATCACATTTTGTTAATTCTTTCCAATCGTCTTTCGAGATCTTTTGGGCATATAATAATTTGATGACAAAACGCAGTAAGACACTGCGTTTTGTTATCAAATTATGTTACGCCCATTATTCTCCTTTCGTTGATTTTGTTTTATGCAACGCCATCCGTTAGAGGGATCGTTTATGTTTGTGACGTCATATAAACCCACGTGCGAAATGACGCGCTTTCATGGCTGCGCCCGTATTATTCCCGAGGTCTATTCCGTAGAATCGCCGAAGGTTCCCGATTGTACCTGTACCCTGATATACAGATTGTCGAATAATTCTTAATGAATCATATGTTGAACCACCTCTGAATAATCTCATTGAGACGATTCTTATGGTTCACAACAACACAGGATTCAATAATGAGCAATTCATCGTTGAACTATGTCAACTTTATCAGATATCTGCTCAAAGCAAAGAGATGTCTTTTTAATGTACACTGAATGAAAGTGGTCGCTAAGTAAAAGTGGTGGCTCTAGCAAAACCGACTGTATTTTTGTACCATCTGAGCGGAAGTCGGGGCCCATTGGCAGGTGATAAAAATCGAATATCGCATTTTTTACTAAGTTTTATTGGGTCATCATCAGATCAGAGGGGGGTCAAGTATACTAAAGACCTATTTGACTTATGCGTCGGGACATAGTGCGTCTATCGTGCGATTGGCTGGCGATCAACGACGCAACAGTCACCACACGGAGACACCAAGATTTTCATGAAAAGCCGTGAACACAAAAACGCCGTGAACAAATCGCACGCAAAAAAAATCATACAACAACGCAGGCTCCGACTTTTTTCTTCCTTTTTTTTCAATGATTTTGTTTTCGAACAACTGTTTTAGAGTGTGCAAATTTTATCACCACTTACAAAATGTTATAGCTTCAGGGCTCGTGTTTGACCCTATAACAAGGGTTTTGACTCTTAAAATTTGACAGAAATTTCTCCCAAGGGGGTCATTTTGAACCCCTGGAGAGAAAATTCTAGGGTTCAAAACTGGGTTTTATTATTCAAATTTTCAAAGCTGAATCTCGAGAACTACATGTATTTACAACTCTACTCATAATGTTTGCCCTTTATAGTATTACAAGAAAATGCCAATTCACACTGAAACTTGTAAAATGCTAACTCAAAATGTGCACTTTCTGTTATTGTTACCCCTTAAGAATGAGTTTTGACCCCCAGAATTTCATGATTTAGGAGTCACTGATCCCTCAATTTCACTGCTAGCACGAGACCTGAGCTTGACAGCTGAATTGAATTGTGCTGTATCATACCAAAGAAATAACGATAAATTCGAATGACTCATTATAATTGCTTATCATGATGATGTTCGCATATTTTGTTCAATTTATTATTTCAATATCATAACTATTTCCAGTCCATTTACTCTAGCGTCATTGCTCTTTAATTAGTTATTAAAAATTTGATAGATAAACAGAGATGTCACCTGATAACTCCCATCGTTTATTTCTGGTGTTCTCAGGGGGATAAAACAACATCGATTGACATGGAATGTAGCGTCAATAAAATCAAATTATTTGAATTACTAGACGGACAATTAAAATAAAATCTGTCCCGGTGTCAACCCTTGGCTCCAATACAAAGTTCGTTTGTACTGGAATCTTTGTTCTTTGACCGTTTAACATGCCCATATTCAGATTGAATTGTCTGTAACTGGGATAGTCGTAAAACTGACAAATACTCATTGATCTGGTTCAAATTTTCCAACAGGTCACAATCTATCCGGTGTTGGGGGGGGGGGGGTTCAAACGATCCCCTCTGTAGCCAAATAAATTAAATTCTATTGGAAGAATTCGATCAAATTTTACAATGGGAAGACGATCCCCACTTCTAGTGTTCTTACCCAAAAGACTTTAATTTCTGCCAAAAACAGAGATGAAGTACACATTTTAAGCAATCAGTCCCATAGTATCCATATCTTTAAAATATGGATACTATGGGATTTATTGCTCAAATTCTGTAGGCCGAGACTGAAACCCCTTCATAGAAACCCTAAATCCGCCGCTGAAAACGCACGTTTAAAATGAGAGTTTTTTAAAATTAAGCCTGTGTGTGACTTTTACCATGTGAGCCAACCAAAGACTCATGCCAGCCATTACATCATTACAGTCTGATCTGAGACTCCACAATACGTTTTATAGGTACAGTTAAAATATCGTGAAATTGGCATTCACCTCAATCAAATCATTCTAAATCGCTCACTCAGCGCTCCAAGTATTCCAAACACTCACTCAAACCATTCAAAAACACTCAAACCCATTGAAAAATGTAGAATCAACTTTTTTGTTATCAAAGGGAGGTAATCAATATCGCTATTGTTATGTATTGTTATGATGTTGGTAACTTTAGACGCTGTCTCAAGTATCTTTAGACAGCAAATCATTTCCTCAATGCCAATGTCTGTATGTCTAGGCTGCTCATTATTTCAAATTCACACATGTCAAATTGTTGGAGATTAGGGGTTCAAACGTATCAATACAGTTAGCAACATCGTGAAATTGACACTGATCTCGATCAAAATCATTCGAAATCACACGTTTAATACATAAATATGTAGATCCACTGCTTTATACCTCTTAGCTACATTTAGTGTCTTTACCAATTAAATGATAAAGCAAACTGTGAAGTTCTTAATTCATAACGAGTGACTGTCACCAATTGAATTTGACCAATGACCTTGACATTGCTGTGTATGTGACGATCTTCTCACAGGTAATGCAAATGTGAAAGTTCAAGGACTTATCAATCAGGTATGGCTAATGCAAGTTTCAATTTTTCAAGAATTGACTTTTGAAAATGACCTTGAGCTTGACTAAGAACCTTGAAAATGGTACGATGCGAAAGGTCTTGTCCTAAGCAATGATCATGTGGAAATTCAAGGCTAAATGACTTACCAATCCTAAGTAATGGCCAATGATTAAAGTTGGACGAAATTATCATTTATGTTCTACTCTTTTGAAAAAAATAAATAGATAAAAAAAACCCACTCATTACGCTCATTCGATCCCATTACATAATCGTTCCAAAAGTATTCAACTTGTTAATTTCACGATGTTGCTAACTGTAGTAACACCGTGTGGTGTGGTGTCCGTGGTCTAGAGGTAGAGCGTCAGCTTCTTGACCTAAAGGCACTGAGTTCGATTCCTTGGAGCGGCTATCGATCTTGGTTCTTTCATTTACCCACACATTTAGCGCGAGTACTGATGATTTTCAGGAAGCAGAATCGAGAGGGATTAATCGAAGTTGTAAAAAATTGTTTCCCAATCGATGTAAAATAAACAGATTTTAACCGAAGTGACACCGTGTAATTGACACTCATCTTGATAAGATCATTTGAAGTCGCTCGCTGTGCACTCGATTCATAGCATCCATACCTCTCATCCAAATCAATCAAATACATGTACACCCCGAAATCATTCAAATTGCTCCAATACTTCAATCAGATCGATCAATTTATTCCCTGTTTCTTTTAGCTTGAGTGAATTTGGAAGTGTCCTAAAACACAGATCTATTTAAAGAAAAGTGCGGATTTGTTTTAAAGGTAAAAGAATATCCAATGTCCAACTTGGACATATTAAAATATTTGATAATATAACTTTAATTTCTTTAAAAAAAATCGCTCATCCCATTCATTCTGAATTTCAATCTGAAATTCGTACCAAAATCATTCACTTTGTCGCTTACACGATGTTGGTAACTGTAGCATCAGCTTGAATTAGTATAAATATAAGACATTTTGGACGCTCAAAAACGATAAACATACATTTATTTTATGACTTCTGTCACCGGAGTAAAATAACTCGGTCCAATATTTTTGATATTTCACGGGTGTTATTACACTTGCCGAAAAACTATGCAAATAAACTAAGAAGTCACCGGAGTGAAATAACCCGGTCCAATATTTTTGATATTTCACGGGTGTTATTACACTTGCCAAAAAACTATGCAAATAAACTAAGAATGTATAGGAACGTTATATTTTCGTTGTGAAAATGACGTCATAAGCATTCGATCACGTCATTTCTGAAACGGGGTTATAAATGTTTCGCTGAGTGACTTTAGTTCATAAATTTCTGAAATTCCCTCGGTTTATCGAAAAGTACAGGTCATTTTATAAAAAGAATATCCAATTTGCGCTTATAAAATACCGAATTTATTAAACTCGTCATCTAAACCAGAAAAAAAAATCGGCAAAAGTTTTAATATGATAATAAATGATCCGTTGAATATTTTCGGTATTCAACGACATCTCATTCAATATCCTCTGAGTAATAAATCTAAGTTATAAATCATAAACACTTCGCTTTGTATAATGAACCAAGAAAGGCCATCAAAGGTTCAATAATTAAGTGTACTATAGAGAAAAATTGAATGACATTAAATTTGTTTTACATGTCATGGAATCACAGAACTGGAACTATCCCGTCTCTTTAAACTTTAAACGAGTGAAATAATGTCCCAGATTTCATAGACGTCTGCTTGTATTATACAGTACCCAACGGTGAAATGTGTTCACTTTCGCTCAGCACGTTTATCCATTTGGTTTTAGGAAATAATGATTTACACGCGTTAACGGCTGTTGTCGACAAACTTCTTAAAGAACCCAAAATATTCGAAAGTAAACTCGGCGAATCACATCTCTGCTAAGCCACGCCCTGTCAGTTAAATAATTACGCAGAATACAAATGTTACAGTAGAGAAACTCGCAAACTCCAAAATTATGCAAGCAAGAGTTGTAGTTCTTGTGCACTGCACTTCTCCTCCATGATATCTATCCATCCATAAAGTTTCAAGTTGATAGCTTTTATACTTTAGGAGATATGCTCTGGACAAAATCTAGGTCTTTAAAATAACAAAGGGCAATAACTCCAAAATTATACAAGCACGAGTTGTAGTTCTTGTGTACTGCACTTCTCCTCCATGAGATCTATCCACCCATAAAGTTTCAAGTTGATAGCTATTATACTTTAGGAGATATGCTCCGGACAAGTTTAGTGACGGAACCTCGGAAGGACGGAAGGACGGAATGACGGAATGACAGAATGACGGAATGACGGAATGACGGACGAAGAGCATTACTATATGCAATCGCCGAAAACGGCGGGGGATAACAATTATTAGACCTTGATTTCCGACACAAAAGCTAGCCCATTAACACTAGTCCTACCCTGAAGTCAGATTGACCAAACGTTCGCAAAAGTCTAAAAATAGTTTTCCTCGTTTGTGTTTGTATGCAAAGCGAGACATTATCCTCATTTTTGGCGAGTGTTTTGTAACCATAAACGCAGAGTATTTTCCTTTTTATTTCATCTAAGCTATAATCTGCGTAAACTTGTTATAAATAGATTATGATTTTAACTACTCCGCTCGCAATGCATGTCAATGCAGACAATTTCGTATAAGATTAATTTCAATTTCGTTCTCAAGCTATTTCATACAAATTTCAACGTTTGGGTTGGAACTCTGGGCTTGCAATTAATGATGTTTTTGTTCCGTGATATTATTCTGATTATAGATTTGAAAAACGTGCCCCTATGGGATCATGATATATGAAATATTTATAAAGTGTTATGGAACGGTCATTTTTAATTGCGAATCTCGCTGTGAACAGGTCACGGTTAATCCTCATACGTTTGTCAACAAATCAAACAAATAAAATTGCCACAAGCAATATACATTGTAATTTAAGTTTTTTCTTAGAAACTGAGCTTTTACGTTACGAATTTAATTCTGACAATTAGACATGGAGAAATAAGAGAAAAAAACTAATGTTTACATTAAGGTCCCCTTTTTCTGTGACTAAAAAAACCGGGGGAATGCATCGGCGCAACATCATAGGGAGTTCACCTGTGAAGTTACATTAACTTTGGCCGAAGGGTTATGGAGAAATCGCTTCGGATGGACGGACGGAAAGACGGACAGACGGACGGAATGTCGGACGGACGGACAGTCAAAGCGGCGGCTATATGCTTCCCTCCTTCTGGAGGGATTAAGCACCCAAAACAAACAAAGAATCTTTCTGAAATTTTGTAGAGTTTCTGGATTTGTCCTGAAACTCCACGTAGCTTTTTTTTTTATTTTTTTCAATTATAATTTGTAACTTGCCTTAAATTAAGAGGGGAGAAATTGTTTAATGCTTCATAGGCCGTCTTAGGTGCACCCCAACCTGCAGTATCAAAAAGAGGTGGTTTAGTACTTACCGGAACCGGAATTCCTGCAGACATGGACGTCTGTGTGAAAATCGACATCCGGGGCATCATGCGGTATACATTTGCACACTTCGATGGCTTTTCTGACACGACAAAACTGCATGCAGGCCTACATAAAATAATTAAAATATATGGGGGTTCGATTTTGCCATATTCTTCAAGGATTTTCGGACTTGATTTTTATAAGATACAAGTGTTTATAGTGCGAAACATTTAAAGGTTGAAGTGACAGAACAGCCATTCGAAGTAAAAAACAAACTAATTGAAAAAAAGAAAATTAAAAAAAAATCCATGGAGACTTAGACTACTTCCACGGTGTCTTAATATTGAATTTGAAAGAAATATACATTTGAACTCTAAAATGGCTTTTTAAGCTTTACTCGCTTGAATTGAAGACAATTAAATTCGTTAGACACCATTCAATTGGTAGTAGAGTAACAGAACAAACGTACTGATATTGGTTCTCTAGAATTCACTTCATAAAAACATAAATCAAACATAACAGTAATTGGCACATGTCTACAAGTATGATTTTGATTAGAATTGTCCACTTAAATGAAATGATTTGGATACTGTTGTGACTTTGGACGATAACAAAATACACAAAGCGTGTTTCCATAATGAAATCTATTCCAAAAGTGAGTGCGAGAGGGACGCTGATCAATTACATTTTAGGCATGCGCATTTACATACATACATGTACATTACAATATACTACATTTCCCTTCTTTTAAGAAAATTGGTGTTAAACAATTTTAAAACCATGTTAATGTTGAAATCAAGTTTAAATCTCTAGTCTCTGAAATAAAACATGTTATACGGTAAAGTGTATTATTCAATTACATGCTTAATTAACATCAACAAAAGTATGCCTAAAATTCATTCATGAATCCTGTCAACTCTATTTGATTTGTTTACTTTATTTTGTCCACTCTGCACTGTTGTAGCGTTGATTATTTTTCACTACTCTACCAGACCGTGTTATATATGGGTTTTGTGGCAATGGGTCTGGGGCTTTTTGATTTCTCTCAACAATTTGGGGCTCATTTGGGAAACTATTTGATGGCTGTGCCAAAATGTTAAAATCAGCCGGTTTAATGTCAAAGGTGTTTTCATTTGTTTTGATTATGGCGCGACGGTTCCGGCGATACATAGCACCATCCCTAGTCTGTATAGTATATGACCTATTTGGGTGAATTTGCATAATTTTCCCAGGTCTCCAAATTTTCCAAATTGAACTCTAACTGAGTCATGCAAGTTTAAAGGCTTCAATGGTTTTGATGTTTTGTCATATCCCCGTTTTTGAGTTTTTTTTCAAATGAATCATTGACTCGCGTAGCTTATTGTTATTTACGAGTTTCGGTTTTAAAGCCTTGTTCGTAATTGGAAGAACGGACTTAGTTCTTCTGTTATAAAGAAGTTGTGCCGGCGAGTACCCACAGTCGAGGGGTGTATTTCTGTATTCGAGAAAGCTTATGTAAGGATTTTGACCAGTATCTTTTGCTTTTCTCATGAGTTTTTTCGCAATCCCGACACCCTTTTCCGCCATAGAATTTCCTTGAGGATAGAATGGCGATGACGTTGTGTGATTAAAATTCCATTCTTTCGCAAATTCGGCGAATTCTGAACACGAAAATTGAGGTCCGTTATCGCTAATAAGAATATCGCATATTCCGTTGCGTGATAAATGTACCTTCAATTTATGTATAATTGTAGAGGCACGCGTGTCGGGTAAATAATCGACCTCGAAAAATCGACTGTAGTAATCAATCGTAAGCAGATAATCTTTTCCATCAAAATGGAATAAGTCAGTACCAATCTTTTGGTACGGTCTATCTGGAAACTGTAGAAACCATTGGTTCCCGCGCGTTCGAATCTCTATGCGTAAGGCAAGTTGGGCATTGCAGTACAAAGTCTGTTATTTGCTTTTGCATGCCAGGCCAAAAAATACTATCTTTGGCGCGTTGGACCGTTTTGGTTACACCGAGGTGGCAAGTGTGCACCTTTTTAACCATTTCTTGTCGCAAAGATTTCGGTATGACAATACATTGACCTCGGAAAACCAGGTCATCTTCGACCGCAAGTTCATCACGATGATTCCAGAACTCTATGATCAACGGATTGCATTTTGACCTATCTGACGGCCATCCTTCAAGAATTGTTTGCTTTAATTTGACCATTTGAGATTCTTTTCTTGTTTCAGACAATGATTTCGATACGACGATCTGTAACAAAAATATGTTGCTTGACAGCATGAACGTGTAAATCAAGACCATCAATCAAATTAGGACAAGTATCCTTAACCGTATGTCGCGATAAGCAATCACTGACGGGTATATCCTTGCCAGGCACGTGCTTCACGATGATGTCATATTTCTGCATCTGAAGCAACATTCGTTGTAACCGTGGTGGGGCTGCTGTGAACGGCTTTTTCATGATAGACGAAATCGGCTTATGGTCACAATGGCATATTACCGGTCTACCATATGTAAATTGGTGGAATCGCTTTAGTCCAAAAAGTATTCCTAAAAGCTCTTTTTCTATCTGAGCGTACAAAATTTCGCTTTTAGTCAAGCTCTTCGACGCGAATGCAATCGGCTTTCCATCCTGTTTAAGACAACAACCAAGCCCGCTTTGGCTCGCGTCAGTCTCGAGGACAAGTTCTTTACTAGGGTCGTAATACCCTAAAACCGGCGAATTAGTAATCACGTTTTTAATTTGTTGGAATGCCCGGGTCTGCGGTTCATCCCAGTGAAATTCCATTTCCTTTTTTAGAAGCTCCGAAGGGGAGCTGTCAATTCTGACAAGTTTGGAGCGAATTTCTGCATGTAGTTAACCATGCCCAGGAATGAATCTAATTTGGCACGGCTGTCTGGGATTTCGAGCTGCGTAATAGCCTCGACCTTAGCTGGATCAGGCTTTAGCCCTTTGTCTGTGATCACGTGACCGAAAAATGGAACCTCTGTGACAGCAATGATACACTTATCTGGGTTAAATTTTATACCCTTTTCTCGTGCGCGCCGTAATGCATTCTGCAAATTTTCGTCGTGCTCTGCTCGCGTGCGACCGAAAATGAGAATATCGTCTACTAGTGCCTTAATTCCTAGTAACCCTTCAAAAATTTCATTGACCTTGCGAATGAATATGTCACCACTTGATTTTATACCAAACGGTAGTCTCAAATAACGATACCTACAGAATTGGGTTGCAAATGTCGTAAGCATCGAGGAGTCTCTATCGAGCTTGATACTCCAGTAAGCATGCGTTATATCTAAAATACTGAAGCATGTTGCACCAGCCAGCTCAACCGTGGCATCATCTAAAGTAGGCATTGGCATGTGCGGTCTGCGAATAGCCTCATTTAATCCTTTAGGGTCTAAACAAATTCTAAGTTTACCGGTTTTCGGCTTCTCTACAACGACAATCGAATTGACCCAGTCTGTGGGTTCATCGACCTTAACTATGATACCGTCTTTTTCCATTTGGTCAAGTTCGGACTTGATTCGCGATTTTAAGGCTTCTGGCACCCTACGTGGTGAGCAAACTACCGGAATTGCATCGTCTTTCAAATGTAATCGAGCGGTGCCTGGGATTGAGCCTATCCCATTGAATAAATCGTTATACTCGCTCATAACAGATTGCTTGCTCAGGTTCGATCCTGACTGTTGCGAAGAATCTATATGATATGTGAGCTTGATTAGACCTAAATCTATCGATGACTTCATACCTATGATAGCTGGAGCACGGCTATTCACAACATAGAATGAAGTATCGCTTGTTTTTCCTTTATAAAAACAAGGCAAATTGACCTTTCCTACCACCTTAACAGCATCTCCTGAGTAGGACGTTAATTTACAATCGGGGGCTTCTAGCGGGGTTTGAACCTTCAACTGTTCAAATATCTTGCATGAAATAATACTGACTTCACTACCTGTGTCAATTTTCAATCTTACAGGGGTTTTATAGGGACCAAGGGATAGGGTAACAAATGCACGGTCTGTAGAATGTGAAGAAAACTTGCTTACCCTACCAGTCTCAATTGTATCAATAAATCCCTGATATGAAAAATATTGATCACAGCCACTGGCACCAAGAGAGTCATCGGCTGTGTCTATTTCATGCACAATTTTCGATCGACACATTGATTGAAAATGGTTCATCTTATGGTATTGATAGCACTCTTTCCCGTACGCTGGGCAGAGTTTTTTTGTCATTTGCGTGTGTTTTCCCGCAATTCCCACAGTGTTTGGTTGTAGTTTTTGACGGCCGCTTTCTCGATCCCTTCCTCGAAGAAATTTGTTTGTGGCTCCTGACAGCGTCAACGGCGGAACGATCGGCACTTTCGACCAAGTTCATGGAGGCCATCTGTTGTCTGCAGTACTCGAAGTTTTGAGCGATGTGTATGGCCTTGTCAAGAGTGAGCTTTTCTCCCTCATTGAGTTTTTCTCTCACGTTCGCACTATTAGTTCCAAAGACAATTCTATCTCGTATTAGTTCGTCTTCTATACCCCCATATCGACAGTCTCTGGCTCGAAGCCGTAGTCGGGTTACAAATTTATCGATTGAGTCCGATCCTTGAACTTCGTTGTTGAAGCGAAATCGTGCGAATACAGGGTTCAGTTTTGGTTGAACGTGAGCCTGGAATTTATCGTAATATGTCTTGAGGAGCTTAGCTTCTTCTGCATCAAGCGACCACGACTGACATACGTCTCTCCCTTTGTCGCCAACCCATATTAACAAATATGCGATCTTTTATTCCTCCTCCTTCGACTTAAGAGGACCCTTGAAGATAAGTTCTACATGACGTAAAAATTTCTCCCAAGTTTCCGGAAGGTTTGAATTGTCCCAGTCCATAACCGGTGGTGTAATTCCTGATAAATCCATGTTTTTTTTTTTTTCGCAATGATCGTAAAAGCAGAATGTCCAGAAAAATTAATTTTTAACTTCTGACACCATGTTGTGACTTTGGACGATAACAAAATACACAAAGCGTGTTTCCATAATGAAATCTATTCCAAAAGTGAGTGCGAGAGGGACGCTGATCAATTACATTTTAGGCATGCGCATTTACATACATACATGTACATTACAATATACTACAGATACAGAGGGGGTTCGTTTGCCTCCCCAAACTCCTATTGATCCACCACGGGATCGGCATGTTATACACAACATATAGGCATTGTGATATAAACACTGCGTATACTAGTATCTATACCTTTTTTTGCGTCTTTGCTATAATTGACAGAATACAGTGGTAACTTGAACACAATATTGGACAGAATTTTGAAAATGACATACGGTACATGTAGCTCGGTAATTGTAAACCAATGCGTTTAAATGAAAATCCTGCTATCGCGAAGTTGACATTTTGCTCCCCATCTTTCAACCAAAAATAAAGACAAGTAATTGTTATATGAGTCACTTGTCTCCCGCAAATGGACATGTGATAAGTTTTATCCCTAAAAAGCCGATTCTGGCTCGAGTGAGATGTTGTGTTTTTACTGGTGTGAGAAACGATAGGAAACCGTGGGTAGGTGAAATTGCCGCTGTACGTGTAAAGCAGTTATATTGAAAGTGACGTTAAACCCCATTTAAACAAAGTAAACAACGCCATGAATTTTACCCTTTTTTTAACAAAGAGGAATTGGTACTCTTGGCTTTCGATTGTTAACCAACCAGCGGAGCTAAGGTAGTATAGTGTGAAATTATTTACATGACTTGACTTGAACAAACGGCACGAGAATCTAACAGTAAAAAAGTTGATTTCATGGCGCATCGCGCAAATTCTACCTATAGTGTATGGGTTTTAAAAATGTTTTTATAATGAAATAATACCAATACACACTGTTAGACTGTGTGGTCGACAGGTCAATTCTGATTACTACAGGTGTAGGGATCATGAGTTCAAATCTGCTTTCATGTAACTGTTTTTATTTCTATTTATTTCTTAAAAAATATTCTGTTAGGCCCATTTGACTTGTAATCGCGTGTATGAATGACCATAATGGTTTTACACAGCGCGTTTCATTTATCGCATTCTATCTTCCGAACTCACATGTGGAACACACAAGTCGCTGTCAATTGGTTTAAAGGACAAATATGGTTGAAAATCGAAGACCTATTTGGAATTAGCAACTGGAGTCTCGGAAGATATGTCGTGGTAGTATTCGTAAGGGAAATACCATGCATCCATAGTGAAGCGATTCACCCCCGAAATATGACAAAAAAATCAAAAGAGGCGTTAAACCCCATTCAAACTAATAAAAAAAGAAACTAACGGGCAAAAAAAAAAAAAAAACTAACGGGCAAAACAAATAGTTTATTACATACCGCAAATCTCTTTGAGAATCGATTGGTCTTCAACATTATTTAAAAAAAAATAAATAAAATGGATTGAAGCCTAGAGGAAAAATAAATATGCCGTCATAGTGACTCGAACCACTGTCTTTCGTCTTCTGATGCTTTACTCTTTCCACGTGCGTCCAAGTGGCTACTCATCACAGTGTCATTTAATAGGTATGAAAGTTAAAGGAGACCTAACGGAGATACCATGTGACAATCAGTCATGCATGTAATGTATTCTAATAGAGGTTACGGTCAGCCATGTCAATGATTTCACACTATATGTAACTTAGTGTTTTTTAGAAAGTCAACACAAATGCGGAAATCGCGTTATTTTAGTACGTTTTGATTAAAAAAAAGTTTCATGTTATTGAATTTTATCCGATCACAAGCTATCAATACTTCCTAGTAAAAAGGATTTTATATTTTTTTATAACAGGTTACTCGACCACAGGTCTACAAAAGAGTCATTCCTGAAGCATTTTTTTCTTAGGTAATTTGTTTATTTCTCTTTCTATACTCAATCCTTGTATTTAATTTGGATAAAAAATTATTAAATCAATGGCGTCGTACATGAATTATGAAGCAACTTTTGTGTGATTTATGACAAAGCTTGTTTACATTCAACCTCGAAAACTGTCAGAATTTTATTTGATCGAAGAGGATTTTGGATATATAGAAGCTGTTTCTCTTATAACAATCCATGTTCGTTCTGTGATAAACTGGAAGGAGGCATTGAGGTTTGCGTTAAGCTGCATAACAACAGAACTTGCGAACAAACTGGACGGTTGAGATGATGATCGACAATCGTCCGATACATATCTGCCGGCTCACCAAATACATTCCTCTGGTTGCCCGAATAACTCCCCCACTTCAAGTCAACAACAATATATTTTATTTTCATAATGAAATTGTTTACTGTGTTTAAGTTTATAAGAGAAATCCGTCATTCTTTTCATGATAATTCATCAGGTAAGAGATGGCAGTTCTCTGCCACTATAAGATAATCGTGGTTCCTTTTGCACACGTAACCTATAGAATCTGTTAGCTAATTGTTATAATTCTTTTTTCAATAACAAAGCAAACATTACCAATTAACCACTTATACTGATGAAAACTAATTGATCGTATCGCATAACAAGAATTGATGGTTACTAATTTGAATACAAATGCGACGTTGCCTTCAATGGATTTTTTTATAGCTCAATCCTTTTCATAATGAGATAAACAATATCAATAAGTGTTATTTTTCATTTTTCATTTCATTCAAGATTTTAAGAAAAAAATAATAAAAACAAATTGTCTTAAAAATCCTTTTACCTTTTTATAGGATGGCTGATGAGCAAAATGACATGTTTTATGTTTATAATATTCCCATTTGGGCCAGCAAGATACCGTAGCTGAAGCTTGTGCAAATATAAAGTAACGACACTTTGCTCGTCCTTTTACCAAGTCAAACTTAAACCTGTCTCATTTTGACATTTGTTGGTCAAAAAAGCTCAGTCGGCAGAGCACTTGACTTCAAAACAATAGAAGGTCAATTTTTAGGGTTCGATTCTAGGACTGACACACTGATAAACTCATTGCCTTTCGGATGAAACCTTACACCAAGGTCCGGATCACTGTAAAGAACCGTGGACTATTAACGGATCTCAGCAGTAGTTTCGTCATGTTTCTATACACTTTATCCCGTACAGTTAAAAACATCGTGAAATTGACACTTACTCCGATCAAAACCAATAAATACCACTCACTCAGCGCTCCGCCATTCATTCATTCCAAACACTCACTCAAATCGAACAAAAACGCTCCGAAATCGTTATAAAACATTTCGAAGTCGTTGAATAAGATCAACATTTAATTCTAATCGATCAAATTATTCTACGATTTTATTGGCTGGTGTGAATTCCAAAGTATCAGATTGGTCCACGAAGACACACAGACAGGAAACGACGTTAATTTTATTAAAGGGAGGTAAATGCGATATGCGATATTGGATTACCTCCCATTAAATTCAATCAAATCTCGCTCCACACCCTCATTCAATTTCATTCCAAAATAATTCCAAAATCATTCACCTTGTCAATTTCACGATGTTGTTCACTGTGTCAACAAATCGTCATCTGGGAGCGTCGCTCATATGCTACGGAATCGGCGATAAATAAACGAAATTACACACACTTACCGCTGTACTGTAATGAATACCATACTGTCTGAAGAATTTGGACCCATCACTACATTCCCCGTAAGGCTGGCCGAGTCGAGTTATCTGTACCTGAAATAAGTGGAAATTTGAAAACTGAGTGTTTTCCACATTTTATATGTATATATAAGGTATATATATATTTTCTTTAAACAACAAATGCTATATCTATAGTTTCACAAGTGCTGCAGATAAATGGCGTCTATTCTGTAGCTCATTGTCTCAATATTACTGTTTTAGGTTAAAAGAGTTTGTAACATCGAAAAATGATTAGATTAAAGATATTGGAATGATTTTGGAATGAAGTTGAATGAGTGCATGTGTGACGCAACTTTTTGGTGAAATTCAAGGGACGTAATCCAACGTCGCTATTTTTTGTTCAAGGTTTATTAAATTTGCGATATTAAATACCTCCCTTTAATAGATTAAGCATACAGGATCTCTGTATAGCTTTCTATGTCTTCACGAACCTATCATACGCTTATAGAATCAAGTTAGGTCAGTAAAAACGATGAAGATCAACCGATTTTTACTTTGAACTGAAGCTGTTTATGTTATCATTTGTATCGACTGTGGTGCGTTTTTGGATGGTAAGAGTGAGTGTTTGGTATGACTGAATGAAGCACTTAGTGCGTGATTTAGAATGGTTTTTCATCGGAACGACGGTCGATTTCAAGATGTTTCTTACAGTTAGTTACATTGTGAAATTGACATTCACCTCAAATCGCTCACTTATAGCTCTATTCATTCATTCCAAACACTAACTCAAACCATTCAAATACGCTTAAACCCATTGAAAAAAAAAATAGAACCAATAAGGTCATTCAAAATAAATTGTGATACAGAAAAATCGCGTTTTCACTGACATAATTCAAATTGTTAGCGTCTCATAGGTTCTTGAAGAAATAGGAAGCTATTTATAGAATCTGTATGCAAATTCTATTAAAGGGAGGTAATCAATATTGCTAATTTTGTTCATTTTCAACAAAATTAGCGATTTTGGATTACCTTCCATAAATTTCACTCAAAACTCGCCAACGCACTTATTCAAATTTTAATCCAAAATAATTCCATAAGCATTCACCTTGTAAATTTCACGATGTTGTTAACTGTATTTCACGAGCTAACTTTCACATTTTCCGTAGCTTAATGTCACAATACCTCTGTTTTAACAATTAGAGTGAGTGGACCCATAATAGTTCAGCAATATCTCAAAAGTATTAAACTTTAACAGTGTTAACCGAGGTTTACTAATGATTTTCATTAGGAAACCTAGGTCAACATTGTGGAAGATCGTGTATTCCAAAATGTTGCGGAACTATTACGGGTCCACTACCTTAAGGCACACATCATAGAAAATTGACATCATCATCTTACCATACGTAGACCAACACTGGTCTCGTATCCCGGACTCAATGTCAACCCCTCCTCTGAAGCCAGTGGATACGTCCCTGGTGAGTGAAATACAACTCGTATACCATAGCCTGTAGCAAAATTCTCGATATACTCGTTCACTTCCAGATTCAATGTAAGCTTTATACCTGGAAATAAAAAGAGCCGTCCGTGGCGGGTTATGACCCCGGAATAAGTTCTTGATAATTGTGAACCGTCATGCGAAAATGGACCATCTGTGAAGTGCGTAAAATATCCACCCTTGTCAGACTGCGCGGATTGCGCAGACTGACAAGGATCGACACTTTTGCATCGTGCTTATTTTGTGAATCTAGAATGATCAATCTACATTATAGTGAAAGAATTTTTGACATACGACTTCTGGTTGACCTATGGTGGATCAAAACTCTCTTACAATGATTCATTTACAGAATTCTCGGATGGTCCCTTTTCGCGTGACGGGTCACAATTAAGTATGATTTTAATGTACAGTTAAAAATTCCTTGAAACAGTTTACCATGGCAGTATTTTGTATGTAGGTTATAATAGGATATGCTAGACTGATGAGCTTGAACTTGGTACCAACAGAGGAGTCTTATCACAAGCAAAGCACATGTGAAGTATGAAGACCCTATTCAATTCCAATTAAAAGTTATGACCAACTTTGAGTTTTTTATGATAGAAGTTATTGACCTTGACAATTTGACATTGAAGTTGGGCGATATCCTTGCCTTAGTTTTCTTGTCACAAGTAATAAGCATTTGAAATACGAAGGCTTTATCACTTGCTATTGCAAAATTATGGACAATTTAAAAGATATATTTTTCAAAATTCTGACCCTGACCTTGACTGGTGACCTTGAACTAAGTACCAACAGAAATAGTTTGTCACAAGCAATGCATATGTGAAATATGCCTGAGATATGACGTCGGACGGACGGAAGGACGGGCGGACGGACGCGTGCACAAGCCGGCGACTATATGCCCCCGAAATGTGTTGGGGGAGCATTAAAAGAAATATCTATATTCTTGCAGGGTATGGAAAAAACGGAAGTATATACAAAACATATTTTTGTCTTTTGGTGATGTTTCCTACAATTTTGTGAGTGTGTGATAGACAGAAATTAAAAACTTTCGAACAAAGCATAAATTAGAGAAAATTGAATGAGTGGTCATTTAAAGCCGAAATTTTTAAACTAGTCATCTATAAACATTTAAAAACGAAGCTGCGCAGAGTTTTTTTTTTTTCATCTGTTTTAGACGAGGTGTTGAATAGATTCGGTATATAATCCTTGTCATGCTGAACCCCGAATATTACTGCTTTGGCAGGACCTATAGACAAACATCAGCCTGTACATATGATCAGTCTGATATCAGTCTGCACCACCTGTTTCTCACTATTAAAACCAGAAGTGTCAATAGATTTAGTTTTTCAAATAAAAATTGACCTACAGTTTGTTCTTTCAGTGCTTTTGCCCTTTGATGATTTTGTTAAAAAAAAAAAAATAGCAAAAATTTATTCAGCATGACAAGGGTTAAGACAAAGACTTTAGAATCACGGTTCTCTTTTGTGTGCAGAGTCAAAACTCTGGTAAGACTGTGCGGTTGTCGGAAATGTCACACACAGGCTCACTTGAAATAACTTGCAATACCTGTTATTAGTTCAATTGTTAATATGAAGTTAGTCTTGTTTCATAACTTAAATGGAAATGTCCGATTTTAAATATTTTTTATAAATATTTGCACTTTTTATTTAAAAAAAGTGGATTATTTACTATTTCCAATGCGACTGTTTCATGACCTGATAGGCATTTTATATCCGTCTTATGGCGTCCGAATGGCGCCCGTTAACCTCGCCCTAACCCAAAAATTATGTGGCGCCCGAGTTCTGGCAACGGGTGTCCGTGTAATCATCTCACGGTTTTACGGGTGCTTAGGCCTTGCGATTTTAAATCATAAAGTTAAACATTTGCGTAAAAAGCGTGGTATAATTTGCGAACAGATGACACCGTCTTATGTCTAAAGACAGGCTAAGGTCTTAAGCAAAAAATTTGAAGAACGTTATAGCGAGCTGAATGTCAATTATCAAATTTTCTACGTAATTTGCAAGAATTACCATGTGCTGGTCCACTTCTCCAGGCCTTGTATTTCGGTGACGTCATTGTGTAGCAATTGCCGTATTCTGGCGTCGTAAATTCGTGGAAGTTTCTGAATAGAAACGCAATTAAATTAATTAAACGGACAAGGTTCGGTAGAACTCTAATTCGCATTTTCCCTATGTTCTGGATCAGACTTAAATACACTTAAAAACATCGTAAAATTGACAAGATGAATGCATTTGGAATGAATTTGGAATGAATGAAATTTGGGTGAAATTAAAGGGAGGCAATCCAATTTCGCTTATTTTGTTCATGATGAACAAAATTAGCGATATTCATTACCTCCCTTTAATAAAATATGTATAATTTTGTTAATTGCTTCCTATTTTGTTCAAGAATCAATCAGATGCTAACAATTTCAATTATGTCAGTGAAATTGCGATTTGTCAAGTTATATTTATATTGAACGTAGCTTTTGATTGTATACTTCTTATTCATTTGGAGCGTTCTTGATCAATTTGAGTGAATGTTTGGAATGAGTGAATGGAGCGCTGAGTGAGTGATTTAGATTGGTTTTGATTGAGATGGATGTCAATTTCATAATGCTATCAACCGTAAAGCATGTTCAAATTAAACCGACAAATTCAGTTCAATATGAATTCGCCATTTGACCTGATATTTTAAACGATTGTATACGAATGTTTTGTAACCACTTCTCGCGAAAGCGACCGAACTTTGGCTTTTTTTTTCTTTTTCGTTTGCGGTTGAAATTAATTGTGCTTAATTAGATTCAATAGAATGGCAATAGTTTTTTTTTTTAGGAACTGATAAATATTATTGTGACCCATAGATGAAGGAGGACCATCTCAGTGTAGTACGAATTTGCCGACCTAGTCAGACTGCGCAAATTGCACAGACAGACTAGGATCGCAACTGACCTTCTGAATCTTAAGGTAGTGGACCCGTAATAGTTTTGCAATGTCGCAGAAGAAATGAACTTTAACAGTGTTAACCGAGTTTTCCTAATGATTTTCATTAGGAAACCTCGGTTAACATTGTGAAAGATAATATGATCCGAAATGCTGCGGAACTATTACGGTTCCACTACCTTAAATTGTCATTCTACCGGACTGTAAAGAATTGTTCACGTAACCTGCGCGAAAACATTTTTTGTCAAATATTTATATAACGGAGTTCCAATATTATCCCTGTTTTCCTTTTTGACGTGTCACGTGAATATTTCGAGGATAGTCTGCAGAAACGTCATTAATAAAAACAATAAAATATTTGTCAACTACAGGAAAAAATAGACAAAATACAGTAATTGAATCCAAAAGGCTAATGGTTACAGATGAAAACATCATGCGATCAACAAGGATGGTTGTTGTAAATGCAAATGTACGAATGAATTTTTAATGCGATTAAGTCAATACAATATCGTTAATTCAAGTGAAGATGAACAAAATGCGCAACCCCTTTTTCAAAAATATTCATAATTCCAAAGAATAAATTGCTATGTGTTCACGAACCTTTATTACGCTTCTACAATCAAGGAAGTCAAATAAATAATGAAAATTGTCTACGCGAATTGATTGTTTAGTACTTTAAAGCGGTTTAAGCGTTTTTATGAGTGAATGAGTGTTAGAATGAATGAATGGGGCGCTTCAAGTGAGTTATTAAGAATGGTTTTGATTGGGGTTAGTGTCAATTTCACATTGACCTTTACTGTATCATTAACATAACGATCATAATCATGTATTTGGAGGCTAATAAGTCAACCAATGAAACAACAACAACAACAATTTTAACAACTCACGTGATATTCTGAACACTCCTGACGAAGGTGGCCCCAACAATCACGTCTTCCTTTTTATGGCCCATCTTTTGTCGAGTTTTCCTGAGGAAGCGAAAAGAGCAATAAAACAGTAGTTCGTCATGTATCATTGCACTATCCCTCTTGAGAACAACTTTTGGGGGCGTCGCTCATATGAGCATATGCTACGAAACCGACGATGAATAAACGAAAATACACATCTACATGCTCATTTACATAGTTATTGCACTAGTGTTATAACACCCATGTAATGTTAACTCCGTGGTGTCCATGGTCTAGTGGTAGAGTGTCGGCCTCTTGACCCAAAGGTCCTGAGTTCGATTCCCGGGAGCGGCTATCGATCTTGGTTCTGTCATTGGCCCACACATTCGCGCGAGTACTGGTGAATTATCCAGGAAGCAGAATCGAGAGGAATTAATTTAAGTTGTAAGAACTTGTTTCCCAAACGATGTAAAATATACTGTTCACAAAAAGTAGAGGATATTGTAAGTTTGATTTTTGGTATTCTGGTCAGCTTGGGCATCCATACATCTTCAGGGCCCCGTTTTTGAATCATCAACAAAAAAGCCAATTGTTTGATATCACGACAATATCTGACTGTGAGACACAGGGTTTGACTGCAGTCTGGACTCAAATTCTTCTGGTTTCCAGCATACCATTGACTCACTTACGGTGAGCTTTCATTAGACATCACATTATTCCGACAAAATATTATGCGATTACATGATAGAGATAAACACCATATAATTTTTCTCGAAGTTATGCTCAACTAAAGTGAGAATTTCCGTATTACTTTAAGCAATTATCTAAAGCTTTTAAGGAATGTTCACTTTAACATCATCTATACATCTGGGTTGGAGGTGGGCAGATAGAAGGGGTGGGGGATATTCACTTTTTTGTACAAAAAATAGCCTTTTTCGACTTGAATCTTTAGAATCTAAGGCTTAACAGCGAGCCTTAGCATCCGTAATGGTGTATCTTTTTTAAAGCCTTTCCTGTACTGTTCGAAAATCTTAGTCCATATGATTTTAAATTGAGAAAAAATATGGAAAGAAGATTTTAGGCAAAATTAGGACCCGAACAAAACTTCTGAAAACCGAAAAACGTTGAAACGGTCATTTTTTTAACAAGACACACATATTTGGCACATAAGAACTATAAAATTAGCATTTTGACAAAACTTTTTTTCGTTGATAGTGCAGTTTAATTTAGTAAAATCATCAGTTCCTTCCTCGAAAACAACAATAACAGCAAAGCAACAACAACAAATTTAAGACTTATCAAGATGCCAAAATGCCACGGACCAAAAAGATATCCATTTAACTGATGAATATCATATTAATTAAGAAGAATGCAAAAAGTCAATTTCGCTGATAACATTTATTTTCTTACTTGGTTCTTTAAATAAAAAAATCACCCAAGTAACACACCATTGAAAATCGAAAAATCGTATAAATTGTTTCAGAAACAAGTGAATAATGAACTGTTACAGTTTTTTTTTCTTGAAATGCAAAAATTAGACAAAAGAATTTTGAAAAAAAAACTTACTTTGTTTCATTTTTAAAGACCGTCTGAAAGCTGATAATCCTCTCATCCCATTTGTCCTTCTGTGAGAAATACTGGTCGAACAGGAAATTTTCGTATCCACCACCATACGAATAATCGTCGTAATAGTCATTGTAATTGTTGATACTACTATAATAACGGCTATACCATTCAGCCCACTCTTGATAGTAACTATCCTGATAGTACGATGTGGAGTAGCTATAGTCATTCCAGAAATAACCCCAGTAATCGTATTCGTAATAGTATGACGATGAGCTTCCAGTGTAAATTAGACTAGATCCTGAAGGTCCTATCGAACTCGACCCGGTTGGAACAGATGGAGATATCGAACTTGACCCGACTTGAGAACTAAATAAACCTGGACTGACTGTAGACATCTGTAATGGCAAGAAGGTTGATGTAAAGGTCTTACATTAAGTTTAAGGGTCCCCGTTTTACTAAACATCTCACAAAAAAAAATTATCGTAAGTCAAATTCACAAATCGTACCTGGTGTTTTCATTCATTCTGTCTTGCAATATTCATTGGAATCGTCTTTAGTAGACGATTTCAATGAGAAAATGCATGGCAGAACATCATATTCAGTTACTACTGTAGGGCAATTTTAATTCTTGACTTACGAATAAAAACGATCGTAAGACGTTTAGTAAAACAGTCCCCTAATGATATCGAGTTAAGGTAAGGCTTTTGTCATATATAATTGACATTTTAACCGATTTATCGATTGAACAATTATGAATAGTACATTCCCGAAAAAAAAATCTGAGAGACATCTTATACTTTTATTTTATTTGATTTCATTTTAAAGTAGCCGCATAGTTCTTTGTTTGTACTATTATTGAATTTGGCATCAAATCTTCCGTGACTGATAAATTTACCAAGAGCCATCAAAGTCATATTCTACCCGGTTGAACATGGGATATTGTACATGATGAAAGAAATCAAATTCACGGTCAATGTCACGGGAAGATGGTTATGATGTTTCGAGAGTTTTATTTATAAAGGTTAGCATTTAACAAAAAGCCAACTAATTCCAGTATTTTGTTTAAGAAAACTGTCCGAGTAATTGACGGAGCACAACGGAATTTATACAATGTTTTCTGGATAATCACTGTAAATTGAGCCTTTGCGTGAGATTTTCATCAATTTCTAAAATGCGCAATGCAAAGACTTTGACCAGCCTGTGCATCCGCCCAGTCTGACCAGAGTCCTCACTCTGCGTTTAGGAGATAGATAAGGTCTCAAAGTATCTGTAGACCACCAGGTAACTTTATATTTACAGTATGTCGCTGTCTACGCTACTCCATGTTTGTACATAACGAACATTTCAAATTTTTGGAAATGTAATGCACAGGCTCAATTTATTTATTGGTTTCAGATGTCTTACCAGAGTTGAATGTAAATTAGCTTTTGCTCAACTCTTAACAAAGTACATTTACTTAATTCTGTCGACCAAAAACGAAAAATTAGACGACCTGAATGTCGTAATTACTGATTGAGCAAATCTGTAGAAACAACATTTCGGTTCTCAACCAACGAATTGTTTATGAAAATGCTTATATATTCAGACACCTGATCATCTTGTGTTGAAGACGGTGCTATCTGCGAGGACGAGGCTGTGGGCTCGGCAGAAGACTCGGCGACCGTTGATGAGACCATTGCAGGTGAACTGGCGCCTCGACGTATTCTCTCTAATAACTCTTCTTGATCATGCTTATAAAGAAAGAAGTAGAGTATACATATTATACTACATTATGGACAGAGAACATTTCTATTCTTATTTTTCTTTTTAAAAGTAGAGATAAAAATACTACATGATGGACAGGAAAAAGTATTTCATTATTTCCTTAATTACATTGCAAAAAAAAACGTGTCTTACTTCATGAATATTATTGAAATGGATCATAACGTCGAAACAAGTGTTAGAAAAGAGAAGAAGAATGGAAATTAGAGACAGAAAAGAAAACAGGTGTGTGTGAAGATGTCGAGATTGTCGAGAGTTGTTTACAGACACGTCAGGTTAAAATATGGTTAAATTGTTAGCCCACTCTAAGCCATTCTAATTCACTAAGTTGACGTTCTATTTTAGCATTCTTAACAATGATCCTTTCGGTTTGAGGATAGATTCTCTATGTATAAGACAGAAAATAATATTGAGGACTTGGTGAATACAAAAATACAAAAAAGTCAATTGCTTCATGAAAAGCTTAAATCTAAATGAAATTGTTGATATGAATTGAAGGATACATACAAATAAATGCTCGATATCTCTAAAATCGACTTCATCTTGTGGCTTAATTTCTTCTTCTCGTATCCTGTCCGAGCGTTTACGCGTCTGGCTTGCTTGTCTTTCCGGTCTGAAATGCTAAATCAGAAATGTTCAATATGTAGGTATTGTTTCCAAGAATTGCCAGATTTATTCATCTAATTTTTGACAAATCTTGTTTTTGAAAATTAATAAAACGACCAGCTCGCTATTTCGCCGCGCTGTCAAAGTATTATGAACGATATTTTTCTTTATCTTATAATTATACAAACGTCCGTGTGATAACATCCTGTATGATATCTTTTATGATATCACATAGTTATTTTAAGAACAATTATATCTTACAGTTATTTTTAGAAGGTTGAATTTCAGTTAGAAACATCGACGAAAACAAGACAAAAAGAGGTTATAAGATAAATATAATAAGTACTAAGTGTGTTGTATGAAAAAACATCCAACTCGGTTGTGAGAATTGATAATTGTCTCGGCAGAGCCTCGACAATGATCAATTCTCCGAACCTCGTTAGATATTTTTTTCATACAAAACACTTAGTACGTATTATATATGTACCAGCAAGAATTTTCTCTCTGTATAGAATCAACGTGGTGAGAAGATGTTGAAGTACAAAGTACTTGAGGTAGCGAACCCGTAATAGTTCCTCAAAATTTCGACACAAATTATCTTTCACAATGCTAACAGAGGTTTTCTGAACTCCGCCAAACTTAACACAGTAGAAGTTTATGATCTTCGAAACGTTGAAGAACTGTTACGGGTCCACTACCTTGAAAAAATAAAATCCAAATAAGATAAAATGTAATAGTTGAATTGAATCGGATTTCTAAGTTATAAGTGTAAGAAAAACTTTAAAAAATGTAAAATACGCCATGAAGTTACCTGTTAAATACACCATTACCAGAAATCTAAAATACTTCTACTACTACTACTACTACTACTTCTACTACTACTACTACTACTGCTGCTGCTGCATGCACCTAGGATATATACTTTGCGCCCTAAGAAAGGGACCATTTGAAATACCCTTGGAGGTACTGTGCTATACCATAAACTAAGAAGTTGAATATGATACTATGTCTGAAAGTATACATATAAGGCTACTAAAAGTATGTTTATAATTGATTACTAATTATCACGTGCATTTGCAATAAATTATATTTAACGAAATGCTGGAATTATTATCGGTCGCAACTTTCTACTCACGCTGGGTATAGGAGCATGGGCGTATCTAGGACTTTGAAATTTATACGCACTCAGAATGCGACCAACAAATGATATGTAGGATAAAGTCTATACTTGTTTATATATGTGGACTGAGTCTAAAGATAAGTACCTTCTGTCCGCTCCTTTTTATGAATTGAGCGTTGGTGAATAATCGAAACATCGTAACTACAGCTTGAATAAGCTGTAGTTTAGATGTGTTAATCATTCATCAACGATATTTTTCAACATATGATTAATTCTTTTACGCACTTGCGTAAATTGCGTAATTGGTGTTACGCCCTTGTAGGAGCATGTGTCTGTTATTTCCAATGATTTTACATATGCAAAGAAAAGATTCCGACCAGTCTGTACATTGGCACAGCCTAGGTTGCGTGTTTAATTTGCGCTCTGTTTGTAAGTATTAACCAAAGTGTTTTGTAGTTAACCCGTGAATATTCAAAATACATTATGTAGTTCTCTGTCCAGGCTGTGTGACCTTATTGTTTTACCTACATACAGTTAATTACATCGTGAAATTGACATTTAACTCAACCAAAACCATTCTAAATCGATCCCTCAGCACTCCATTCATTTATTCTAGACACTCACTCAAACCATTCTAAAACGCTCCAAACTCGCTGAAAAACATATGATAACAACTTCGTTCAAAATAATAATAATAGCTAGGAAAAATATCAGGATTTCACTTATTCAATTGAAATTGTAAGCGTCTGATAGGTTCTTGAAAAAATAGGGAGCTATCTAATGAACTTGTAAGCATATTTTATTAAAGGGAGGTAATCAATATTGCTAATTTTGTTCATCCTGAACAAAATTTGCAATACTGGATTATCTCCCATTAAAGTCACTCAAAAGTCGCTCCACACACTCATTCAAATTCGTTCCAAAATCATTCCATTATCATTCACCTTGTCAATTTCACGATGTAACTAACTGTACACGTAATTTTGAAACATTACGCATTGGCTCATATACCCGTACACATTATAATGATTTTTATCTTATTTTTGTAGTTAAAAACATCGAGAAATCGACATATTAAATGCAAATGGAACAATTTTAGAATGTTATTGAATGAATGCGTGCAACGAGCTATGAATGAAATTTGATATTGGACGAATTATCGATTTTACTAACCTAAATCACCCCCATGCCCTTAAAAAAATCTTCGTACGTTTTTTAGACAAACAATGTGTTTTGTAGACGCTTCCAAATCAACAAAAATGAAGTTGTGGAGTAATGTGAGACAGTGAAATCTTTCGAAAGGTTAGTGTGGAATGAATAAACATAGCGTAAAATGAGCAATTAAGAATAATCAAAAGCGGGATGATTGTCATTTTTTCTCTATCACAAAATATTCCGAAGGGAATAGAATAAACATTTAATAAACACACTCGTTATTTCAATATTTCGGCAAAAATTGCCTTTTTCAAGAAAAATGAAATGAATCTTAACCCAACTACATAGTAATTATGTAGTAGAGTTTAGATTTATTTCATTTTTCTTGAAAAGGGCAATTTTTGCCGAAATATTGAAATAACGAGTATGTTTATTAAACGTATCGTTTTTCTGATGAAACAAACTGTGCATGTACCTGTCTTTGGTTTGTAGCCTCATCGGCGTCTCTCTTCTTCCTCGAGGTTGAGTCATCTTGTTTTCTTTTCTTTGAGTATGCAAAAATAAAACATGGGTGATAGCTCAAGCGAAAAGGCACCATCATATTCTATACCAATAACACAGAATTACGGCTTTAATCTCAAATTGAAATCTGAGAAAATTTTTAAATTGAGAATGAGAAAAGTTTTATAGCCTCGGGCCCTGATGGAACCAACTGTGCATGTACCTGTCTTTGGTTTGTAGCCTCATCAGCGTCTCTCTTCTTCCTCGAGGTCGAGTCATCTTGTTTTCTTTTCTTTGAGTATGCAAAAATAAAACAAGCGAAAAGGCACCATCTGGGAACTCCATCATAAAACAAATATTTGAAAAAAAAAGACACTGGTTCTAGAACAGGCCAACCAGGAATCGCATTTCAGTTGTGCTTTCACAGGAAGGATGATTGCTTCTTATAGTACCAGAAATCAAAAATGGTAAATAGCGTAAATTTTTTATCCTAGTCTGCCTGCGCAGTCCGCACAGTCTAATTTGTTGGATACTTTACGCACTAACCAGAATACCCCTTTTTGTGTGACGGATACATATGTGACTCGTCACGCGAAAAGGGACCATCTGGAAACTACGTAAATAAACATTTGATAAAGAGATTGGCTCCAGCACAGGTCAAACAGATGCCACATTTCAAAAATTCTTTCATGGGAAGGAAGATTGATTATTCTGGATTCAGAGAATTAATAAAGTGTTAAAAGTTTCAACCCTAGTCAGTCTGCGCAGCCCGCGCAGTCTGACTAAGGTCGACACTTTACACTTCCCAGATGGTCCCCTTTTCGCGGAACGGGTCACATATGTTAATTCCCTTTGATATATTTACCCCCGGTATGCATGAGCAGTAATTTTGGGTCAATTTTTAAGTGAAAACCTGATTAAAACTTGGTATATGCTAATTTAGCAACTAAACACTTTTCACCGCGATTTGTTATCAAATTATAATATGCACACAAGATGTCCATAGTCGATCCGAAAGGTTAAAATTACAATCACCATCAAGCCTTTTGACGAAAGTACCAACAGGACGCCGCATTTTTCCAATTTACGGAATGGTCCGAGCTTTGTTCTATATGTTTTTGTATACAGTCAATCTTGCTCAAGCGACCACGTCTTTTAAGCGACCATTCTTATTAAGCGACCGTTTTCCAAATCCCCTTCATTTATTCAAAGTATTTCAAAAAAAGAAGGTATGGTTAGTCTTAAGATTTTGCGAATGAATCCTATGTTGTTAAAACTCATCAGAATCGTCTTAATGAGACGATTCTCTTGAGTTTTAACATCATAGGATTATTGAGAATTTTGCCATTATATATTTATTCAACAAATGAAATATGTTTCTTATTTGTAGACAAAACGTATATTAAGCGGCCGGTTTCTTTAACGACTGTTTTTGGTGGTCCCGTTTGTGGTCGCTTAAAACAAGTTTTACTGTATATGGAATATCTTGTCAATCATGAAGTAGTCAGAAGTGAGCTAGTTAGAAAAGAGTATAAGCAAGTCACAATAAAATGGAAATTCAAAACTTGATATTTTAATGAATTATTTTAAATCCAGGAGGGCCAAACATTACAAGCTCATGAGGTTTTGACCTATTGTCATGCGATTGAAAAAAAATTTTGTAAATTCGAGCTGCAATGCCATGCGACTTTTTGGCAGCCCAACATTTTTGACAATATCTGTAAGTTGACATCGATTATATATAGTGAGGAGGAAATTGAATCAAACACTTACCACTTTGGGATAGATAATATCTTTAATTGGCTGTGACATATTGACTTCCGATCTACGAACAGGGTTCATGTTACACAGCGTTATGGCGGGGAAGCTCAAGGGACTGAACTCTAAAGAGACGGATGTCTGTATGGGATACGCATGAAAAGTTCTGAAAGAAATTGTAGAAGGCTGGTAACTAATGTTTCATTACGATTTAAAAATTATTTCTCATTCTTGCTAAGACTAAGTAGCCACAATTAATCAATTGAAGCAGGTAGCTATTTAAACATCGAAAGAGATGAACGATTTTACAATGAGTTTAGAACAAATGAGTCTGTGCATGACGTTTCCAACAATTTCAAATACGCGCCAAGCAAGGACTCTGGCCAGTCTGTTCAACCGAACAGTCTGTCCAGAGTCTTCACTTTATGCTCTTTTGATAGATAAGGTCTGTGAGTATCTTTCGACAGACAGACAAGATTCCTAGAGCACTATGTGACTGTCGAGGCTGCTTAATATTTTCATCCTATGCACATGTCACTTTTTTTGAATTGTTACGCACATGCTCAAATGTTATTTAAAAATGAATATCTATTTCTTCTTTGTTGCCTAAGATAAAGCAAAGAAATATTTATATAATATCTAGTGGCCTAACATTCTAACATCAATAAATATATGTCAAGTTTCAAGTGAAATATTATAATTTTCATCTTTTGAATTTCGAGACAATTTATTAAGCTAAATTCTGTTTAATATTGATGTTAAGCGTAGATATAAGACCCACTCGTTCACAAAAATGACACTCTGGGTATGAAGCAAAAACACGTTCATAACAAGTAATTAATGTATGAATCTGCTTTGCGTTTTTTCTACCGTGTGGTTAGTCTTTTCAAAACTCTATTAAAAAACAAATACCCCCCCCCCACAAAAAAAAAAAAAAAAAAAAAAAGAAAAGAAAATACAAAAAAAAAAAAAGAAAAAAAAAACTTCAATTTTGTGAATTATGAATTAGTCAGTAACAATAAGAAATAAGATCGTTTGCCCAATACCGTCTTAACAAGAGGCCCAACAGGACCTGTATCGCTACACTGGCTTTAAAACCCCCAGATATTCATTAATAAATCCTACTTTGGCTAATATTAACACTTTGGAGTCTCTTTAGAAGTATTTTGGAATGATTTACTGGGTCTGGCCAACATTGCACCAATAAACTCAGTAACGATACCCTGCATACCCTTTACAAATCTTATGAAACCAACCCTAAAGGGTTTTGCAAAAAAAAAATGGAACTTTCTAAAGACATTTCCAAGATCAATTTAAATAAAAGAACATTCATACCAAGATTAAATGAAATAAGTCCAATTCATTCGGCTAAGAAGATTTCTTTATATTTCTAAGAGAAAATTGGCCATGCTCTGCCACTTCCACATTATTGGCCCGTCAACATTTTTAAGTTGGAATGCGGAGCAATTCCAACTTAGATTTAACAAAACCGCAAAATGAACACAAGATAAATTCATTTCGGGTTTTTTGAGAACACACATCACGTGAACAGGATGTGAATACACTTCAGCCTATCTTGTCTATCTCAACTTGACATAGACATACAGTTTATTGCATCAAAAGGAAATAATCCTGTACAATTACACAACTATCACTTCATGTACATTAAATACACGCTAATTCATGATTTAAACGATATTCATTGAAATTTGCGTACGAATTTACTAGTATCATATGTTTACATGACTATATTTGGAAATCATGTGATAAGTCAAGTCAAATAAGGTCAGCTATTGAAAGTAGCACTAGCCAATCACGTGATCTGCTTATTTGGCAATGTCGCGATCTGGTTTCTCAGTATTGTGGCAATATCACAGGCCAATCACGTGATCTGCTTATTTGGTAATGTCGCCACCTATTTACGTAGAATAATGTTATAGCTTCTTTTAAAGGTATAGTTTCTCTTTCTGAACGACCTTATCACACATTTGACTTATGACAAAATGTTATATTGTACATTTCTGTCTACAGTTACGAAATAAAAATCTTTACTTTTTCTTAAAGTGAAGATACACTTTTAAAGATAATAAATATTTTTGCAACATATTGTCGTTTGTTTTCCGTCATATTGCAGTTATCTTCATGAATGTTTCATTGTCAAAGCCCAAAATTCATCAATTAAAATCCTGCCCACCACATCTTGAATGGAATTATGAATATCTTTGCCCAATTGCATTCCATCACCAAAATAACTTGCCATTTGAAACAGACCTTCTAGTTCAACTTGTTTTCTTCACATTTTTGCACTTCAACACGTTTAAGAGCACCATCATACAGTTAGTTACATCGTGAAATTGACATTCATCTCAATCAAAAAATCTCTTAATCGCTCACTCAGCGCTCCATTCATTCATTTCAAACACTCACCCAAACCATTCAAAACGCTCAAAATTACTCAATAAATAAGATCAACTTGTTCATTCAAAATGAATAAAGAATTTAGAACCAAATAACGATTTCACTGACATAATTGAATTTTAAAGTGTCTGATTGGTTCTTGGCGAAATATAAAGCTATTGGTATAACTTTCATGCATTTTTTTTTATTAAATGGAGGTTTTACATATCGCTAATTTTGTTCATCCTGAACAAATAAGCGACATTGGATTCCCTGGATTCCCCAGAATGTTTCCAGGGTGACCCTCTTCAAAACTTCTTCCGTAAATTCTGATAATCCACAAATATCGGCGTGGTAGGGCGGGGCTTATTTTGAGCCAGAAATCTTGGAACGACATCTCCTCCTGGACCACAGGGCCGATTTCAATGAACCTTTACCAGAATATTCCTAGGGTGACCCTTTTCAATAATTGTTCGAGACATTGAGAATGGCCCATAAATATGGGCGTGGCAAAGCGGGGCTTATTTTGATCCTGAAAACTTTGAACAACATCTCCTCCTGAACCACTGGGCCGATTTCAATGAAACTTTACCAGAATGTTCCTAGGGTGACCCTTTTTAAAGATTGTTTGCAAAATTTGGATTGGCCCATAAATATTGACGTGGCAGGGCGGGCCTAATTTTGAGCCAAAAATCTTTGAATGAAATCTTCTCCTTAACCACTCGGCCAATGCCTGTGAAACTTTACCAGAATGTTCCTTGGGTATTGCTTTTGGCAATTTGTTCACGAAATTTTGATTGGTCCATAAATATTGGTGTGGCAGGGCGGGACTTATTTTAGCCCAGGACTTTTGAACGACATCTCCTCCTGAACCACTTGGCCGATTTCAATGAAACTTTACCAGAACGTTCCCTTGGAGATCATCTTCAAAATTTGTTTGCAAAGTTTTGATTAGCCCATAAATATGGGCGTGGCAGGGCAGGGCTAATTTTGAGTCTCCTCTGTAAATAGTGGGTGGGCAGGGTCTATTATCACTATTTATTCTTCGAATTATGTTTCCTTTAAACAATTAGGCAAATTTGAATGAAACTATGCCAGAAAATTTCTTGGATGAGAGCCACTGGCTAAATTGGATTCTGGACAGCGGTTTAGGACCATTTTGGCCCTATTGTATCATTTTTCTTCCATCAGTTGCAGGCCTGTATAGCGAATCAGGGGTTTAAGCGTCTCTCTATGTTGAAATACATTGATTTATATACGCCCGTCAAAAGACGAGACGTTTTATGTGATCACCTGTGGTGGGCGGGAGGCGTGAGCTTCGTTAGTGGCTTGAGGTCACCGTCGCATTCCAACTTATCAGTACTTTCAGTACTTTGATTATTACAGGTATGTTGGATCATATTTGTAACAAATCATATATGTAACACCCGTTACATGTATGATCACATATGTAACATGTGTTACATATATGACTCGGAAATCATATTTTGTGACGAATATGATCGATGCCGGTTTTTGATGTGACATGAAATCACATATGTCACAGGTCAATTTTGATTTAAAAACAGTTCATATTACTACCACACATGCCTACTAGTCTGCCAACTTAAAGCCACTAGGCTGTCACCTACACGCCACTAAACTGGCAACTTCGCAAACATTATCAAGACGGGACATGATCAATTTTTACTGATCTCCTACTACTGCAGATGCGCAGGCTGATCTATATGATGTGCGTTTAGCCAATTTTCTTGCTGTGTGGATGTTGCTGGACACACTCACGTGCGCGCTCGAGATGCACTGGTACCTTAGGCAAAAAATCATTATTTCATACGTTCTCTCTCTCTCTCTCTCTCCCCCCCCCTCTCTCTCTCTCTCTCTCTCTCTCTCTCTCTCTCTCTCTCTCTCTCTCTCTCTCTCTCTCTCTCTCTCTCTCTCTGAGGTTGATTCAAGTTGGAGCGAGTCTCAATCGCTCTGATGTGCTAACTATTGTTTTGCAATCGAGAATAAAATCAATAGTGTAAAGAATATAATGATGTTGCTATTGCTGTTAATTGTTTGACTACAAATAGACAACTAAACCTGTTACATATATGCTTGTCATGTCAACCTCCATTTCGGACAAACACATTTGTAACACACTTGATCTGTTACGAATGAGATCATGTACGTAACAAATGTGTTACATATATGATTTGTTACAAATATGACCCAACACAGGTACACCTAAGAAATATTTAAGCCAAAATACATTGGAATCTGCCCAAGTGTTTGGGAAGAGAATCTTTTAAAGATTTTATAATGAGGGGGAATCAAACTAGTTTCTCGAACAATTTAAGTAGAGGGTCACACAAGAAACTTTCATGTCTAGTTTAAATCGGGAGGAGAAGATTTTTAAAAATTTTAACGTGAAAAAAAATGCCTCGCTCTGCCGCACCAATGATTTGGGGTCAATATAAATTTCATGAACAATTCGTGTACAGGGTCACCAGGAACGGCCATGCCAAGTTTCATTAAAATCGGCTCAACACTTATAGAGGAGAAGAATTTAATAATAGAAAAATTCCCCGTTCTGAAACATCCATAATTGGGGATCAAAAATACTTTCTTGTACAATTTAAGCAAAGGGTCACACAAGGAACTTTAATACCAAGTTTAATTGAAATTTGCCCAAATTTTTGGGAGGAAATAATCTTTAAAGACTTGAACGTGATTAAATGCACCGCCCTGCCACGCCAATAATTGGGGGGCCAATCAAAATGTCTGGGAAAATTTAAGAAAAGGGTCACCCAAGGATCATTTCTTCCAAGTTTCGTTAAAATCATCCCAATGGTCGGGATGAGTAGAAGAAAATTTTAAGCACGGACGGACGCACTACGGACACTCTGCCAAGGCAAAAGCTCGCTGGCCTTCGGCCATTGGAGCTGATAACTAAACAAAATGTATCCTCCATTATTTTGACCTGTCAGGGGTAGATAAGACTTGACATAATTTGCACTTTTTTAAGTTTATATTTGTATTTTTCTGTTGAATTATTGTAAGTTAATTTTCTTAGAATGAGTATGTAGCTGTATCATAAGACCAAAAGAGTTGACCTTGACGTGCTGTGAAAATTGAGCACGATTCTCCGTTTGGGTACGAAAACCTCAATACTCCAGCTAATTCAGGGTGAAGTAACGAGGTTTTCGAAGGACAACGGCAATTTGAACATTCGAATCGAGATATTTTTTACTGTTTTTTACAAAACATTAAATTGTCAACGATGTCTGAACACTTCATATTTACCTCTAATCATTAAAGATACTAAACCGCTACAATTAAGAAAATCATGAAATCGACACTAATTCTGATCAAAATCATTCGTACTCAGCGCTCCATCCATTCATTTCAAACAGTCACTCGAACCATTTAAAACACTTAGAAATCGCCCCAAAACACATCGAGGTCGTTAAAAATGATCCCCTTTTTTCAAATCGAATAAATCATTCTACGATCTTTAATGGCTAGCGTCGAATTTCGAGCGTCTGATTGGACCATGAGGACACAAAAATAGAAAAGTACAATGTACAACGATTTTTAAAGGGAGGTAATAAATCGGTAAGGTCTTCCTATTTCGACGAAATCAGCGATTTTTTACCTCTCTTAAATTTCACTTATAAGTCGCTCTACACGTTCATTCATTCATCTATTTATTTATTTATTTATTTATTTATTTATTTATTTATTTATTTATTTATTTATTTATTCATTCATTCATTTATTCATTTATTCATTCACTCATTCATTCATTCATTCATTCATTCATTCATTCATTCATTCATTCATTCATTCATTCATTCATTCATTCATTCATTTATTCATTCATTCATGATGTTTGTAACTGTAAGACAATGCCATGCAAAATCAAAATTCAGTGATGATATACTTACACAAATAAATTATAAATCTGAATCATAAGCACAACAAATGTTGTTAAAAATAGCATACACCATAATATTTTGACTGGGATCTGTCTTGAGGAGACTATTTTAGGCACTCCATGTAAAGAACTATCCTCCGCCAGTTTCTTTAACACATCCTTTAACGAGTTTGACTTTTCAGATTTCTCCGTGTCATTCATTCTGAACTTTGACCGTTGAAACAAGCCACTCACAATTTTGAGACCTCACAAATAATTGTCAAATCAAGTTAAAAATAATAAAGTTTTCTATGTCATAAAATGTTGTATTTATATGCAAGTAAAATTCAACAAATAGCTATTTGGACCATCATAATTATCTTCGCATTTAAAATGAGTAAATAGCCTATAAACACAATGGGCCTGTTTTACTAAACATCTTACGATCGTTTTTTTTTTCGTGAGTCAAAAATTAAAGTTGTTTCATGAGTAGTTACTTAATATCGAATTCTGCCATGCAATATCTCATTAAACTCGTCTTCTAAAGACGATTCCGGTGAGATATTGCAAGGCAAATCTAATAACGAATGAAAACACCAGGTACGATTTGTAATTTTGATTTACGGTTAATTTATTCGTAAGAAGTTTAGTAAAACGGGTATTAATGCAATAAAATATAATATAGTTGCTCAAGTTATAGTTAGTGACCTAACATCATTTTGGTATATATTCTGTATAGAAAAAAGTGACATTTGACCACTCAACTTGTAAATATTTACTAGTATGTAGATATAATATTTTTTCTAAAAAAGAGTCAAATACACATCAAAATTACAATACTTTAAAACATACTCGAAATTTTCTTCTTTTTGTAAAAACGTTTTGAAATGAATAAAAAATCATATAATACACTAACATTCACAGTATTTTACGAAACTTTGCTGGTATCAATATTTCAAGAGCTTCACAGAAAATTCCATTTACTATTAATTTTACATGGTTCAATTAGAACTATCCCGTCACATCTGATGGTTGGTTATCCGATCAGTTCCATATGAACTATTATTTATTCTATTCCATTGGGACTTCTATTAAATTTACCCTTGTACCTGGCAAGTTCAGTGTCATTGACAAATTATAGGTAGACTATGCTATCTGAATGTTTATAAACAGACTTTCGACGATTTCAATATAGTGAAAATTGGGACCAACGAATTTTTTGCTGTCACGGTCTTTTATCTATATTGAAGGACCACAGAAACACAAAACTACTGGTAATTTAACCATCCTTTGAAATACATCTGTAAACGACATGTGTCAAAGCGTATAAGTATCATGCTTTCAAAACCGACTTCATCATGAAGAAACTAAAAATGAAAAGACAAAAATCATTGGATATCGATTGGGAGAATAAAGTGTTTTTCTTGGTGAGTTTCTTTACTTTTTCAGTATATAGGTGATTACATTTGATTAAGTACCGTTATCTCACGCTTGTTAAATATCAGTTCATTCCACCCCTACTACTGGCTATAACACATTTTCCCGCGTTTTCGAATACCGCGGTTGAAGTATACCTAGTCGTCTTAACCATACTCAACACAGCAAATACCTTTGCAAGGGGCAAGACCCTCTATTTATTTCGAGCCATACTAATTCAATTCAAAAGAAAACATTGGTTTACAATACACACTTTCTAAATAAAGAAATTCAATTCGAATGAAAAAATTGTGTTTAACAGAACATTTTACAAGACTAACCCAGGATTAAAAACCAGAGATAAAAACACTTAAGGTGAAAAACTCTGGAAAACCTTGAGTAGTCATCCTTATTTAACTCCGACTAGCCTTCGGATTCAAATCCGTATGATTTCAAGGTCATCCAACCTAGTCTTCTCTGACCAACATTCTGAACAACATTCTGACCAACAATTAGCTCGTTAACGTTAACGTAAAACCTAAAACCTAAATTCGGATAGACGTAAAAAATAAACTGAAGGACGTCTTGCGTAGAACTGACTATAAAACCCGTAAACTACCCTTATATACATACACACACTCGATAAACCCGTGCACAAATCTATATTTGTGTTACCGTATATGTGAAGACATACGTTCTCTGCTATACTGCGTACCGCAGAGAACTCGCAATTCTCACTAATTCGTGCATATACAAGTTAAAAGATCTGCCGCACTAGACGGCGACTGCAACACGTTTCCACGGGAATCAAACATTGTTCAGGTCGCAGCGGGATCGCCGGAAAATATCCGTATTATCCGGATGAACGCTCTTGCTAAAGGTAGTGAACCCATAATAGTTCCGCAACATTTCGGACCACATAACCTTTCACAATGTTAGCCAAGGTTTCCTAATGAAAATCATTAGGAAACCTCGGTTAACACTGTTAAAGTTCATTACTTCTGAGACGTTGCAAAACTATTACTTGTCCTCTACCTAAAAGGAAACATTGGCACAATATTCTCAAGAGCGTTTGAATCAGTACATATTTTACTACTAGTGAAGCAAACTCTCTTCGTAAATCGCTTTTAATTAAAGTCAATTAAAAATACAAATCCCCATCAAAATTACCTTATTGATTATTTTTTTAAATAAAATTCAAAACTTCCATCGAATTGTCCATTGGGGCACTTTATGCTACATTCAATCGTATCAAATTCTTCGACTTAACACATTATTTATGAGAAATGTTTTCTAAACTCGTCAAATGAAAACCAAAATCTGTTTTTATAAGTCATTGATGCGATGCACCTGATTTAAAAGTGAATTCTTATTCAAACTTTCTTATTCCCCGATATGAATATCTCAAAATCTAAGACTCTAACTCTTGTTCATCAGTATTGACCATTTGCAAGAACAAGTACCAGATAAATCCGCCGCCGTCACAGCGCAGATGATAGTGCGTTCGCATCTCAGTTTCGGGTTTCAATGTTCGATCCCTTTACAGCAGCACATCCTGTCTGACACTTGTCTCAAACAAACGGGTAGATAATCGTAAAAAAATATTTGGGATTTGAAACATGTAGCTTGGGAAGGGTTTGGTGGGAAAAATACCAGGAATCTATTGTTATGTGCTCTGTGTTCAGCATGAAATTGTTAATAGAGATGTTAAACCCTTTTTATACGAACCAGGTGATTTTTAATCGTCTTTGAATTTAATAAATTATAATATGACCGACGTCGCCGGAGTGGAATAAAACCCGTTGAATATTTTTGATATTACACGGGTGTTATTACACTAGTGAAATAACTATGCAAATCAGCTCAGAGCGAATAGCAACGCTATATTGTAACAACGAAAATGACGTCATAATCAATGTTTTGTGACGTCATTTTGAAACGGCGTTATAAGTTTCGCGGAAAATTGAAACGTTGAATTTCAAGAATTTTGACGATTTTTCGCTTAAATTCGGGTCATATTATAAACAGAATATAAAATTTGTGCTCATAAAATACAGAATTTATTAAACTAGTCATCTAAAACAGATAAAAACTCGGCGCAGCCTCGTTTTTATCTGTTTATAGATGACTCGTTTAATAAATTCAGTATTCAATGACCACTCATTCAATATACTCTAAGTATTAAACTTTGTGTGAATATTATGCTTTTGAAAATATAAAACAGGTACAGGTTAAAATCTGTGATAAGAAATAAGATTATTTAAAAAAGATATATCTCATCAAAATCATTTAGATCTAAAGCTTCTGCATAACGAATAACATATTGTGACTTGTGATTATATAGCAATTGTTTATTAACGTGAGGACAAACTATTGTGTTCTTTCAAAATGTTTTCACATTATACTTGCATTATCTCCGCCAGGCTCTTTTTGGTGTGTAACTGGGAAGTATTTTTTTATCATATACATGTAGTTACCCCCTCTAAACTTCATGTATATGAACGCCTTTGTATTTTGTATTGTGCTAGGTATAGCTCAAATTCCACAATAGGATGAGGCAAGACAAATCCATGACTCTTGGTAAGATACAACTTAGCCACTGGGCCATATAAGACTTTTTCTGGGAGAGAAATGATTATTTTCAATCCTTATGTACAACAGATGATCAACCCATGAAATCCGTCATTCTTGTCATTTCTTCATATATTTTAAAGAACATGTCACCCCAAGGCCATATCTAAAGGTTTAGATAAAATGAAATCTAAATTTTGGAAGGATTTTTTGCATCTGCTAAAGAAGACTGGTGAACATATCTACAACTCTTCTGATTTTCATTTGCTCACCTTAAACTTTTGACAGGGGGGAGGGGTAAAAAAGGTTTCAACCTACTTTGTCTTGGACATTGAAAAGATTTTGGACTATTACAAATATTCCAGACCCATCTAATGAATCCAATATCCCATTTTTGCTAAAGCGACTCGCTAAAGCTCGTGTCTTTTTCCCATATACCGCGGCACTCGTTTTCTATCCTATACGTATACAACGCGATCGTTTAAACTTCAAGGGTTGAAATGCAAAAGTTGATTATTTGGTATATATCGCGAAACCGCTCTATACACAATAAATGAAGGATGGCAATCGGTGAAAGAGGCTGTTCGTGTGACAATACCAAGCATAAAACGTCGCAACTACAACAATCTACGATCTAGGTACACGTTGTTAGACGGCTCTTAATACTACCTTTCACTGGTGTAATTCTAACTAACATTAAGGTACATTTTAGCTTCGTTCTGTTCGGCTTGGTTTATTTATAAAAAAAAGGTGGTTAGAAGATGGCAGTAGAAAGCTAGCAAGTGCTTTATTGAAATCTTGACGCCTTTTTTTGAGAAGCGTCATTGAGGTCTTGGTGTGAGGCGTCACTGAAACCTTTATTATAGAAGCTTCACTGAAGCCTTTTTAAGGAGCGTCATTGAGGAATTAGTGTTAAGCTTCACTGTAGCCTTTGCTTGAGAAGCGTCACTTAGGACATGGTGTGTAGCGTCACTGAATCCTTTTTTGAGAAGCGTCATTGAGGTCTTTGTGAGAAGCGTCTCTGAAGCCTTTGTGTGATAAGCGTCATTGAGTACTAGGCGTGTAGAGTCAATGAAGCCTTTTTTATGAAGCGTCATTGTGGTCTTCGTTTGAAGCTTCTCTGAAGCCTTTGTATGAGAAGCGTCTTTGATGTCTTGGTATCTAGTGCCACTGAAGACTTCGTTTGAGAAACGTCATTGATTTCTTGGTGTAAAGCTTCTCTGGAGCCATCATTGAGAAGTGTCATTGAAGAATTGGTATGAAGCATCACTTAAGTTTTGTTTGAAAAGCATCATTGAGGTCTTGGTAGGATGCGTCTCTGAAGCCTTTGTTTTAGAAGCAACATTGAATTCTTTGCGTTAGGCTTCACTGATGCCTTGTTTCAGAAGCGTAATTGAGGTCTTGGTGTGAAGCGTCTCAGAAGCCTTTGTTTGAAAAGTGTCATTGAGGTATCGGTGTGAGCGTTTCTGAAGCATTTGCTTGAGAAGCATTATTGAGGTCTTGGTGTATGATGTCACTGAGGTCTCTTTGAGAAGCTTCTTTGAGATCTTGGTGTATAATGTCACTGAGGTATCTTTGAGAAGCGTCATTGAGATCTTGCTGGGTAGTGTCACTGAGGTCTCTTTGAGATGCGTCATTGAGATCTTGGTGTATAATGTCACTGAGGTCTCTTTGAGAAGCGTCATTGAGATCTTGGTATGTAGTGTCACTGAAGTCTGTGTTTGAGAAGCGTCATTGAAAACTTTGCTTAACCTTTGAAAACCTTTGTATAAGAGCGTCTCTGAAGAAATGGTGTGTAGCGTCACTGAAGTCTGTGTATTAGAATCGTCATTGAAGTCTTGGTGAACCTTCTATGAATCCTTTGGTTTAGAATCGTTATTGAAATCTTGATGAGAAGTGTCACTTAAACGATAATCTAGGAAGCCTCGTTGAGGTCGTTGTTTGAGAAGCGTTTAAAGTTATTGCTCGAGAACTGTCATTGAGGTATATGTGTGATGCGTCACTGAGGTCTCTTTGAGAAGCGTCATTGATGTCTTGGTGAAAAGCGTCACTGAAGTCTTTATTTTAGAAGCAATATTGAAGACACCATGTGAGGCGTGGCTGAAACCTTTGTTGAAAAGCGTAATTGAGGTCTTGGTGTGTTGCGTAACTGAATCATTGTTTGTGAAGTGTCATTGAAATCATGATATGAAGCCTTTGTTTGATAAGCGCTATTGAGGTCTTTGTGTGTAGTGTATCTAAAGTCTTGTTTAAGAAGCGTCAATGGATGCTAGGGTGAAGGGGCACTGAACGCTTTGCTAGGGGGGCATCATTGAGTTCTTGGTTTGAATTGTCACTTAAGTCTTTGTTTAAGAAGCGTCATTGAGGCCTTTGTGTGAAGCGTCACTGAGGTCTCTTTGAGAAGCGTCATTGATGTCTTGGTGTTAAGCGTCACTGAGGTCTTTGTTTGAGAAGCAACATTGAAGACTCCATGTGAGGCGTGGCTGAAACCTTTGTTTGAAAAGCGTAATTGAGGTTTTGGTGTGCTGCGTCACTGAAGCCTTGTTTGTGAAGCGTCATTGAAATCTTGATATAAAGCCTTTGTTCAAGAAGCGCTATTGAGGCCTTTGTGTGTTGTGTATCTAAATTCTTGTTTAAGAAGCGTCAATGGATGCTAGGGTATAGTGGCACTGAAAGCTTTGCTTGAGGGCCATCATTGAGTACTTGGTTTGAATTGTCATTTAAGTCATTGTTTAAGTAGCGTCATTGAGTTCTTGGCGTGAAGCGTCATTGAAGTCTTAGTTTGAGAACGGTCATTGAGGTCATTGTGTAATGCATCACTGAAGTCTTTGTTTGAAAAGCAATATTGAAGGAGTAACTGTAACCTTTGTTTGAAAAGCGTCATTGAGGACTCCATGTGTTGCGTCATTTGAACCTTGTTTATGAATTGTCATATAGGACTTGGTGTGTAGCATCACTGAAGCCTGTGTTTGAGAAGCGTCAATGATGTCTTGATAAAAAGGTCCTCTGAATTCTTTCTTTGAAATGCGTCATTTAAGTCTTGTTGAGAAGCATTACTGAAGCCCTGTATGAGACACGTCATTGAGAGAGCGGTTTTGAAGCATTTGTTAAATAAGCGTCATTAAGGTTTCCGTGTGTTGTGTCACTTAGGGTAAGTTCATATCGGACTCGGTTTCGACCCGAGTTAACCGGGTTTCCATCAGAAAGAACTCAGTTTCGACACTAGTGATGTCATTGTAACCTTTCAACCTCGACGCTTCTGATCCTGGGTCAGGCCGGTGTTACTTGGGTTCCAAAATGGCGTCGAAAATAGTGCACAGCAAATCGATTACGAAAATATAATTGTTCTCTATTACTTTAAACAACAAATATTTTTTCTTATTTTATATAGTATTTTGCACGAGTTTATCACATTTCTTAATGGGATAACGACATTTCATGGTAAATTAATTATTGTAGCGGTAAATGTGAAGTTTGTTTACTACCACCAGTGGGTAACTCCGTTCACATGAATGTCTTTTCTGCGCATGCATATTACAGTCAATTTTAGATTATTACATCATCTCACGCGTCTCCCGGGCTGCCATTTGAATTTCCCCATGTAGTCTTGTTTGGGAAGCGGCATTGGTTCTTACAGTAAAGCGTCACTAAAACCTTTTTTGAGAAGCTTCTCTGAAGTCTTGTTTTAAAAGGTGTTATTGAGGTCTTGATGTGAAGCGTCACATTAGCCTTCCTTTGAGAAGAGTCATTAAGGTCTGAAGCGGCACTGATGGCTTTGTAACAGAAGCGTCATTGAGGTCTTTGTGTGAAGCGTAACTGTCTTTGTTTGAGAAGCGTCATTGGGGTATTGGTGTGTAGTGACAATGGAGTCTTGGTGAAGAAGCGTCATTGATGTCTAAATTTGTAATGTCACTTGAGTCTTTGTTTGAGGAGCGTCAAAAGAGTCTTGGCGAAGAAGCGTCATTGATGACTAGATTTGTAATGTCACTTGAGTATTTGTTGAGAAGCTTCACTGAAGTCTTGTTTGAGATGCGTCATTGAGGTCTTGGTATAAGGCGTCACTTAAGTCTTTGTCTTAGAAGCGTCATTGAGGTCTTGTTGTGAAGCGTCACGGAAGTCTTGTTTGAGAAGCGTGTTATATAGAAACTATAAATAAACCTTATGGTATTTACTGTGTCTATTTTTAGACTGGGAATTTTCTTATCTCTTGATTCTGTTAGGTAAATGTATGTAGAATATTGTATATCTTTCTAGAAAGGCCTTTTAGAAAGTGATTCAGACTCTAGAGTATTCTTATGTTCTATGTTATTCCAGATTGTTCTATAATATTATATAAAGGGGTTCCTACAGCATTCTTGGTTCACTTGATTTAGACTTATGGTTTCATTTAGTAGTACTGTGTTAAACTAAAAGGGGATTTCTTGTTATCTTAAAAGTGTGTTTGAAAGCGTGTTTAATTTTGAATTCAGATATTATTGGACTTATTATTTGTGGACCAGGGACTTAATTAAATTGGATCTAAAATTAAAACTTTAGGATTAAACATTCAAGGTATTGTAATTTGTTTTTGTAAAGTTTCATATTGTCAATAATTTTGTTATTATTGTCAATAAATATTGTTAATTGTAAAGTTTGTTGCTGGCTTCTTTGCTCTTGTTACATTGGCACGTAACATATTGGGGGGCTCGTCTCGAGATACGAACATCAGACAAACAAACAAAACAAAACAAATCAAACAAATTCTGTAATTAAATCTGCTGTTCAAAATTATTTAAGAAATTAATTTCATATTTCAATTTTAATAAATCTAGAGTGTACTTTCACTATTATTTATCATAATCTTACATTCTTATTTGAATACAGCAACAAGCTACCATGTCTTTTGACTTAGAAAAATTTACGCACGAACCTTCCGTGGAGCTATTGAATTTGGGTAAAAAGTCTGATTTGCTCAATCTTGCCAAGCATTATGAATAAAAAGAAGTCAAGTCCTCATTGCGAAAGCATGAAATTAAGAATATTTTGATTCAATATTTTGTTGATGAGGACATTTTTTATGAAAAGGCTCTATCTCTCATTGTTGATGTTCCATCAGTTGCAAGCTCAAGAGAGCTTGAACTGTTAAAACTTCAACAAAGGGAGAAGGAATTGGAAATTGAAAGAGAAAGAGCACAATTAGAAATTGAAGAAAAAGAAAGAGAAAGGCAATTTCAAATGGAAAAGGAAGAAAGGGAAAGAGAAAGAGAAAGAGAAAGGGAAGAGAGAGAAAGAGAAAAGGAAGAGCGAGAAAGAGAAGAGAGAGAAATAGAGAGAAAAAGAGAGAGGGAAAGAGAAGAAAGAGCTTTTCAATTACGATTAAAAGAATTAGAAATTCAAGATAGAGCAAATCAGCCTAGATATATGTATAATGACCATTTTGATGTAACAAAACATTTTAGGCTTGTCCCACCATTTCAAGAAAATGAAGTTGATACATATTTCGAACATTTTGAAAAAGTTGCAAATAACTTGAAATGGCCAAAGGAGCAATGGATCTTACTTCTCCAAAGTGTCTTAGTAGGAAAAGCTCGCAATATTTATTCGCAACTTAGAACAGAACAAAGCAATGATTATGATACTGTAAAAGAACTCAATCTCAAAGGTTATGAGCTGGTACCAGAAGCATACAGACAACAATTTAGAAGTTGTAGAAAAGAATCTGGCCAGACTCTCGTTGAATTTGCAAGAAACGAAGAAAAATTATTTGACAGGTGGTGCTATTCTAAGAAAATAGACCAAAATTATGATAATCTTAGACAACTTTTATTAATTGAACAATTCAAAAATTGCATTCAATCTGACATTAAGTCACATTTAGATGAAAAAAATGTTGAAACTATAAATGAAGCAGCTCGTTTAGCTGATGATTACTACCTTACACACAAAAATTATTTTGTTGATAAAACAAAACCTGCTTCCTCACATCCCCAAAATAAATCTACGTCTGGTGATTCATCTAGCATATCTAGTCAATCGAATTCACCTAAACCAAAGTCTACTGGTGAAACCAATGTTCAAAATCCCTTATCTCGAGTACATTGTACTTTTTGTAAAAAAACCAGGTCACCTTATTTCAGAATGTTTTAGATTAAAAAGGAAGAAGGAACTGAGTGCAGCCAAACCTACAGGGCTCACTAGCCTTCAGCCTAAATCACAGCCTTCTTTTGAGTTAAATTCAATTGTTAAGGCAGAACCAAATTCTGATTCCTGTATGGAGATTTTTGAACCGTTCATGTTGGATGGTTTTGTATCACTTTCAGGTGATATGTGCCCACCTACCCCTATCAAAATTTTAAGAGACACAGGAGCTTCTCAATCTCTTATTTTAGCAGATGTTCTGCCTTTTTCTGAGAAGATTTCGTCAGGTACTAGTGTCCTTATTAAGGGTGTAGAGTGTGGTATTATTAATGTTTCTCTTCATAAGGTTAATTTGTCCTCGGATTTGGTTACTGGTTCTGTGGTTGTTGGTGTTAAACATTCTTTACCATTTAAAGGTGTACATTTATTGCTAGGCAATGACTTAGCTGGAGATAAGGTTGTTGTTAATCCTCTTGTAACTGACACACCTAATGTAGGTCAAACAGATGATCCTATTTTGCAGGAAATACCTGATTTGTACCCGTCATGTGCAGTAACTCGGGTCATGGCTAAAAAAGCTTCCTTGAAAAAATCAAATGATATTGACTTAACTGATACTTTTGTTGGTCAATATTTCAATGACGAGATTAAAAAGTCTTTTAATCCCTAGTCTGCCTGATACTCAGACAGACTCGTCAAAACTTTGTCAGTCATCTCCAAGGTCAAATGACCAAGGTCATGGAATGCATTCAAAGTCAAAGTTAATCCAGGAACAGCAAAATGATCCTGAGATTTCAAAGTTAATTGATAGGGCATTACCCGAAAAAGAAATGTCTCAGAATCCTGTTTGTTACTATAAAAAGAATGGTATTCTGATGAGAAAATGGCGACCATTTGATGTCCCAGCTGATGATGATTGGGCTGTTCATCACCAAATTGTTGTTCCAAAGTCATATCGCCCTGAAATACTTAGTATAGCCCATGAAAGTCCAATGTCTGGTCATTTAGGTGTAAACAAGACTTATCACAAGATTATGAATCATTTCTTTTGGCCTGGACTTAAATCGGACGTTTCCAAATATTGTAAAAGTTGCCACACTTGTCAAATGGTAGGGAAACCTAACCAAGTTATTCCAAAAGCAAGGTTACAACCCATTCCAGCTTTTGATGAACCTTTCAGTCGAATAATAATAGACTGCGTTGGTCCTTTACCAAAAACTAAGTCAGGTTCTGAATATTTGTTGACAATTATGTGTGCTTCTACCCGCTTCCCAGAAGCAATTCCTTTAAGAAACATTAAGGCAAAGTCAATTATTAAGGCTCTTGTCAAGTTCTTTACTTTTGTTGGCCTTCCAAAATCAGTTCAGTCTGATCAAGGATCAAACTTCATGTCAGGCATATTCCAACAGGTTATGCATGAATTAGGTATCAAGCAATATCGGTCATCTGCTTATCACCCTGAAAGTCAAGGTGCTTTAGAAAGATTTCATCAGACCCTAAAGAATATGATAAGGTCATATTGTTTTGATACTGATAAAAATTGGGATGAAGGTATTCATTTGCTATTATTTGCAGTCAGAGAATCTGTTCAAGAATCTCTTGGCTTTAGCCCCTTTGAGTTAGTTTTTGGTCATTCTGTTCGTAGGCCATTAACACTCTTAAAAGAGAAATTTCTTGCTGATGATGAAACACCCTTGAACTTGTTGCAGTATGTTTCTGACTTCAGAAATAAACTGTCTAGGGCATATGAGGTTGCTAGGTCAAATCTTAAATCATCTCAGAGCAAAATGAAGGCAAGATATGACAAGCATAGTGTTGATAGGAAATTCGAACCAGGTGATAAAGTCCTCTTTTGCCAATACCTGGCCGACCCTTACAGGCAAGATATTATGGCCCGTATACTATTGATAAGGAAACAAGTGATTTGAATTATATTATCAATACTCCTGGAAGGCGTAAAAATAAACAAATGTGTCATGTGAATATGTTAAAAAAAGTATTTTGACAGAGATAGCTCTATTTCAAAACCAATTACAGTTGTAAACACTGTCCCACAAGAATCAAATGTGATTGAATCAGAAGTTAGTTCAGACTTTAGTGAAAAATCTGTTCCTGGTCCACCTAAACTTGAGAACTCTGAAATACTAAAGAATCTTGACGACAAACTTTCACGTTTGGAGCCATCTCAACGAGAAGAGCTGAAACAGTTGATTAATGAATATAAACACTTGTTTCCTGACATCCCCACAAGAACTGATAAAATATATCATGATGTCATTGTGGAAGATTCTCAACCAATAAAACAACATCCTTATAGAATGAATCCAGTGAAACAAAAAGCCCTTCAAGACGAAGTGAATTACTTATTGGAGAATGATTTTATTGAACTTAGCCAAAGTAATTACAGTTCACCATGTATATTAGTTCCAAAGCCAAATGGAACATACAGAATGTGTACTGACTATCGAAAAGTGAACTCAGTGACAAAAACTGACTCTTTTCCAATACCAAGAATTGATGACTGTATTGACGAAGTCGGTAATTCTAAATATGTCACCAAATTTGACCTTCTCAAAGGATTCTGGCAAGTTCCGCTCACTGATAGGGCTAAAGAAGTATCAGCATTTGCTACTCCAACTGGTCTGTACCAGTACAAAGTTATGCCGTTTGGGATGAAAAATTCTCCTGCGACGTTTCAGCGGCTTGTAAATATGGTTATAGCTGGCTTAGATGGCTGTGACGCATACATCGACGACGTCATCATCTACACAGACACATGGAGTGACCATATTCAAAGAATCAAACAATTCTTCGACCGTCTCAGTGATGCAAAATTGACTGTTAATCTGGGAAAAACAGAATTTTGTCATGCTACTGTTACTTTTTTAGGACATCTTGTGGGACAGGGTCAAGTTAAACCTTTAGAATGTAAGGTCAATGCTATCTCTGAGTTTCCTGTGCCTGCTACTAAAAAGCAACTGATGCGATTTCTTGGTATGGCTGGCTACTATAGAAAGTTTTGTAAGAATTTTTCTATAATAGCTGAACCTTTAACAAATTTATTAAAGAAAAATGTTAAGTTCAAATGGAATGATAACTGTCAAGTTGCCTTTGATCGCTTGAAAGCCATACTAAAGAGCACACCAGTTCTTTTAGCACCTGATTTTGACAAATGTTTCAAATTAGCTGTTGATGCAAGTGATGTGGGTATTGGTGCTGTTCTTTTGCAAGAAGACAATGACGGTATTGATCATCCAGTTTGTTATTTTTCTAAAAAATTAAACAAACATCAGAAAAACTACTCCACCATTGAAAAAGAATGTCTTGCTTTGATTTTAGCAATCCAACATTTTGAAGTTTATTTAACATCTGCAACTTCTCCTATAGTTGTATTCAGTGATCACAATCCCTTAAGTTTTCTCCACAAACTTAAGAGTAAGAATCAAAGATTATTGAGGTGGAGTTTGTCACTTCAAGAATATTTGATCTTGATGTAAGACACATTAAAGGAAAAGACAACATTATACCAGATGCTCTGTAAAGAGTCTAAAAATTTGAATTGTCTTATCTTTAATATAAACATTGAATTTAACAGTTACATTTTACTATATTTTTTTTTATATATGTATGTATATATGTTTGCATATATATCTCTTTTTCAATTCTTTTGATGAAAATTGTTTGTAATTTTCATGCTAGATGTGCTGAAATGTTTCAACAAATTATGATATTATCAATTGCGTAAAGTATATTATCATTGTATATGCTAAAGATAATGCAAAAAGAAAGATTTATTTCATAAACCTTTCTTTTTTCTTTCAAGGGGGAAAGTGTTATATATAAACTATAAATAAACCTAATGGTATTTACTGTGTCTATTTTTAGACTGGGAATTTTCTTATCTCTTGATTCTGTTAGGTAAATGTATGTGGAATATTGTAGATCTTTCTAGAAAGGCCTTTTAGAAAGTGATTCAGACTCTAGAGTATTCTTATGTTCTATGCTATTCCAGATTGTTCTATAGTATTATATAAAGGGGTTCCTACAGCATTCTTGGTTCACTTGATTTAGACTTATGGTTTCATTTAGTAGTACTGTGTTAAACTAAAAGGGGATTTCTTGTTATCTTAAAAGTGTGTTTAAAAGCGTGTTTAATTTTAAATTCAGATATTATTGGACTTATTATTTGTGGACCAGGGACTTAATTAAATTGGATCTAAAATTAAAACTTTAGGATTAAACATTCAAGGTATTGTAATTTGTTTTTGTAAAGTTTCATATTGTCAATAATTCTGTTATTATTGTCAATAAATATTGTTAATTGCAAAGTTTGTTGCTGGCTTCTTTGCTCTTGTTACATTGGCACGTAACAAGCGTAATTGAGTTCTTGAAAAGTAATGTCACTGGAGTCATCGTTTGAGTAGCCTCACCTAAGTCTTTGTTTTAGAAGCGCCAACCGTCACTGTATAATTTGGTGTGTTGTGTCACTTAAATTTTTTATAAGAATCGTTATTCAGGTCTTGGCGAGTATTGTTTGTGAAGCCTTGTCTGAGAAGCGTCACTGAGTTCTTGGTGTGAAGTGTCACTGAAACCTTTGTTTTAGAACCGTCATTGAAGGCTTAATTTTATTTGCAATGAAGGCTTTGTTTGAGAAGCAACATTCAGTTCTTGGTGTGTAGTGTCACCGAAGTCTTATCTGAAGGTGTCATTGAAGTTTTGATGTGAAGTGTCACTTATTGAGAACCGTTATTGAAGTCTTGGGTGTTTTGGCAATTAAAGCTTTGTTTTAGAAGCGTTACTTAGTTCTTGTTGTGAAGTGTCACTGAAGTCTTTGTTTGAGAAGCGTTATTGAAGTCGTTATATGAAGAGTCAATCAAACCTTTGTTTGAGAACCGCTATTGAAATCTTTGGTCTATTGGCAATGCAAAGTTTTGAGAATCGCCATTTAAGTGTTGTTGTAGAGTGTCACTGAATTCATTGTTTGAGAAGCAACATGAAGACTCGGTGTGTCGCGTGACTGAAACCTTTGGTTGAAAAGCGTCATTGAGGACTAGATGTGTAGCGTCACTGAAGCCTTTGTTGGAGAATCGCAATTGTGGTCACGATAATAAGGTTCTCTGAATTCTTTCTTTTAGAAGCGTCATTCAAGTCTTGGTGTGTAGTGTCACTGAAGTCTTGTTTGAGAAGCGTCAGTTAGTACTTTATTTGATATGTCACTGAAGTCTTTGTTTGAGAAGCTTCGCTGAAGACTTTAGGGTCTTGGTTTGAAACGTCATTTGAACCTTCGTTTTCAGAAGCGTCATTGAGGTCTTGGTGTGTAGTGTATCAAAAGTCTTGTTTAAGAAGAGTCATTGGATGCTAGGGTGTAGTGGCACTGAAAGCTTTGCTTGGGGGCCATCATTGAGTTCTTGGTTTGAATTGTCATTTAAGTCATTGTTTAAGTAGCGTCATTGAGTTCTTGGCGTGAAGCGTCATTGAAGTCTTAGTTTGAGAATGGTCATTTAGGTCATTGTGTAATGCATCACTGAGGTCTTTGTTTGAAAAGCAATATTGAAGGAGTAACTGTAACCTTTGTTTGAAAAGCGTCATTGAGGACTCCATGTGTTGCGTCACTGGAGCCTTGTTTATGAATTGTCATATAGGACTTGGTGTGTAGCATTACTGAAGCCTGCGTTTGAGAAGCGTCATTGATGTCTTGATAAAAAGGTTTTCAGATTTTTGTTCTTTGAGAAGCCTCCTTTAAGTCTTGTTGTAAAGCATCACTGAAGCCCTTTTTGATAAGTGAATTTGAGGTTTTGGCGAGAAGCGTTTTTTTAAGCATTTGGTAAATAAGCGTCATTAAGGTTTTTATGTGTTGTGCCACTTGTAGTCTTGTTTGAGAAGCGTCATTAAGTTCTTGCTGTGAAACGTCACTGAAGCCTTTGTTTGAGAAGCGTCTTTTAGGTCATGGTGTGAAGTGTCACTGAAGTTTTTTTTAGAAGCGTCATTGAGTTCTTAATTTGTTATGTCACTGAAGTCCTTTTTTTTAGAAGCTTTTTGAAGTCTTGTTTTAGAAGCGTCATTGACGTTTTGATGTGAAGCGTAACTAAAGTCTTTGTTTGAAAGCCTATTGGTGTCTTGGGGTGTAGTGTTAATGGAGTCTTGTTTGAGAAGCGTCATTGATGTCTTTGTGTGGAGCGTCAATGAAGTCTTGTTTGAGAAGCGTCATTGAGTTATTGATTTGTTATGTCACTGAAGTCTTTGTTTGAGAAGATTCGCTAAGTTAGTTCAGAGGCGCCGTAGAGGTCATCGTATGAAGTCAGTGAAGTCTGGTTTTAGAAGCGTCATTGAGTTCTTGATTTATTATGTCACATAAGACTTTGTTTAAGAAGTGTCATTGAGGTCTTTGTCTGGAGCGGCACTTTTGTCTATTGTTAGAGAAGCGTCATTTAGGTCTTTGTGTGAAACGTAACTAAAGTCTTTGTTTGAGAAGTGTCATTGGGGTCTTGTTGTGTAGTGTCAATTGAGTCTTTTTTGAGAAGCGTAATTGAGTTTTTGATTCATAAAGTCACTGAAGACTTTGTTTCAGAACCTTCACGGAAGTCTTGTTTGAGAAGCGTCATTGACGTTTTGCTGTCAAGCGTCACTGACACTGAGCTTTTGATTTGTTAAGTCACTGGTGTCTTTGTTTGAGAAGCTTCGCTGAAGTCTTGTTTAATAAGCGTTATAGAGGTCTTGGTGTTAAACATCACTGAGGTCTTGTTTCAAAAGCGTCATTTTTTTATTTATAATGTCAAACTGTAGACTTTGTTTGAGAAGCTTCACTGAAGTCTTTGTTCGAGAAGCGTCATTGAAGCCTTGGTATGAACCGTCACTGAATTCTTTGAGAAGCGTTATGCAGGTCTTGGTGAAGCGTCACTGTAAACTTTATTTGAGAAGCGGTATTGAGGTTTGGTTTAAAGTGTCACTGAAGTCTTTGTTTGAGAAGCAACATTGAAGTCTTTTTGTGAACCGTCACTGAAATCTTTGTTTGAGAAGCGTCATTGAACCCTTGTTTTGAAGCGTAATCTGAAGTCTTGTTTTAAGCATCAATGTTGGTCCAGTCATAGGTTCATAACTGCGCAGCTTCATTCTGATCCACCGGGTTATTTAGGGCATTAGTGTTATACGACAAGGTTTTTAGATCTCCCTGAAGCAGCTTCTTTCACGCTTGGACTGCATGGATTCATTGGTTTGTGAGTACTTGTTACGTCTGATGCCGATATATGAGCGCTTTGGCGAAAGAATTGTAAACACTTTGGTTCCCTCTCATGCCCAAGAATCCGTTACAGTAGGAAATAATCACGAGGTTATTTATTCCAATGATGTATATATCATTTTGGGAAAAAAAGAAATAGAGGATAATCGTTTGTTTCAGTGTAAGATCGATTTATATTCATTGAGTGAACAACAAAAGCTATATTTTCACGAGTGAAAATATAGCTTATGTTGTTCACGAAATGAAATACTAATCGATCTTACTCGAAAAACAAACGATTATTCTGTCTCTTTTTTGCAAAAAATGAGACAAAATGTAAAATTTCTGGGACATATCTACGTAAACCGCGTCATTTTGCACGTGATTGCTATGCAACGTTCATTTGTGACGTCACTTATTTCGCCCCGCATAGATGATGTCAGATAGGATGAAATGCACAAAAGCAGGGTATAATTTTTTGATGATTTCACTGCTTTTGCGGTGAGATTATCAAGTGATTATCTACAATTATTTCTCGATAAACCACCGAAAAGCATTAAAGAAGAACTTATTATACATCGTGACTCCCATCTCGATCATATTCAATCTTAATCGCTTACTTAACGCTTTAACACTTTCCTGTTTTACAAAATTTTGGACCTGTCCAAATTCAAAGGTTTTGCAGACGAAAATTGAAAGTGGATTCAATTTGAAAAATAACCATTCAGTAGGGTAGAAAATAGTGTGGAAAAAGCAGAAATTGATTTTCAGAAGCAATTTCTTTTTTTTTCACAATAGTTTCTCTATCATGAAATCACAGGCACGTAAAAAGCAGGGATTAAACAGCAAAGGGTTGATCATGCATTCTAAACACTTACTCCAACCACAAAGAAAAAAAAACGCTCCAAAATCTATTAAAAATATCAACATTTCATTGAAAATTATCTAGTTTTTTCTACTATTATTTTGACTGATGTGGACTTCAAAACGTGATTTGTGCACGTGATTACTACGCAACGTTCATGTTGACGTCACTTTTGGGGATCCGCTTATATGACTTCTGATAGGGTGAAATAGTATGAAAATTTTCACGTTTTGTCTCATTTATGTATTGGTGGTTTGTCGGAGAATGATTCGAAAGACTTTGTTGAACGATCAAATTGTTCTTGAAAATCGTATGTTTCTTTCCTTATTTGCTTATATGAGCTTTTTGTGCAATTTAAATGCTGAAAGGCTACAGGTGAACTAAAAGTATCCGCCAGACAAAGCTCATTCTAATTCGTGATTTTTTAAAAGTATTTTATCTCCATTTTGAGAGTAATCTCAAAGGCATTTTTGTGAAAATTGACAATGTTAATCAAAACTTTTTGGGCTGTTTTAGCACCAATACCAACAGTTAGTTACATCTCGAAATTGACATTCGCCTCAATCAAAACCATGCTTAATTGTTCACTCAGCGTTTCATTCATTCATCCAAAACACTCACTCAAACCATTCAAAAACTATCAAACCCATTGAAAAATATAGAATTAACAACGTCATTCAAAATAAAGTTGGATAGAGAAAAATCGCGTTTTCACTGACATAATTCAAATTGTAAGCGTCTAATAGGATCTTGAAGAAATAGGAAGGTATCCATAGAACGTGTATGCATATTTTATTAAAGGGAGGTAATCAATATCCCTAGTTTTGTTCATCCTAAACAAAATTTGCGATATTGGATTACCTCCCATTAAATTCACTCAAAACTCACTCCACACACTCATTCAATTTCATTCTTTAATCAATCCAAAATCATTAACCTCGTAAATTTCACGATGTTGTTAACTATAAACCCAAAATAGGGGATAATTGAATTGCAAAATTCCTCTGACGAATTCGTCCCTTCTAAATCAGTGAGTACCAATTTTTTTCACTAACGATTAAAACGACCAAGCGAAATTTGATAGAAGTGGTACAGTTAACAACATCGCGAAACTGACAAGGTGAATAATTATGGAATGATTTAGGAATGAAATTGAATGAATGTGTGGAGCGACTTTTGAGTGAATTAAATGGGACGTAATGAATGATAAATAGAATAACATGTAAGTATCTTTAAATATCAATGTTATCTGGTCTCGGCAATGAGAAATTATCATGACTCGGCATAAGTATCGTCAGAAGTCTCGTCATGATAAATTCTCCCAACCTCGACTAGATAACATTGATATTTTAGACACTAACATGTTAATCTCTATGTTTCCACTCTAGATGCCACATTTTATGTCACTTCAATCTGAAAATTGGCCAAAATGAATGATCATATCACAGATGAAGAGAGTATTTGTTGATTTCATTGAACTAAAAACTGTATCACACTGTATGAATACGCGAAGGCGATTCATACATGAGTTTTTAGTTTCATACCTCTGTGAATTTAACATACAATCTCTTATATCTATTTATTTAATTTCTTGAACCAAAGATGTAAAAAATAACATAACAAGAGGCGAGGGGGGAAAGGCCCACTGGCAATTTCTTCTCAGAAAAATCTCAGAAAAATCTATGACCAGTGAGATTACATTGCGTTAAAAAAGTAATAGGCTTAGATATGAGTTATTTGTAAGGAGATTGTCATTGCAGGTCTTAGCAAAAGTTTTGCTCCATCTAAAACCAAGATAATTTTGGAAGGATAACATAAGGATGGTAATTGATTCTGTTAAAGTGTAAGGTAAATTCGAAACAGTAGCTTCAGAGAAGAATATTTCTTCCATATTTCATCATATGAGACCATTTTTTCAGTGTCGCAACAGCCCGTAGAGCCCATCCCATGTCATCAGCCCACTCAGGATTTTACGATCAAGTCTGAAAGAGCATGGTCTTAGCATGAAGTTTGGTTAAATTCTGATCAATAGTTTTAGAGGAGAAGTTTTTATTATATTTCATCATATGGAAGAATTTTTCAGTGACACGTCCGCCCGTAAAACCTATGTTATCGGTCCGATCAGAATTTGTAGAACAATTCTCAAAGAGTTTGCTCTAAGCATCACTTCTATGAAGTTGGGTTATATTCTGAAACGAAGCTTCAGAGAAAAATATCTTTTAATATTTAAACATATGAGACCAATTTCAGTGACGCGTCAGCCCCTTGAGCCCATGCTGTCATCCCGGTCATAATTTTACGAATAAATCTGGAGCATGTTCTAAGCACCATTCCTGTGAAGTTTGGTTGAGATCTGAACAGAAGTTACGGAGAAGGTGATATTTTTATATTTCATCAAATGGTACCATTTTCAGTGACGCAGCCCGTAGATTCAATGTCATCAGCCAGATAAGACCTTTACCAACAAATCTTAAAGAGTATTCCCAAGGATTATTCCTGTGAAGTTTGGTTGAATTCTGAACAGCAGTTTTTGAGAAGAAGATGTTTAAAGAAAAAGGTTTACGGATTGACGGACACACGGACGCACACAGGCACTAACGACGGGCTCCAGACCACGACATAAGCTCGGTTGCACTTAATCCAGGGGAGCTAAAATCTAGTAATGACGTCATTCATTTCAAAGGTGTGAATAAATTTATCACCTATATCGACACATTATTTTTATAGCTAAAGTTTATCTTATTTCTGAACAACGCTTGTAATCAAATCGGAAAACTTAATTCGAAACATATAAACACGAACTCCTGTCGTTTAAATGTCAATATCTTTGAAGATATTAACACTCAACAGTAAAAATAGACATTTGGACTATCGTCACTCCTGTATACTGACTAGCAACAAAAGAGCGCTACCGTGAATGTAGCTAATAACAGCAATTTTTTTTTTTAAAATAGACGCATGTAACGCTCAAGTTACAAGTGGAAAAATGGTAAATCGTACAACATCTAGATGAGAAAACAAAACCTTTTTGTTCAGATTTTCGGTGAACTTTGTATGTTTGAAATTGCATTGGAACTTTTTAATTAATACGTTAAATGAGCCTGTGCGTGACAATTCCAATAATTCGAAATGTTCATGACGTGAAAACATTGGGCAGCATAGACAGCCACATACTGTAAACATAAAGTTATCTGACTGTCTACAGATACTTCGAGACCTTACAGTTAACAACATCGTAAAATTGACAATGTGAATGATTTTGGACTGATTTAGGAATGGAATTGAATGAGTGTGAGGAGCGAGTTTGAGTGTATTTAATTGGAGGCAATCCTATATCCCTGATTTTGTTTAGGATGAACAAAAGTGGCGATATTAATTACCGCCCTTTAATAAAAAATGCATACAAATTCTATTCATAGCTTCCTATTTCTTCCAGAACCTATGAGGCGCTAACAATTTGAATTATGTCAGTGAAATCGCGATTTTTCTCCATCAAAATTTATTTTGAATGGCGTTGTTGATTCTATAATTTTCAATGGGTTTGAGCGTTTTTGAATGGTTTGAGTGAGTGTTAGGAATGAATGAATGGAGCGCTGAGTGAGCGATCTAGAATGGTTTTGATTGAGGTGAATGTCAATTTCACGATGTAATTAACTGTATCTATCCACTAAATGCATAGTAAAGAATCTGGTCAGATGCACAGGCTGGTCAGAGTCTTTGCCTTGCAAATGCTTGAAATTGTTGGAAATCTCACGCAGAGACTCAAATACGTTACCTTTATTTCTATATAACATGGATGATTTATGTAGTCATTCTTGACGCCCAGTCAAAAAGCGAAATGGCGCCTGTTTGGTTCGTGAAGACATATTAAAAGGAAAGTTTGCACAGTTTTTAGAGTTGTATAATAATGTGTTTTAGGAGAACACTCTCACTGTCCTGCATAGATTCTTTGATTTAAATATAATGTCTGACACATGCGTCAGGCAGATCTTCTTTGGCTCAGTGGTCAGCGTAATGTAAACCAATAATTCAATATTACTTGTCCGCGTGGGTTCGACACCGGCTTTCGTCAGTAATTTTCAGCCATGCTTAAGTTGCGGACAGTTGGTTTGTTAGAAATGCATTCGTTGATTTCATCGAAATTGGCAATATTCATATTGTACTATATACATTCAAAATTCGTCCCAAGCAATCATTGAATAAAAACATAAATTCCTTCCCGAAACATTCAGTTTGTTAATTTAACAATGGTAGTAATTGTACTTTGTTTAAATATCACGAAAAAAGAGGAAGCAATACTCTATTACCATCCCTTTTAATTAAACATACAAATAAATAATTTTGATCATTCTATTAAATCACATAGGCTTAAGAAAAATCATATAATAAAGTTACAAACATCGTGAAATGGACATGGTGAATGATAATGGAATGATTTAGGAATGAAATTGAATGAGTGTGTGGAGCGACTATTGAGTGAATTTAACGGGAGGCAATCCAGTATTGCAAATTTCGTTCAGGATGAACAAAATTAGCAATATTGATTACCTCCCTTTAAAAAAATATGCATACAAGTTCATTACATAGCTCCCTATATCTTCAAGAACCTATCAGACGCTTACAATTTCAATTAGATTAAGTGAAATCCCGTTATTTTTCCTAGCTATTATTTTTTTTAACGAAGTTGTTGTTATATGTTTTTCAATTAGTTTGGAGCGTTTTTGAATGGTTTGAGTGAGTGTCTGGAATGAATGTATGGAGTGCTGCGAGATCGATTTAGAATAATTTTGATTGAGTTAAATGTCAATGTCACGATGTTATTAACTGTACACTTAAAAACATCTGTAAATGTTTGAATCATTTTCAAGGTAAATCATAATCGCTTATTGCGTCCAATTGGAGGAAATTAGCGATGACTTCTTACAGTTAACAACATCGTGAAATTGACAAGGTGAATGATTATGGAATGATTTAGGAATGAAATTAAATGATTGTGTAGAGCGACTTTTGAGTGAATTTTAAATGGGAGGTAATCAAGTATTGCAAATTGTGTTCAGGATGAACAAAAATAGCCATATTGATTATCTCCCTTTAATAAAATGTGCATACAAATTCATTGGATAGCTCCCTATTTCTTCAAGATTCCATCAGATGCTTACAATTTCAATTTATTCAGTCAGTGTAATCCCAAATTTTTTTCCCAGTTATTTTTATTTCAAACGAAGTTGTTGTTATATGTTTTTCAGTGAGTTTGGAGCGTTTATGAATGGTATAAGTGAGTGTTTGGAATGAGTGAATAGATTGCTGAGTGAGCGATTTAGAATGGTTTTGATTGAGATGAATGTCAATTTCACGATGTTACTAATTGTACATCCCCAATGAAAAAAAACGAAATATGACTTTTTGAATCATTTTTGAGGCTTCCCATGAAATGTTACGAAATTCGACTTTATGAATTATTATAGAGGCTCCCCATGTTAAGTTACAAAATTTGAATTTATGCATTATTTTGAAGACTTCCCATGAAATGTTACGAAATTTGACTTGATGCTCAAACATTTCGCCTATCTCTTTATAAGTGGCAGTTTAAGTTGTACACAAGTAATAGTACAAGTAATAGTAAATTAAATCTCTCCAAGTTGGAAAAAATCAAGGTCGTGGGATACAAGTAACGATTCATTCTAATGAAGCGCTGAACACTTACAAGTTTACCTTTCAACTCAACAATGTCAGAGATTTGTTAATTTGTTTATACGAATTATTTCATTTGACCTGCCGTCTACCTTACACAATTTGCTGAATCTGTCGTAGATAACTCTCACCTGCCGTCGCCGGAACAGGTTGTACAGTGTGTTTAATAAAATCTGCGTATTTTTCTAATTCTGTGTCTTGACGGTCAACTCGGGCGCTTAAAAATCAACACCAGCCAATAAAAGTATGCAGATATTAAATCGATTTCATTGATGATTCAGCATTTTGAACGAGATTGCTTTTGACTTTTTGAGTGATTGGAGTGAGCGTTTGGAACGAATGATTAGACAGCTGAGCAAGTGATTTTAAATGGTTTAGATAAAGATGGTATCATTCCCTTGATGTTTCTTACTTTAGTTTGATTGAATAGAATGAAGTTGAAGAGTTTTTTCTATGCGATTTCTGCTCTATTTCGGGTGCTTTACGGTTGGGCTGAGTTGACTGCTTTAAGGTCGTGGATCCGTATTAGTTCTGCAACATTTCAACATGTTCTTTCAAAATGATGACCGAGGTTTCCTAATGAAAATCATTAGGAAATCTCGTTTAACATTGTTAAGTTCATTACTTCCGAAACGTTGCGGATTTTTTAGGTGTCCCCTACCTTAAGTTATTTGGATTGGGCGCTGATCAAGTGATTTATATAAGTTTTTATATTGGTTAGATTCATAGTACTTATTCTTTGGTTAAACCTTTTTATTTTACATCAATTGGGAAACAAGTTCCTACAACTTAAATTAATCCCTCTCGAATCGGCTTTTTGGAAAATTCACCAGTACTCGCACCAAATGTGTAGGCCAATGAATGAACGAAGATCGATAGCCGCTCCCGGTAATCGAATTCATGTATAAATCATTATCCGGATGAACTTTTGAAATGCTAGTTTAAACAAATCATGCAAAAATGGTGCAAAATTTCCAGTGCAAAAATTCACATTGCGGCTATGCATTTTATAGGAATAACTAGTTAATGCGCCATTTGTTTTGAAGATGTGATAAATCTATCAACTCGATAACTATATTAGAAAATATAATAAAAAACGAAACAAATAAACATGAACTCCCGTAAGTTTAAATGGCAATATCTCTGAAGACATTAACATTAGGAGTAAGGATGTGCATTTAGACTATCGCTACCGATTTATCCTTTGTAGTTATTGAACGAAATTTTGGATATTTTGTTACCTCCCTTTACAAGGCTTCTAAATTAACACCAGTTAATTCGAAAGAAGGAATGATTTGTTCGATAAAAATGAAGTTTCGAAAAATTGTAAGCGATTCTTGGTCAATTTTGATTAATCTTCAAGCGTTTCTGAATAGTTTTAATTGACATTTGGAATGGTTTAATAGAGTGTTCAAGAAGTAATCAAAATGGTTTTAAAAAGGATGAGTGTTAATTTCATACAGTTGCTCACTGAAGTAATAAGTTAAACATACTTAGTGTTTTGACGAAAAAAAATTAACGAGGTTGGGTGAACCGATCATTGTCGAGGCTCGGCCGAGACAATGATCGGTTCCACAACGGAGTAAGATATTTATTCCTACATTTTTCCTACAATACACTAGATATCTATTAAATTTATCTTATAACCTCTATTTACATTGTTTTCGTCGATGATTCTGACGGAAATGCAGGTTTCTTAAATTAACCACATTATGTCATTAGTCTTAAAAAATCGATAAGATATCATAAAAAAATCATATAGGATGATATAACACAATTATTTGTATTGTTATTAGAAAATTCTTTTACCCCTCCCCTTTCAATAAATTCTACAGACAGTTCATCACTTAGATTTAAAATCACACACGCAAAAAAAACACGAAATGGTTTTATTGAATTGAATGAATCAATGTGGCGTTTGATGGTTTCTTTGCGTTTACTGATCTATTTCACGCAATTTAAACTGTTAGGAGTGATGCTTTTAATTGTTTCGGATGGAGCTTTGATCGAGGGATTTAGAATAGATTTGACCGGGGCGTGTTTCACAATATTCCTACAGCGTCTCTAGTGTGAAACGAGTGTAAAGGGGAAATGACAATTATTCTTAAAAAGAAAAAAATATTCTCCCATTATATCATATCTTTAAACGGCTTTAAAAATATAGAACACGAGAGTTTTCTAAAGTGGGTGGTGAAATTGTTTATGGGATGGATATCTTGTACTCTTGGACTAACTTTGTAAAGTTATCAAGAATATTCCATGCATATATTATATATCTGGATGAAATGTTTCAATGATAGTTTTAAACAAATTCAAGTCAATAGGGTGCAGAATTCCAGTGCCGAAAAGAGGCCACAATGGTATTACAATTTTCTGCTTATTAGACCATCAAGGTGAATCCTCTTTTCAAACATTTATGGGTAAATGACTTTCGATGGTAATGAGGTTTTGGGGAAACAAAGGCGTATGATCATAGGAATAACTTATTATGACGTCAACTGTTTTGAAGGTGTGACAAACCTATCTGCTAGATAATCATATCAGAAACATTTGATTAATACAAAACGTAAAAACAGAATTTCCTGACAGTTTAATTGGCAATACAGGGATTGGCACTAACACCTGATATTAAGGAGTCAATTGGACTCCTAACACATGAAATCAAGGAGTCCAATCTAAAAGTAAGCAGTCCGAATTTTCAAAATGTGAGTACATTGTGGAAAAGAAGAAATTGCTTGTTATGAGCAATTTCTTCTTTTCCACAATGTTCTTCCAAAGCAGAGTTGTTTTTTCTCAAAACACTACAGGATACAAGGGAATATTTTCTACAAGAACTGTAGTAGTGAAAAAGATCTAAAGTTTTGGCAAGTGTTAGAAACGACACTGCTCTGTGCATCTGCTTTTCAAAATAGTTTCACATGACCCTTGGAGTCCAACGGACTCCTTAATTGCAAATGGAAGGAGTCCCAACAGGAAAACAAGTAATCTCGGACTCCCCGACTCCCCTTAGTGTCGAACCCTTCAATATCTCTGAAGGTATTGACACTAGAAGTAAGGATAGACAATTGAACTTTCGCCAACCTTTATTGGTTTCCACTATTGTCTCCTGTGTGTGTGTTTCCGTTTATTTATTGTCGCTACCGTAGCACATGCCCATATGAGCGACGCCCCAGAAGACATTTAGTTGTTACGGGGGATAGTGCAAGGATACATGACGAAACTACTGCTGAGATCCGCCATGGTTCTTTAACGTGCTCGGTGTAAAGCACCGTCTCACTGGGCCTCGGTTTAACGTCTCAACTGAAAGACAATTAGTTTTTGTTAGTGTACCAGCCTGGGAATCGAACCTACGCGGTCGAACTTCAATGGTTTTGAAGTCCGGTGCTCTACCAACTGAGCTAATCGGGCTGGTTATTGTCTCCTACAATTACCATTCAACTTTAAAGCAATCGTCACTGCTGTATCGAAATTCAAACAAACATTCTTGCATTGTTCAACAACAACAAAAAAAAAAAAAAAAAAACACACAACAAAAAAAAACACGACTTGGCATTATATTGGATAGCAACACAAAATACTACTTTAACAGAAAAAGGGCCTTAATATTTATCAATAGTTGACAAAAAGTGACCACTTCCTGCTGTTCGCCATGATAATAAATTCCGCCTCAAGGCATAAATACATGCTATCATGTTTCCATAATATTTTAAGTGCATTGAAATATGCCATTCGTTTACCATTTAATAAAATCTACAAATAGGTTTGAGCTTTTTCATTCAATCACACACGCGAAAAATCACGGAATAATTTGGTCGAGCGGAATGAATTTGTGGAGCGTTATGGTTTAAACTTTATTTTATTTCCCATAATTTACAGTTAGTTCAATTTAAAACAAATTCAAAATATACCGGATCGGAAAACAAGCTTATTGCGTATATCAATTCCTTTCCCGAGAAAATATACAAAGACACATTATACACAAGTTTAGGATGTCATGTGGAGGTAATTTTTCAATAAACTATAATATCTTATTTCGACTGTGGTCCGTGTGCTGGCGACCCGATGCTTCTGAGACTAGAATGGAAATACCATATTGTTAAGAAGAAAACCTTTTTGTAGATAAGATGAATCGATGGACATCAGCAAATAGACGTTTGTTTTCGTCTACTGTTAGATGGTCATTACCAAATAATACATCTTTTGAAGTTAATGGACAAGGGATGTTGGATAAAGCATTTAGACGAATTTGATGGTATCGATGTCAATGAATTAAGAAGTGATCAACTTTTTCAATTTGACCACATTGACATTGATAATTTTCAACTAAATTCCTCCTGTTTAAGTCAAAATTAAGGGAGCTACATCTTAGTCGCAATCTTGTATGCAGGATTTGACTAAAGTCGAATATTGGAGAAGGTTTTGCGCGTTTAATTTTAAGGCGCGATTTAAACCGTTCGACCGATGGGGCGTTTCTTGTACTTAGGGGTAACGAATTCCAGTCGCGATCTGTACTTGTCAAAAGTAGATTTGTATACTTCTGGTTTGTCTGATATTACACCCCATATCGTCGTTTTGCTTAACAAGTCTTGTAAGATAAGGAGGAGAAACTCCGTTCATCATTTTGTAAAACAAGGTGAGGTGGTGTTTCTTTCTTCTTTCGGCTAGGGTTTCCAATTTGAGTTCAAAGAGGAGTTTTTGTATGTAACCATGTTTAGTTGCACCTGTTACTATTCTTGCAGCCTCGTTTTGCACACCTTCAAGATCATGCTTGAGAGCTTCGCTGATTTTATCCCAAACTACATCAGCATATTCCAAAAGAGGTCGAATAAAAGATAAATACATACGTCCAAGACTATTACGGTTTCATAAAAGATTTAGGTTTCTCATCACACATATTCTCGCCACGCTTTTCCTATAATCAAAGATAAGTGGGACGACCTTTTTGCGTCGTTAGAGAATGTTAGCCCTAGATGTTTGTGTGTAGAGACAGATTCAATAGGGGTCTGATTCATGGACAGTGGTGGATCGACAGCGTCATTATTTTTCCTTGTAAAAAGCATGGACATTGTTTTGAATGGGTTAAATGTGACTAGCAAGGATTTAGACCAAGAATGTATATTGTCAAGATCAGTTTTCAGAACTGTCGCCACATCTTTTGGATTTTCAACTTCGACATATAGGCTTGTATCATCAGCAAAAAGACGAATGTTTGAAAGAATATTTGTTATAATATCATTAGATTAGAAAAGGAAAAGGTCCAAAGATAGAATCTAGAGGTACTCCAGCGTTGATCGAGGACCAATCTGAGGCGGCTGATGCGTATACGACGTGTTGCTTGCGAGATGACACATATGATTTAAACCATTGTAAAAGTTGTTCCTTAATACCAAACGAGGAAAGTTTATGAATGAGACCGCGATGCCAAACCCTGTAAAAAACCTAAGAAATATCACAAAATACAGCTCTATCCTCTAACCCTTGATCTAATGCACGATATATATATATATATATATATATAAAACCCCTGAAGAAGAAACATTATGTTTCGAAAGCGCTTGGGTTATATTTAATAATCCGTAAATTATAACACTGTTTGAGCAAATATATTTCTCATATATATATATATATATATATATATATATATATATATATATATATATATATATATATATATATATATATATATATATATATATATATATATATATATATATATATATATATATATATATATATATATATATATATATATACATATATATATATATATATATATATATAACTGGTTAACTGTCGAGTCGTTCTTGATGAATCCTGATTGATATGGTGTAGTTAATTTTTTTCTATGAGATAGTTGTATAAATATTTATGAATACATCGCTCGTATAATTTACCAAGACAACTTAACAAAGAAATAGGGCAATAGTTACAAGGTTGAGAAGGATCTCCATTTTTGAAAATTGGTGTAACATTCGCAATCTTCCAACATTCTGGGAAATAAGAATGTACGAGAAGTTTGTATAAAAAGTTTGTCATTGTACACACAATTCTTGTGACCCTTCATGAACTAATTTCGGGCTAATAAGGTCCGGCCCACAAGCTTTAATAGACGGATCTATGGAAGAGCATTTTGAACGATTTCTATGCGTTTACTACTCTGTTATAGGTACTTTAAATGGTTCAAGTTATGGTTTTAATTGGATGTTGTGCTGATCGAAGGATTTAGAATAGATTCATTAGTGGCGAGTTTCACAAAATTGCTAAGGCATTCCTAGTGTGAAACGAGGGGAAATGAAAGACATTTGATTAACGAACAACCTATTTTCCCCTACTGTGTTATACTTTCTGATGACGTTTACTGCTTCGTTTAAAGGCTTGGTCATATTTACGGTAATTAACGTGGTTAGGCGTAGTTACGCATCAACGCAGTCAGCCGTAAAATTCACGTAGCTGAACGTATACTGTGCAGTAAGTCGAAGTAACCGTGCTTACGCGTAGTGAGTAACGTAGTGCAAACTCGTGAGTTTGACCGTAGTGTCTTGGATATTGGTAAAAATGTTCAAAAGTCTATCCACGGTATAGTACGTTATTTTGTCCCTGATTGGGCCGTACTGTCACAGTAGTTGATCCCTGCTTATCCGTAAATTAACCGTAGTAGCACGCTATGATATCGTAAACGTTTATCCCCGATATTACGGTTTACCAAGGTTGAACTAGCAATTCACTACTCTTGCAGTACGTGTATCTGATTTTTGTCCACGGTTAGGTAGGGGAAAAGTACGTTGTAAAAGATCGCGGTCACTTTTCACGTTTTAAACTTAATCTCGACGTAGTGAAAGAATGCCTTACTACAACGTACCCTACAATAGACCGCGTAATTAAACCGTGTAATCCTACGGTAGTGGCCGCACAAGTCTTGGGCATGTTCAAAATCCCTACGATGAAAAAGGATTTTCTGTCATAGTTTGAATGTAGTTCAACGGAGAAAGGTCTTGTTGAATCGAACTCTTGCCGAATTAGAACGTATCGTCTATTCTAGTTTACCGTACAAACCGTTTAATAAACATCTGTCCAAGTTAATGCTACGACTAAGCAGGGAAACAGTGGGGTTGGACTACATTCAGAGTACGAATAGAATCGGTGAAATTGAAAAAATCTAATCATGAAGTGCACGTGAAATTAATGATTTGAAACTCGCGTGATTAAACAACAAATTAAGGCTATCAGACACAATTGGAAATCTTAACTCAAAGCAAAAGTACTACCTCCCTTTAATAAAAAATTATCCCTATCGTTATTTTTCATATCAAAGATTCATGCGTTTTAGCAAGTTATTGTTATGTTGTTTTAAAATTTTATTATATACTTTGATATTGTCTCTATGTATTTGAACGGGAGGAAAGTGTGCAATATTTTTTGATATTGCATACTTTGATATTGCACTAAGATTGTTTTCACGTGCACAAATGGACTGGACTACTTTCTGGTTGCTACATCGCCATAAGTCAACATTCACAAAAATCACATTATCAACGCTTTCTTTTTGCGTTCAATGATCGAGAAATAGATTTGTCAGAGTAAAGAAATACGTTTCAAGTTCTTTGAATGCCCAAAGGGCATTACGCCAGTGTTTGTTTTCATCTATTTGACAGATTTTCCGAGAAATAAACCACTTCATCCCAAACCCCCTCTCCGTCGACTCCGATGCGCCCCCCCCCCCCCCCCCCCCTCAAATTTCTTCCAATTCACTGCTTTTGTTTCTCCTTTATCTATGTTATTTAGTAACTTATTCAAAACTAATTCATGTCAATTTCTTTGTGTCTATCATTATTCTAGTATCTATCTCTCTTCCTCCCTATCTTTCTCTTTATCTCGTCTTTCACTCCGTCCCGTCCTTCATGACTATCGCTAGTCTGCTCCCGTATCAAGTACGCCGATTAAGTCAGTTCCGGAACATTTAACTGGTAAGAATAACAAATGAACAAGTTTTTATAAATATATTCATTTCATTTTTATTCAAAGTAAGTCGAAATCAACGCGTAATTTAAGATCGAAAACGCGAATCGACACAAAAATGTCCGCCGTCTTTTTTGTTTACACTGTCACTTCATAGCAACGGATGTATTCATCCGAACGTAAAAATATAACGGAAAGGCTTTTGCGGGAAAAGGTCTATTTCGTAATTGTTATTTAAAAGTGGTTTAAATTTAAACAAAAATCGTTTTTGAAGTATAGGTGATGTACAAAATTAATTGATAAGAAGTGAACATCGTCCAACAATATCAAAGTATACAATAGAAAGGTTATTGAATTGAAATGGGAATATATTGTGTCGGACTCGTTCTTTTGGCGTAGTTGCCCTCGCCAGCTCGGGCACTCTGCCAAAAGAACTCGTCCGACACAATATATTCCCATATAAATTCAATAACCTATAATATTGCAATGAAATGATTTTTTCTGCTGAGGTTAAAATTATTCGGTTATAAAATTGTAAACCCTTTTAAAATTTTTCAATATTAATTAAGAGGCAATTTTTCCTTTTCAATTTCACAAGAACTTTTTCCGACCGGGACATTGGCATAAAGTTTGGTTGGTAACAATGCCTCAGAAGCTTAAATTGCGAACGTTTATTTCTTTCATAGTCGGTGTTTTGAAAAATTGTGATATTTTGTTGGAAAATGAGAAAACTCTTGTTGCAAGCAATGTTTCCTTTTCTTTTAATGTTATAACCTGACTTTTTCTGCCACTGCATTATCTTTCAACTGTTTTTGTCATTTGATTAATATTTTTTCTAGAAGATTCAACAAATGAGGCTCAGATATTTAGTATAACATGGATGCTTAAAAATTGTTGCCTGAAATGCATCACCTTATGACTGATAAACATGATGATTAGGCTGATTATAAATATTTTTTTCTTGCATATGTAGTTTCCTTTGAAAAAGTTTAGAAGAAGTAGAAGCATCCTTGCTTCTCAGTAATTATTGCACGTGTAGAAATCAAAATTTTATTTTGTCTTGTAATGAAAGAAGAGCCCTAAAGGAACAAGTCTCCATTCAACCCATCCACCCCCCTAAATGGCCTCCAACGTGCCTGGATTATCAGTATTTAAAACTTAAATAGCAGTTATACAAATATCAATGAGGTGCGACTGAATGTGGAGGGTATGTGGTTTCAAGGAAAGCAAAGAGGCCAAAAAAAGCCTGGATACACCTACTTTTTCTCACCTTTTCTAATTCTACTGATGTTAAACTAATTTTCTATCTCATTATCTCAACTAAATTTAATGTAGGAGTATGTTTTGTGTTGATCTTAAAATAAAAATTAGATTTTCGTGAATAAACAAGTATTTTTTATAGAATGTTTTTTTCCTGCATTTTCGTCTTGTAAGTGTTACTTATCAAATATTTCACAATTATTCGGCCACTACGGTAGGATTATACGGTAGAAGAACGTTCAGTCTACGGACGACTAGGTTAAACTACGCAGTCTAGGGTAGGATACGTTGTAGTACGGCATTCTTTCACTACGTCAAGATAAAGTTTACAACGTGAAATGTGACCGCGATTTTTTACAACGTACTTTTCCCCTACCTAACCGTAGACAAAAATCAGATAACCGTACTGCAAGAGTATTGAATTACTAGTTCAACCTTGGTTAATCGTAGTATCGGGGACAAACGTTTACGATATCATAGCGTGCTACTACGGTTAAATTACGGATAAGCAGGGATCAACTAATGTGACTGTACGGCTAAATTAGGGACAAAATAACGTACTATACCGTGAATAGACTTTTGAACATTTTTTACAATATCCAAGACACTACGGTCAAACTATTAGTTTGCACTACGTTACTCACTATGCTTAAGCACGGCTTACTTCGACTTACTGCGCAGTATAAGCTCAGCTACGTGAATTTTACGGCTGACAACGTTGATGCATAACTACGACCAACCACGTTAATTAACGTAAATGTGACCAAGCCTTAAAAGTATTGAACACGTGAGTTTCCATTAGTGGTTGGGGATATAGGTTATAATAATGGGTGTATCTTAATTCTTGGACTAACTTTGTTTCGTCATCTAGAATATTTTATGTAGATTTAAATTCACTATATATGGATGATTTGCTAAAAATGATTAAAACCTTTTGGAACATATTCAAGCTAAAAATATGGCTCAGAATTTCCGGTACAAAGTCGTCAAATTTAAAAGCAAACCAAATGACTTAGAAAAAATGTCTGTATACTCTATAAGCAACCAAAGTTTTGAAAAACTCACTGCCGAAGAAGTGGTAAAAGATTGTCAAAGATATTTCTAGTAAAGAAGACATGGTTTTATTAAACTTTGTTAATGAAATAAAGGTTTAATTGTGTTGGTTTACACCTATTCATTTTACATCGATCGGGAAACAAGTTCTTACAACTTATATTTATCCCTCTCGATTCTGCTTCCCGGAAAAGGCAAACAATCAGAATATAAGTATATATTTGCCCCTTTAGTTCTCGAGCGCCCCGCATCAACATCTTATGACAAGCTGCTGTTGAGAGGCCCTCGGGGCAAAGACTCGGGAGCCCTGACCACCCCTCCCCTTTTCGCCTTTTTTGAAACGATAGGTAAGGAAGAAAGTCGGCTTGTCTTAATTTTGTTAAGAATTTATAAAGATTGCCTATTTCCAATATACGCCAAACTTGTAAGGATTTAGATCTATATTATTTGAAATGGAGAAGTTCTTCTAATTGTTTTCTGCTGAAAAAAGTCATCTATATCTTTTTTACGACTGGACAAGTCTCAGATTTTCTTTAAAAAATATTTATTTTTGTCTCAAAACTTACAATAGAAGAACACATATCATAAGATATGCACGATTTAAGGGTCAACGTTACCTTTATGATTTATATCATTTACTCAGATCTAGTAGAGCAAAATTCGAAGACTGGCCACCTGAATTAGGTCATGATAACCACCAAAAAACTGAAACGGCCGACAACCCACAAATAGGCATACAAATAAATACGCCATATCTCTATTCCAGAGATTAGTCTATTTGCATACATGGTGACCATTTTCAAGATGGTCGCCTAAAAATAAAAAAAAGACAGCTAAAAATCAAGAAAGTTAATAATTCAAATGACCATATCTATTTTCCAACCACCGTAAGATGGCGAAATAAGTACATGTACCAAATGAAAGCTGAATTATGTATCTTTGATATGTTTGGCCACTTGGAATACGGAGAATTCGACTATGGCCACCGATAAAAGAAAAAACCCGCAAATTAACAATTATTATACTGTAAAGAAATTTCTAGCATTTTCATTGGTTAATGCTGACCTGACAAACATAAATATCTACGGCCGCTCCCGTGTAACTTCTAATGTTTCCTTAAGGCGCCTCGCCGTGAACAATGACAAACAAGACGCCCAAGAGCGCCTGTATCGCTCCACTGACTTTAACATGTTTAGACTTTCATTAAATAAAGCTTTTTTTTTAAATGAAACAACTCTATTGAATGTCTCAAGACCTATTTTATGATAATTAACTGGGTATGGCCCGCATTGCACCAAAATACTCAATCCCCATGAAGCTGCATCCATTCACCCATCTTATTATAACATTGGGTTCAAGAAGAGATATCTTTCAAAGATTTCGGGCTCAAAATAAGCCTCGCCCAGCTATGCCCATATTTATGGACCAATCAAAATTTCGCGAACAATTTTTGGAAAAGGTCACCCAACGAAGATTCTAGTAAGTTTCATCGGAATCGGCCCAGAAGTACAGGAGGAAATGTCGTTCAAATATTTCGGGCTCAAAATAAGCCTTGCCCTGCCACGCCAATATTTATACACCAATCAAATTTCTTGAACAATTTATGTAAAGGATCACCCAAGGAACATATATGCAAAGTTCATTAAAATTGGCCCAATGGTTTGAAAGGAGAGGTCGTTCAAAGATTTCGGGCTCAAAATAAGCCCCACCCTGCCATGCCCATATTTATGGGCTAAACGAAATTTCAAGAACAATTTTTGAAAATGTCATTGAAATCAGCCCAGTGGCTCAGGAGGAGATGTCGTTCAAAGATTTAGGGCTCAAAATAGGCCTGCCCTGTCACGTCCATATTTATCATCCAATCGAAATTTCTTGAACAATTTAGGCAAAGGGTCACCCCCTAATGATTTGGGAGGAGATGTCGTTCAAATATTTTGGGCTCAAAATAAGCACCGCCCTGCCACGCCCATTTTTATGGGCTAATCAAAATTCCACAAACATTTTTTGACAAGAGCCATGTCGGAAATGGTCACCCCCCCCCCCCCCCCCCCGTAAAAGCTTGATAGTAAACTGAAGCCTAATAGATTAAGAATTCTTTTGTACTTTATGAGATTGACCTCCTATACAAAACTTAAGTCTTTAAAATAACATAGGACAATAACTCCAAAATTATGCAAGCAAGAGTTGTAGTTCTTGTGCACTTCACTTCTCTTCCATGAGATCTATCTACCAATACATTTTCCAGTTGATAGCTATTATACTTAAGGAGATAAGCTCCTGACAAAATCTAAATATTAAAAAAATCAAAGCGCAATAGCTTTTAAATTATGCAAGCAAGAGTTGTAGTCTTTGTGCACTGCACTTATCCTTCATGAGGTCGATCCACAAATAAAGTTTCAAGTTGATAGCTATTATACTCAATGAGATATGCTCCGGACAAAATCTAAGTATTAAAAATAACAAAGGACAATTAGTCCAAAATTATGCAAGCAAGAGTTGTAGTTCTTGTGCACTGCACTTCTCTTCCATGAGATCTATCCACCCATAAGGTTTCAAGTTGATAGCTATTATACTTTAGGAGATATGCTCCGGACAAGTTTAGTGACGGACCCTCGGAATGACGGAACGACGTGATGACGGACGGAGACCATTACTATATTCATTTGCCGAAAAGGGCGGGGGATAGAAAGGGTCACAAAAGTAACATTCTGGTAAAGTTTCATTGAAATCAGCCCGGTGGTTCAGGAAGAGATGTCTTTCAAAGATTTTGGGCTCAAAATACTGTACGGAACATCGGGAATTTGACAATCATTTCAATCACAATCCGATCATTCACGGGCAATCACGTTCAATCAGCGTTCAGCGTTCAATCAGCGTTCAATCACAATTTTACAATCAGCGTTCAATCAGAATCGTTACAAAGCGTTCAATCAGAACCGTTCACTCATTCCGATCGGTTACATGATAATAAACCGTTCAATCAGTTTTAACGAAATTATTTTCGTTTGATTAAAAATAATTCATTTTGTTGATAGAATAGATAAATAAAAAGGCAAATTCACAATTTTCTCGAAATAAATAGCTCTAGCGAGTTCCGGAAACATCCAGGCAAATTAAAGGCGAGAAGACGAGTACTTGCGAGTGTTCGTTTCTTATTCCAGTTCGATCCAAATACCGTTTTCGCCTCGGTGCCAGTTCGTACCTAGTCCGCCAGTAGAGAATGAAAGGATGAACAACCGAGAGATTTTCCTTACTTTCTTTAAACAATTTCTCTCCTCAGTGGCCGGCTTTACCGGGGCCAAAACGTTTTATTAAAGGCAAGAACATTGTTACCCTTATGAAATATTACTGAATGAAAGTGCTTTCAATTGACTGGTAAAACAATCCTATCCATGTTACTCTCCAATATTTCATTGATTAGGACATGCTCACCAGCCACGACATGCATCTCATTTTCATACGGCGGATTCATGGAGACTGTAATGTAGACTGGTAAACCTGTCCCATCTACGCTACCCTCCGATCTATATCGATAGATTGAGGCAGGCTCGCCAGTCAAACCGTAATGTAGGTTTTACTCTACAGTTGGGTCTTCAAATTTAACCACTAGTTGATTAAATTTCCCGAGGAAAATGAAAGATAAGACTCGCGATAGGGGCTACTTTAGATCCGCAACTGCAGTCTAGGGGGAGACTGGGTAATTGTGGGGCTGCATTTTTATGAAAAGGTTTCGGTCAACTTGTATCGAAACTTCTTACATTTAACTATTGAGTCCTATGCCGGTGGTATGAGCACCTAATTATTGACTCTTGATATTACTGTATTTTACCAGTGAATACAGTCAGAAGAATCTGGAAATTGAAAATTGAATGACCTTAGAATGAAATTGAATGAAGGTGATGAGCAAAATTAGATTGATTTTCAAGGGAGGTAAAACAAAATCGACAATAAATTAGTGCTAATTGATTACCTCCCGTTAAAAGATCTACCAACTTTTCTGGATTTGTGTCTTTACAGACAAATCAGACCCTTAAAAACCAACGACAGCCTTAAAAAATCATACTATCATTTTATTGGAATGCTGATTATTTTGCACAGATTCAAAGTGTTTTTTTTAATGATTTTGGAGCGTTTTAAATTGATTGGAGTGAGTGTTAGGAACGAAATATTTGAGCACTAGGCAAGTGATTTTGATTGGTTTTGATCTAGATGAATATCAATTTCACAATTTGATTTGCTGTTACACAAGACCTTTTCTGAACCATCAGCTGGGAGAAGAAAGTCAAATTTGAGGATGCCACCATCAGAGATTGGGCCTGGGACCCAACAATTTGTGTGTTAGAAAGGGGGTTAACACTGCTTTTAACAATCTTAGAGTCTTTTCAGCTTTTCAAGCACTACCATTAGATCCCTTCCTAGCCTCTAGCTGCTATCCCACATAGGTTTATGATTATTAATCCACAGGGGCTAAGCCTAGCAGTAATACAGGGCTGTCAAACATGGGGTAGCGAGTTAGAACCCCGGCTCAGCCAACTTTCAATCGTCAATATTGATTAAATTAGAGTCAACGGCTAATTATATTTTACTTACGATAAAATGTAGCACGCCTTAGATGAATGAGCAGCTAGTGGCTCACAATAAATGTTGAGGTTTTACTGGTGTGAGAAAGGATATGAGTTGGTGCACTGGCCAGCTATAATATAACTGCACTAATATTGAAAGTGGTATTAAACCCCATGCAAACAAAACATATCAACCCATTCTGGGGAACAACTTGTAGGAAAGGACGTTGGCTCTAGGAGCAAATGAATTGGTGTCGGATACACTACCACAGCAGTTACCCAAATACATCTGCCTATATAGTTGTGATGACAATATATTTCACATATCCTTGAGTCACATACAACACATGCTAAATATGGCCATGATTTGTATAGAGGTAGTGGACCCTTAATAGTTCCTCCACATATCCGAGCTCATGATCTTTCACAATGTTTACAGAGGTTTCATAATTAAAATCATTAGGAAACCTCAGTTAACACTGTTACAGTTCATTACTATCAGGATGTCGTGTATCTATCACGGGTGTACTACCTTAATCCAATTCAATCTGTACCTGGAAATTCCCATTTTGACAGGAGATATAGACAAGGATCATCCTGAATATACGTGCAGTCTGATCTTAGTCTACACCATCTTTTTGACTAAGAACTGTGTTGAGACTAAATTTTCAAGACAAAATTTGTTGGATGATTTTTCTTTCAGAGACATTCAGCACTTTGCCTTAAAGCTAGTGTAATTTAGCCTGGATTTATACTTAGCATAAGAAGGGTAATGGCCATTGGCATTGATGAGCTATTTCCCATGTGCGGATCCAGTGGGGGGATATCAGGACAAAACAAGATGTGTTTGTGAAACACGTATGCCCCCGTAACAGCATTTTTTTCAAAGTTTGACCATGACAGATGACCTTGACCTTGTCACATGACCTTGACTTTGGTACCAGCAGATGCGGATCATTGAGATCTATCATCATGCCAAATATGAGCCTTGTATCTTAAATAGGCTTGAAGATATTGGCAATGTTAAGTTTTTTGGTTAACTTTTTGAGTTATTTGACCTTGACAGATGACCTTGACCTTGTCACATGACCTTGACTTTGGTACCAGCGGATGTGGATCATTGAGATCTATCATCATGCCAAATATTAGCATAGTATTTTGAATAGGCTTGAAGATATAAGCAATGTTAAGTTTTTTGGTTAACTTTTGCAGACAGACAGACAGACAGACGGACGGACGGATGGACAGACAGATGGACAACGGTAAAACAATATGCCCCCGATCTATCGATGCGGGGGCATAAAAATTACATTGAAATACATTTATACAAATATATCATCAGTGGGTGACCAAAATGCTACCTCATTTGAGGTTTAGCTTAAGGTAGTGGAACCGTAATAGTTCCGCAGCATTTCGGAACTCATAATCTTTCACAATATTAACCGAGGTTTCCTTATGAAATCATTAGGAAACCTAAGTTAACATTGTTAAAGATCATTACTTCCAAGACATTGCGGATCTTTTACAGGTCCACTACCTTAAACGTTTTGATCACCAACTGATAAATTGATTAATAGACAACTATGTTTGTGCTGCTCTCATGGAAAACAAAAGCACCACATGTGGGTGCCTATGCTTGGCTGTTGGTGAAAAAAATTGTCAAAACAGGGGCACAATTTGCAAAATATGCATCTAGATTTATACATCTTGGCAGTAGAGTTGGTGCTTTGGTTAGAGAAAATATGAGATAAGTTTCAATTCAATACCTTTAGGAATACCATAGATATCACAAAATGTCAAAGGTCATGCAAGACGACAACCAAGGCTATAGCAAGTACTTCACTAAATATTCAGGATCAGCACATGTATTTCTTGTTGTAGAAATGTTCAAAACAAAAGGATTTGAACCTTTTATTGGACCAAATATTTACAAAATGCATAATAGAGTGTAATTACATTTATTTAATTCTATAAACAAGACATACCAAACAAAAATCCCTAAAAAAATCTGTATATGACCTGTTCAATTAATACATAAACTGTTTTTAATAACTGCCTATCTGATTCTTATTCTCCTGAGTAGCACCTTCCTTTCCATATCAATGAGTCATTCTACCCTACTATAAAGTCAAATTGTGAATAGCAGGAAGTGAAGTCTCAGAGCTCAAACTAAACTCAAACTTTTTCATTTGATTAATTTGTTACAGATAAAATTCAATTTCAGGGTGAAACAACAGTAGCTAAGTACAATTAAACTTGTTAATTTTGTCTCTTGTCCAATGATAAATTCAATCAATAGTTGAAAAAATGCATTTGATAAAACAATAATGATCAAGCAAAGAGGTGCGTTTTATAGATTAAGATTTTGAAGATATCTTAAGATTTTTAATCGGAATATCCCGAGCAATTCAGTTGAAATTCTACATAGCAGTCATAGATATCCCGATTAAAAAACAAAAATAAATCTAAAAATTCTTCAACCTAAAAAATCACACCTCAGGTCAATTGAAATTCAGTTTTAAAGATAAGTAATATGGCTTTTCTGTATTTAGAATTCTACTAAAAATGTTACCATCTTGCTCAGTCAATGCAGAGTGTATAGTCCAACATGGATAAATATTTTGCCAGATCAGTATTGGTTTGAAGGTAGTGGACCCGTAATAGTTTCACAACACTTCAAAGCAATGAATTTTAACAATGATAACAGAGGTTTCCTAATGATTTTCATTTGCAGGTGTTTTTTGTCTGAGAAACTGGGGCTGAATATCGGCCCCTTCCCCTCAGCGATTTTTCCCCCAAAATGGACCGTTTCCCCTCCCAAACAAATTTCCCCACCCTAACAAGGTTTTCCCCAGATAATGTTTATTTTATAAATCGAAGAGAGTGGATAATTTGCTTTTAAAATGCATTTACGGTTCCATTTTTAGTCATAAAACAGCATCATACATCTTTCATAAGGGGCAAAAATGTAATCATTCCTGAATTTCCTAGACATCATTAGGCTCCACTCTGTCTATTCTGTATCAATATTCACCAAATCCGAAACCCTCTGCCATTACAAAATACGCAAAACATCGCTCTGCCTCAGACTTTTCCGTGATGCATTCTGCTCAGACTTTACACAAGGAACCCTATTTAGATAGTGGACTCGTAAAAGTTCCGCAACATTTCAGGAGGCATGAACTTTAACAAGTTAAACCGAGGTTTCCTAATGATTTCATTTGGAAACTAGGTTAACATTATGAAATATTATGAGTCACAAACAGCATAGATTGACCACTTTTAGTCGAATTGTAAAATATTTGAGGTAAACTATGTGAGAGATTATAACTAGAACTAATTCTAGCATTCACTTTGGATAAAACAGTGTATCTCACTCAGTGTCATTGTGGTAAAGGAACTTGATTCTTGACCTGGAAGTTAGTGGTTCAAGCCCAAATGTCATCAAGGTGTTAATAAATTGGCACTTAGTAGCCAGCCCCAGTTCACGCAGCTTTTTGTCACAATCTGAAATAAATGTATCTGGCACCCTAACCAATGACTAACAGTTTTCATTCAGCACAGACACACACTTGCCAGTAATACCCGAAAGGGGAAATAGGCAGTAGATAGATAGGGAACCAGCCAAACCAGCTCCTCGTTGAACCAGTCCTGTGGTCAAACAGGCCCAAATACGGTCATACCGGCCCCAAAAAATAATCAAACCGACCCCAAATCAGACAAACCGGGCCTTATTTTATTTCAAACGTTGCTTATATACATGCATTTTACTTTAATTTTTGAACTATTGACTGTAATGCGATAGATAAATAGTGACAAATATATCGACTGATAGAAAGTGTATGTTCCTCTTTTGCTTAAGCTACTGTCACATAAACACTCTGTTTGCTTTGGTGAGGCATCACTGATGACTAAATGTAGAATAGTTGATGAAATTGATGACAAATTTCTGATAAGTCATTCTTTCGATGCAATGCCCTGTGAATGGACCGGGCTAGGTCTAATCATCTGGTTGGCCCAGGTTTCCTCTTTTTACATCACAGACACAGAGTTTTATATTCTTTTCTGACCTGTTTACTTCACTTTGGAATCAGCCACTATCGTTGGCGACCCGACTAGTCAACGGGATCTAGTAGGCTTAATGACCACATGCAGTAAAGTCGACAGGTCGAAAGGTTCGAGGTCCGAAAAAGTGACATCATATTCAACTGTCGATTTCTTTGGCGATCCTAGTATTCTTAAATAAGATCAATGTCCAGTCTTAACGAAGCTTATGTTAACTCCAGCCAATGGTTTTCAAGATTAAAATCTGGAAACATGAGAATTTTTCCAAAAAGTTTTTTTTTTAAATATGCTTGGAAAAATATAATTTTCATATTTCGTTTAATTTCTTTCGTTATTTATGTTTTAAATGAATGATTGAACGCACCGTTCAATTTGATTGAACGGTCGGATTTAGCATAGAAAGCGTTCAATCCAATCAGAAGAAAAAACGTTCAGCGGGCAATCACGATCATTCATAAACGTTCAATCACCGCTCAGCGTTCAATCACGTCCCAATCGGATTTGTCAAATTCCTGATGTTCCGTACTGTAACACGATCCAGCCTTTTTGGATATACAAAATACTATTAATCTTATCCATTTTCTTTATATTTTTTTTATAATCACAAAAAAATAAAATTTAGACTTACATGTACTTTTATTATTCTAGATTTAACGAAAGGGAACACATAACCGATTCACTCAATATGATATCTATGAAGCTTTGCTGTTTTTTTTATTCTTGAGGCGACAATCGAGAAAATAAAAATGCTAAAAACAAAACAGCCGTTTGCTTTTTGGTGGCCATCCTAAATAATGTCGAAATTTGGATGGAAACTTCTCTTGAATCAAAAATACGATCGTTGGTATTTGTAAGGTAAACTTTCATCATTTTATGGTTATCAGATAGAAAATAAGGTTAAGTTTCTTATAAAGTTCCCTTATACTAGGTTTCTAGCTTGAAAAGAGAATTAAAGACATCATTTTATTAACGGTAGGAACTGATGACAACAGACAGCTTCATGTTATTTTAATACTTATCGAGATAGCTGTCATGCTTGGCTGCAATACTAAATCGGCGGATTCTGATTGAAATACCGCCTTTCCTCCCTAATCAAAGATAGATGTTAACGGCTGCCATTCGCTACTTCTTTCACTATTCCTTAATTCACTATAATTGGATATATTTATAGTTACTCTAAAGAATCAGATGCTAAAGATGGATACATCACTATATATGGCCGCTATATATATATGTGTGTGTGTGTAAACGCTTGATGTTCAGAGATAATTTCTCTTCTTTTAATAGAATAGTCTCTTATAATTCTTTTTTTTTTAATGGTCATGTATTTTTATATTTGTAAATTGTTTTAAATGTATTGTAATTTTGTATGTACATGAATGAGACTGAAATAAACAATAAAACCTCACTATTCCTTTGATTGACATAAAGGGATATATGGTCGATAAACTTAAATCTGTGTCAGACGTTCCGTCATTCTGATATTCTAAGGTTGTCTTCTTGAATATTGCAAACCCTAGGTGACAAATATTATTTAAAATTAAAATAGAACATTTGATCATTGATTTCGTATTTCTGCAATGGTTCCATTATGGTCAAGGGGTTTACCTAAAAATACTACTTAGTGAGATTTTGGTGGTCGTTTTACTTTCATCGGTGGCTATACATATATATATATATATATATATATATATATATATATATATATATATATATATATATATATATATATATATATATATATATATATATATATATATATATATATATATATATATATATATATATATATACATTTATATATATTTGAGTGTGTGGAGCGAGTTTTGAGTGAATTTAATGGGAGGTAATCCAATAAAGGATGAACAAAATAAGCGATATTGATTACCTCCCTTTAATAAAATATACATACAAGTCCTATAGCTAGCTTCCTATTTCTTCAAGAACATAGAAGACGCTTGCATTTTGAATTATGTCTTTGAAATCGCGATTTTTCTCTATCCAAATTTATTTTGAATGACGTTGTTGATTCTTTATTTTTCAATGGGTTTTGAGCTTTTTTGATCGATTTGAGTGAGTGTTTGGAATGAATGAATGGAGCGCTGAGTGTGCGATTTTGAATGGTTTTGATTGAGGCGAGTGGCAATTTCACAATTTAACTAACTGTAATATAGTAATGGTTGATGACTTTGAAAAATAGATTTTGTATGATTAAATTTTACACCTACCCGTTGGTAAGCAGCCATTTTGATTTCGAGCCACCATCTTGAAAACGGCAGAATTTTAGGTGGCGATACTTCTAATTTTGGTCTACGAGGTTTGAAGTATATTTGGAGAAAATTCCATGCTTGTATCACCAACTGAAGCATTTCCTCATATTTGGAAACTCATTTACTGTAATAGTTAGGTAAATTTAGATTTATTCCGGATGGAAAAGTGAGCCGTTAACTGGCAGTTCGATGTCTGAGAGATTAGTATCGATAGAACTAGGGGCAGTTTCTCAAACAACCCGAGCCGAGGGCACGTACGTGTCCAATCATTTTTGTCGACTTCAATATCGTGTAATGATTTTATTAAACTGCATTTTTCTAGTTGAAATTTTAAGAAATATTATTCAACTGATTTTTTTTTTACATTTCCCACGTACGCAAATAAACATTTCTATGTGACGTTACATTAAATGATATTTCGCGATTTTTATGTGAAACTTAGACCTAAATCTCGAAAAGAAATAAAACACAAAAAGAGAGATGGCAAGTTACCATTTTTATTCGTATGTCGTGGTTCATTTTCCGTGACACCAAACTATTCCAAAGCTAAAAACATTTTGAAATCGACATTCGCCACGATCAAGATCATTCTACTATACTCGTAAATCAATTGATTGAGCGCGCTATTGAAGATATTGAAATAAGAAGCTCCGCGATTCCCCTTAAGCTTTGTTTGGTTTGATGATGTAGTGAATTTTTGAAAACATATATTAATATTTCTTTCATAAAACAATCAGTAGACTGTATTTAAGACAGATAATGGAATATCAATAAATCCGTTCATTTTGAACGAAATGAACGATGTAAAATTACCTCCTTTTAATTACATTTAAAACCTGCTTACATGTATCCCGCTCTATGCGATTTTTCTTAATTAGGTACAGATATTAATTATGTCTTATAATGAGTTCTCTAGGGTGTGTGAAAAATTTGATATGTAACCATGGAAGCAATGCTGTCATTGTATTAATTTAGAAATTATTTCTATCAAAAAAGAAACATGAAATACTATTTGCCTATGATTTACAGATGAGAAATTAACAAATTGCGATATTTCAAATTTTAATGCTTTTCATCTTTAAAGAAGAAGAAGAAGGCAAAAAAGGAAAAAAAAATTAAAAGGTAAGAAATTACATTTTATATCATCAATACAATCGATTTCTGCCTCGTATTTAAAAAAATAGATGAGAATATATTTTTTTTCGTGATTTGACAATTTCGAAAAGCTTTGAGATTACTTTAATGATATTTCATAACAGATTGAGATAACTATTTTAAACAAGTTTAAATGCATACCAGGATTGTAAAAGTCTATCACAATTCGGAGATGCAGTTACAACTCTTATCGTTATAAAACCTAAAGATAAAACACAACAACAACAACAAATTTTCTTTGATGACAAGTGCATTGACTACTTTTAAGCTTCTTGTGAAATGTATGCAAGGAAAAAAATATTGCAACATCTAAACTATATAGAAACAAAAGGTCTTTCAATAAAGTGAGATGTGGACCTCGTAGAACATGTGTTAGGCATATATTTGGTCGCCGAATATGTTAGCTAGCTATCTAATTCAAAATCCGGCTCTTTTGTGACAGGCGCTGAAAAAGTAATGTCATTAAAACACAATGTCTCACTCCTAAAACAGTTAATTTTTTATTCCATTAGTTCCATTAGCTGTACAAACTACCTACCCAAATAAATCTTATTGTTTTACTTTTATCCTTTTTTACACAATGGCATCATATAATCATTATTTCACAAAACTATGTATATTACCGAAAGAGACCAAAAATGTAATAACGGCGTTTTGGTTAGAGACGAAACAGCGGTCCTTGAATTAGGGGATGGGGGACCATATTCGGGTCATTAAAGTTCCAGAGCCCTAACGGATAACGTTTCATAGTCAAAATGCAGAAAGACTGCTGATGGATCTAGAAAGACGTGCGTTCTGCATGTTGAAATTGAATTACCTGTCTGACTGCCTTTTCGATTTATGAAGGTGATATTACCACCTTAAAGTAGCACAAGGCTGTCAGTCGGAGCATATAATAATTAAAAAAAATATTCAGCAAATAATATCAAAGTCCGTTTGTATTATGAACCGAAATGTATACTAAAACAAGAACAGCAGAATCCAAACAAAATCACACCACGTTTCCTGTTTAGTGGTCTTTTTTCAGTGTGATATTTGAGAACAAAATCGACATGCCAAACAATCTTGAATTTACATTGAGAACTGCCGAAATGTTGTCGGAACACTACCGCTTTAATTATTTTTTCCACGTTTAATTTCCTCTCTCTCTCTCTCTAGATATACAAATAAACTACAAGATCTTCAAAAGTATAAAGAAAGTAAGAGAAAATTTAGAGAAATCACAGATTTAAAAAAGAATCAGTATTTAACCCTTGAACGCCAGAAACTTATAGATGCTAGATCGAACCCCAAACAATTCTGGGAAATACTAAAAGCATCGAAGAAGAAAGAAATTAAGGTGCCAAATATCACCTCACATCAATGGTTTAACTACTTTAAAAGTCTCCTTTATGATGAAAGTATCCAACAAATTTCCCATGAACGTGAAGATAATGATTTAGATCAGAATAATATACTCAATTCACCCATAAACCAAGAGGAAATTATAAACAGCATAAAACATTTATCTACAGGAAAAAGCCCAGGACCAGATGGTTTAGGTTCCGAATTTTTCAAAAATACAATTTGGGAACTAGTCCCTATTCTAGAATATATCTTTAATATTATATTTGATAAAGGGTCATTCCCTCGTCAATGGGGAGAAAGCATAATTTGTCCAATTCATAAATCTGGTTCTATCCATGACCCTCAAAACTACAGAGGGATATCATTAATAAATACTATGTATAAAATCATGTCCAATATAGTTAGTACTCGATTATACAAATGGGCCGAGGAAAATGGGAAAATAGACGAAGGTCAAGCTGGCTTTCGGAAAGGCTATTCGACCATTGACAATATTTTTACGCTACAAGCAATGGCTCAAAAATATCTATCTAAGCCTGGAGGCAGATTCTATTGTATCTACATTGATTTTCGAAAAGCATTCGATAAAGTTAACCACGGTGTTTTATTTCAATCATGTAAAGCTAAAGGTGTAACGGGTAAATTTTATCATTTTCTGTTACAAAGTTACTCTTACCACACTGCATGCGTAAGAACAAACAATGGTTTAACTAACCCTTTCCCCTGTAATGTGGGTACCAAACAAGGAGATACGACAAGTCCGATAATTTTCTCCCTGTTTATAAACGATTTATCTACCCTTTTGAGAGAAAAATGCGACCAGGGCATATTCATAAATAATAACATACCAGACATCCTTTCACTTATGTTTGCAGACGACATAGCTAGTTGTGCAGAAACTCATATCCGACTCCAACAACAAATCAATATTGTTTCTAATTTTTGTGCTGAAACGGGCATGGAGTTGAATTTGGACAAGACTGAAATTATTGTTTTCAGAAAAGGCGGGTATCTACGCGGTTATGAGAAATGGTTCTATAATGGGAAAGTAATACGTATCACGTCCAATTACAAATATATGGGCCTTTTATTTACACCAATGTTATCTTGGACATCGGCGAAAATAAAGCTTGCCTCACAAGCACAGAAAGCTATCCTCTCAATCCATCGATTTCAAAGAAAATACGGTTACCTCCAACATCACGAAACCTTCAAATTGTTTGATTCTATCGTAAAACCCATACTGTGTTACGCCTCATGCATATGGGGGACAGAATACTGTGATATTATTGAATCCGTTCAATCCACATTCTGTAAGAAATTTCTTGGTCTTTATAGTTCTACAAATAATGCCATGGCATTAGGCGAATGTGGGCGACTTCCACTATGGGTTACATATCACACGGAGTCGATAAAATACTGGTGCAAGCTCATAGAAATGGAAAATCATAGATACCCGAAGCAATGCTATCAAATGCTATTATCCCTACATGATATAGGAAGAATAACATGGGCTACAAAAATTAAGAATCTCTTATATCGATATGGTTTCGGCATAGTTTGGTTATCCCAAACAGTAGGAGATATAAACATATTTATTAATCAATTCAAGCAAAGATTAACAGATTGTGCTACTCAGAACTGGCACTCATCCATAGTTGAATCAAATCGATGTGACTTCTATAAACAATTCAAAACCATGTTAGATGTAGAGAGATATTTAACTATAGATTTAAGGTTCGAGCTACGGAAAGCTCTGGCTAAATTTCGCTGCTCAAATCATACTTTTAAAATAGAAACTGGTCGTCATTACAATATAATCAGAGAAAATAGATATTGTGATTTTTGTCTTGAAAATGATAGGCTGGTTGTCGAAGATGAAATTCATGTTTTCTTCATTGTCCAAAATATGAAACAATTAGAAGGAATTATTTATATACCTGGTATAACAAGGGCGACAATCCAAACGACCTTATCACCATCATGAATACAAGCTCACCGAAAACCCCTAAATCACTCGGCATGTACACAGAAAAGATACTATCAAATCACAGAAATACTACTAATAACCCATAAACAGTTCAGTTGTATATATAGTAACATGAAATCCTTACCTGGTATATGATACTAAAATCCTATTATTCAATCCAAAGAAATCTAACTACACATTATATATCCACTATCAAAAGAATTAACTAAAAAATCTCATAACATCGTGCATTTAATCACGTGAACGATATAAATATCTGAAAACTTTCCATTCATGATGTATATGTTCGTCAATTGTACCGTTTATTTCATGAATCATGAGCGACAACTAACGTCATAATAAAAAGGGTCCGATCTAACACGATCGATCTTTTTTTTCAAGGGAG